>CAKOAT010511821.1:43287-274239 GCA_932364175.1 Eruca vesicaria subsp. sativa
TTTCAAAAAAGACAGACCCTTTCTCAACAACTTTAGAATCAGTATCAATATGGAAGTTCCACCTCTCCAAGACTTCACCAGTAGCTTTGCTCATTATCACCAACACTACTCTCTGCAACTTCCCAGCTTCAAGCCACTCTTTATAAACATCACGCAACAGTATATGATCACTCTCTCTATAAGACTCATAGACAAAAAAGAAAGAATCTGTTTTTTTAATTACTGGAGATCTGTGAAGTGAGATTTGATAAGAATGATTTGACGGATTCCTCTTCACCTGAATAGAATCCTAATTTTAGCAGAACTTCCTATCACATAAAGAGAATCAAATTCACATACAAAAATCATCAGAACACTTTCAACCGAATAAATCATTTCAAAATCATCATCAGCCTAATCTTTAAACATCCGTCTTCTATAGTTCGATACAATCAATACTAACACAATGGATATTACTCGCCTTTGGGTTCTAAAACTGAGAGAAAGATTTTTGATATATTGCAAGCAGACCTGCATTAAGGTTCAGGAGGCCGATTCTGTCGGATTTGGAAGAAGGGTCGATGAGTTGTTGGAGGAGGGAGGATGATGAGGACGGAGGAGCGGTGGTGGTGGTTGTTGGTTCTGATTTGCGGGATTGATCGAGCTCTTCGCGGTCTTGGATTCAGAAATCTGGAGAGGAGGACACCCAATCGTTTTGTCGCATGTTTCTGTGAGAAAGAAGACAACAGGGCCTTACAAAAAAAAAAATTAACAACTGAAGCCCAGACGGATTTGGCCCAAACCGATTGCTGACGTGGCATTTCCAGCCTGGCGCTGACGTGGCATAGCTAAGAAGGAAGGATGCTCTTCTTTATATAATAGATGGTCATAATGTTTATGTAAACATCAACTGTTTTTATTTTTACAATCAACTCCATTTGTATCACACTAGCTAGTCGCAAATTATATTTAACTATTCTGCTACAGAAGTTTTAAAGAATCTAGTTTTCACACGAAACAACTTATGACTTGAAAGTATAATGTAATTTTTGTCCTTTCAAAGCCATTTCACCATATGCTTAAATCGACGACCCATTATGATTATACTAATTACCTCGTGCCTTCCTATAATAAATAATTATTTACACTGATTTGATCATCGCGTTCTCTCATCATCGATTTGTAACATTCGCGTGTAACTTTTTCTCTCTTTGCTTGGCGTCTCATCGTATGTATACTTTCATAGTTAAAAATTTCAGTGCTTCGTATCTACTTTTTTCCATATAAATCAGATCAGACCAGACGGAGATGTTTCTAAGAAAATCAATTCGTCTGATCACCACTTGATCTAAATTTAAATGGGCGACTGACAAAAAAAAAAATATATATATATATATTGGAGCATATACAGTAGGAGAAACCAAAACAAGATAGGTTTGAACTCAAATGAGTTTATTAAACTAAAAATCTAAGATTAAAGATAGATAGCTCATGAAGAGCTTTATTGAGTACAAGAACGTAAATGAAAGATGGTAACTTTAGTTTGTCTTCAAGAGGTTAAAACACAGATTGATTCATACAAAGATAAGAAGAAGAGAGAGTTGCTTTGAGGCTACTCCCAAAGTTACATTCTTGTTTTCATAAGAGCTATATTTATACAAATCTACTTGTTTGGAAACCCTAAAAATTTTGAGTTTTCTTTTGACATTCGGAACACTAATGAGCTTAAATCTTGGATGCTCTAATATATACGAGAATGTACCAAACTCTTGAGGTATATGGACACACGTATGTTCGTCTGGACTTGCTTCAGTCCAGATGGTTAGGGTTGTAAACGATCAGTTTACCTCTTGTCATTAGTTGAAAATTATTTTTAATTTGGATCATGCAGTGTATTATAGTTTCAAAAAAATCTACTCTATAGTATTAAATGTGTTCTTCTTGATCAAATCATCCAATAAGACATATATAAAAAAAAGAGGATATTTAGCAAACTTTAATATTAGTATTTTAAAACAATTGACATATTCAAATAAAGTATAATTAATGATATGTTGAAAAGATGATTTACCTTTTTGTTAAGTTAGGTCAGATAGTTACCTTTTCGTGTTAAAAGAGATTACAGTTGCTTCATGTACAAAATTAAGTTGAACTATAATAACTAGTAAATCCTTTTGAGAAGTGAGAAAGGAGCTGAATGGTAAATATTCGGTCTTCATTAGGTGGCTTTGTCGTTGTAATTAACTTTCATAGAAATTACCAATAAGAAATATAAGAATGCTCATGTGTTTCTCTTTTCTTTTTGTTCATTTCTCCAAGTTAAAATTTCTAAGCAAAAAAAATATCTAAACAAAGCATGCAAATCTTACCTTTACGAGAGTGCACGATGTTGAAATCAAGTCGTGATGATAGATACTTTCTGTTCTTTTTTTAATGTAAATTACGATAAATATATATCACATTTTGATTATAAGTCTATTAGTTTATACTATTATTTTAAAATAATGCATATTTAATAAATATAACTAATTTGAAAATTACCATTTTTATTATTGTCTTAGTAGAAGATGCATACAAACAGTAAAAATATTGTTTTTTTTAATAAAATTATTCAGAACATGCTTCTTTTTAAATAGAAGATTTTTACAAAAGTATATGATTTCTTCGTGTTCGAGTATATGTGAGGGATAAACATAATATGGCGAATCTTGATTTGAATCTCACTAGTCTCACGGATATAAATTATTGGTTTTGACCCATTTAAATGTCTATGAGGGGGTCTATCCGTTGATTGTACTTCCATCTGGAAGTTAAGTTTGTATTTTTAATAAATCTGGATTTAATTTTTTTTGTTTAATAAAAAAATATCATAAGAGAGGTCCACAAAAGTTAAATTAGGGTACCCAAAATCCAGTCCTCTTCTTGGAGTTTTCCTTTGCTTCCCCAATAATCGAAGGGTAGAACCGTCATATAGTGTCCACGTGTAGGGACACACCAGAGGCAGTGATGCGAAAAGATCAAAAGAGTGAAAGACTAATTCTAAAGTCTCAAGCTCGAAGGACTTTTACTGGGTCGGATCATTGATTAAAAGGTATATCAGCTATCATCAATAAGTCAGCACGAATGACTTGACCGAATATTTTTTATGGCCACACACACACACAAACTCTTTTTATATAATCGCGAGAATATTCTTACGTATTAGTCCTAAAAGCCAAACGAGAAAATAGTAAACCAAGGACATGAAGGAGATGGGATCATGTGTCAAAAGAAGAGGAGAACCAGAAGAAGAGGAGGAACAAAAGTTAAAACTTCCAGGGTTTAGGTTTCATCCTACCGATGAGGAGCTTGTAGGGTTTTATCTCTCTAAGAAAGTATTTCTCAAGAAATCTAGTAAGATCGACGAGATCATCACCCAAATCGATATCTATAAATATGACCCATGGGATCTTCCTCGTAAGTATTTTTTGCTCACTCTTAATGTTACTTTTGCTCAAAACAATTAAATTACATGTATATAACAAATGTATGAAAGTGTTTATTCCTATTACAAATAAAGGGAAAAAAATGATACATAGATACTGCATGCATAGTAAATTAACGTATAAGATTGTAGATATAAGCTGCTGACCAAAGGTTTATTTGTTTGAAGAGTTAAGGAACACAGAGAAGGAGAGCTACTTCTTCTGTAAGAGAGGAAGGAAGTACAGAAACAGCATAAGACCTAACCGAGTGACTGGTTCTGGTTTCTGGAAAGCCACGGGAATCGACAAGCCTGTCTACTCCGATGGCTCCAGCAAAGCCGTGATCGGTTTAAAGAAGACTCTCGTTTATTACCTCGGAAGCGCCGGGAAAGGAAGCAAAACAGATTGGATGATGCACGAGTTTCGCCTGCCCACAGCCAATGACACTATCCCTTGTGGCTCCACCCACCATAACCCTACTCCACCTTCCTTGCTTCATGCTGTAAGTTTGTAACCTACTCAATCATGAATTCATGATCATAGCTACTATGGTTGGCTACACGTTTGAATAGTACAAATGTTTATAAGCTTCCGTGTGGAATCTTATAAAAATAATACTTGTTGATTATGAAAGTGACTCAAATCTTACTAAATCGGAAAACAATGGTACTTTTTTTAAAGGAAAAAAAAATCGGGTTTTAAAATTATATAAATATGGATCTAATGGATTGTAAATTATTCACTCACACAATTAATATATATATAAACCTTAAAGATAATTTTCTAATCGTGATTTCTGTAAGTTTTTTTTCTTTTCTTGGTGTTCGATTTGCGTTTATTCATATAATAAAACTGCAGGAAGTGTGGACGTTGTGCCGGATATTCAAGAAAAATGTGTCTAGTAGAAAATACACACCGGACTGGAGAGAGTTAGCAAATGGGAAACGTGTGAAGCCGCAACAATCTAAGTACCAAGAAGCTTATATCAGTTTTGGTGACAATGAAAGTGCTATTAGTAACAATAACATCAACATTATGGAAAGCAAAGGGAATTATGAGAGGAACGTGTTTCAGCTTCACCAAAGGCCTCATGAGCACCAACCCATTCTCATGGATAGAGCTAGTACTACACAAATCGATAATACGGGTCCACATTTCTCAAACGATGACATTCACAATACAACCTACGAGAAGTGGGACGAGCTTCGATCGGTTGTGGAATTTGCTTTCAGTCCTTCTCTTAGTTAGATATGTCTTTAAACTGATTAGTTCATTACTGTTATAAATTTTATAGTACTTGGACGTTTGTTGGTTGTTGCAAGGGAGATACACTGATCATTAGTTTTCTGTTTCCTGTATATATATGTAATATGGATCTTATTGTGTATATGAATGTACCTGATTATATATCCATATTGATACATGTATTTATAATTGTCCATTTATCCGACAAATAATCTGACGTAATTTGTTCTTGGTAATCCTTTCATTAAATGATATTCTCTTGTTTTTCTTGGGTGTTTGAGTGCCTTTTTGCAGCTAGACAATAAGTTTCTGTCTCAAATTGGTTATACATTCATATTTGATGCAACTTGTTTAGTTTTTGTAAGGGTTTAAAGTGAATCATACGGATTTTATGTCATACAAATGACCTTGTTGGTATGTCTGAGTGATCCATTTGCACTTCTTCTTCGGCCCAATTACAAACTATTTTCTGTTCTCTTTGATTTAGAGATCTGTTTGTTTTATGTTTTGGACTTTTGGGTGATAAACAAAAACTTTTCAGCTGAACTGGGACATGTCATCGGCTCCACGTAGTGGAAGGTAATAGGCATGTAACATTTTGGATTTTAAGAAAAATATGCTAAATACATATTAATTTTGCAAGTTTATCACATTGCCATGCAAGTTGGAACCACAAAATTTTGCCCCCACTTGTAAAATGTTAAATAATAAAATGTGCCGATTAATTGGATCCTTCAACGGAAGTAAAGTATGTCACAACCAATAACCATCCAACTTAGGCATCTTGATTTTGTAGGGACTCCATTTTATGGTCCATTTTTATGGATGAGTCCATATTTGCTTTCTTGATTTAATGTATTCGTGTTGTGTTGTTGTCTTGGCCTGCTCGACACTAAGGACACCACTCATCCATCACTGCACATCATTCATTTCCTTGCTAGCACCACTACCAATTATTCATCATTATCATGTAGTTGGCAAAAATAAATAAAAATAAACTCTTCTTGAAATCTTAGAGCGCTAAATCATCCTCACCAATAGTGATCTTCATGTTTATATTTTAATTAAGCAAATAGAAGAATATTCCATGTGTATATGATATCTGTTATTTCTTGCTATAATTTAGTGTGTCATCTTCGACCTCAAGTCTATTTCTTACTATTTTTCTCCCGTTAACAAAGTAGCCGACGCATATCTTGTTTTTCATCATTTTTCTTTTTTAGCTTTACCATATTCTCTCTCTCTCTCTCTCTTTTTTGTGACAATTACCATACGCTCTATCTTGTGAAGTTATTCTTCAGACCATCATTGCATTGCTTTACTTCTTTCAAAATTCATGGTTACGAAAACAGGATATATAATTGTCTGAATTCTAAGCTCCAAGTCTTTCCCACTTGCCCTCGCTAAAGAACTACACATATTAATAGTTAAATTATATTTTATTTTGAGTGTTTTTAGTGCTTGGTTCCTAATGTGGACAATAACCAAACTATTTTCTCACCTTTTTCATCCATACGGATGTACAGTCTTTACCCATAAATGTTCATCATGTGTTGTTCCTATTAAAATATCAATGTCATATATTAACCATATATTGTTATGTCTCGGACAAAACATAAACATCCAATCAAAATCCTCAACTAAACCACATGGTATTTTGATATTTTTTACAATTTAGAAGGTGATGCTATGACATTTGCATAGGATTAGGCCAAGTAGACAATAGTGGTATAGGCTTCTCCGTTTACTTTAAATCCTCTCTCACATCTCTTTTCGAATTTCATCTTTTGGTAGTCTAATCTAAAATACAGTTAAATCTATCACTAAGATGTTTAAATTGCTATCATTTGATAGATCCAGGACCTGAATAAGAGAAAAATATTAAAACAACCTATTATGCTGCTTTAGCAAATTGACACGAATGTTAATAGTCATATAGAGTACTAAATGAACTCCCACGCTTTGGCAAAACAAGCTTTATGTAATGAGTCCACTACGATGGCTCTACCAAAATTTGTAGGTTGATTTCTAATGAAAGTTGTGTTACAAAAAAAAAAAAAAAAAGAACTCCCACACCAGAAAGTAGCGAACGATATATATAGTTTAGAAATGATGATTCAGTGCCCCTTTGCACCTTCATAATTATTGAGTAGTTTTAGATGTGGGTTTTTTAAAACATTTAATTTTGTTTCACATTTTCAAATCTTCAAACGGTTATTCTTCTTTTAAAAACCTGATTAGTAACTCTTGGTCTTGGGCATATGTAAAATAAGTTTAAGTCTGATAACACCCAATTCTTATGGTTATGATTTGATTAACACTTTATGTAAAATGCAAAAATCACATGACGAGCGCAGCAATTTTCAACTGAAACAAACGATCAACATCTTACTCACAAATTTATTAATTGCGTCAGAGAGTATATAGACGACTTTCATAGAAGCCGAAAGTTGTGTTCCACTTTGGTATTAAAAGTCGAATATTTGATAAAGGGTCGTGAGAGAAGAAAATAAAAAGAGAGAAGGCCACACGATATAATTCATCGTTGGTCCATGTTTGAGATGGTACACCATTTATGAATGGAGGTATCGTCCAAGTTTTTGTCTAAAAGCATATTTTATTCTTTTAATATATGTACATGTTTATGTATTCAAAAGAATGAAGTAGGGACGTTGATCGTCAGAGGTTGGGCTAGATAACAAATGAAAAAAAACCGACCCACAAATCAATCAATTTCGAAATGATGATAACAATAACTCGTAGAACTAACTTATGCCGTCTTTGCCTTTGAAATTTCTTCTTCTTTTTTCATAGATAATATTCAAAACCAAGTTGCGGAATATATTATTCCTTATATATAAAAGGGTAAACCATGTTCATCATCTAACTACTGAGTGCATTGAAAGTTAAAGATGAACTTTAATATTACAACGTGTTCCCATCCGAAAATCCAACCAAAAAAATAGTACTATTCATATCTATTGTATTGCTTAGAGTGTGTAATGTGTCACTAAGTTATTGTATTGAATTGACTTTTGTGAAAGCTCATTCGAGAAAAAACAACAATTGTTCAATGTGACTATCAGATGGCGAAGGTGGCTCACACGACACACAACTAGAAGGTTAAGTTCTTTCGTGCCAATGTGGCCCCATCATCTTCATTTTCACGGTTGATAATAATACATAACTGATGGATTATAAAATTCAATAACGTCTAAGATGAAGAGTTTTGTTTGGTGTAAATGGAAGTCGAGGAAAGTTCAAGTGTGGAATCAATTTCACGTGTTGGAGAAGGGGAAATAAAGGAGAAACGGTCCCCGAAACGGCCCAATTATATTTTTGAGTAAAAATAGGAAAATGAGGAGGAGGCGATGTGGATGTGTTGTGTAATGTTTTAAAGAGTTGTTTTTTAAGAGTTTTTAAAATGTCCGAGTTTGGCTTTCCTGTCTTTTTCCTAGTGGACTACACTTTTAAGATTTGTTCCCTAAATTAGCTTCTTTCTTCTGCCGACAATGTCCTTTCACCATTTGTCCTTCAAGTTACTAATTCACAAGTTTTTTTTCTTTACTAATTTACAAGTTTACTAATACAAAATCTTACTATTGTGATATATTGTTGTTCCTGGAAAAAAATTGAATTAGTGCGTAGTTGCATATTGTGTAGGTTTTGCATACAATTTTTGCATACCGTTTTATAGCCCTATCAAAACCTAAAATGAACTTTGGTACGTGTTAGAAGAAAGATTAACGTAGGTTTTGCATACATAACCTAACGGCCCTATCAGAAACTAGAGTGAACTTTGGTATGTATTAGAAGAAAGATAAGCGCCGGTCTTGCATACATATAACCTAATGGACGTTATCACACCTAAAGTGAATTTTAGTACGTGTAAGAAGAAAGATGAGCGTAGGTCTTACATACATAACCTAACATCACCTATTGTAACCTAAACTGATCTTTGTATGTGTTAGAAGAATGATGAGTGTACGTTTTGCATACATTACGATCCTATCAGAACCTAAAGTGGAGTTTGGTATGCGATAGAAGGAAGATGAATGTATTAGTAAGCTAGTCAATGTACTTTGTAATCGTATAGATTGGAAAATAAGAAAAAAAAATATCTAGGAGTAATTGATTGCTTGACCTGACTTGATGATCCACAATACAAAAAATAGCGTGAATAGACGGCAATATTAATGTGACCTTTTTTTTTTGTCACAACAATAATAATGTGACCATTGATGATTCAGCCGGGACCATTCCAGAAATAAGTTCAGAGTCGTGCTCAAATTATTTGTACTATATATACGACCTAATCAATGATAAGTGCTTAGCGGTGAATTTTATACAAACTTTTTCTATTGATATAAATGTTGCAGTATTTGTTTTCCAAAAGATGTAAAGATAACATCAATAAACTATTTAAAAAGGAGTTAACGCGAATGAGAACGTGAACCAACTTACATCTTAGAGCATCTACATCAGTGAATTCCTCTCCAGCGATTCACACAAATAAAAAATTAATTTTTGTTTCATTTACTTTAAAAAAAAATTAATAATGGACCAGTTCACAGAAATTTAATTTTAATATTAATTTTCTTTTTTGGTTTGCGTGTGAATTCCCCCTATCATCTCTTAATGTGGATGCTCTCACATGCTTCAAACAAACCAAAACCGGTCCCTGGTTCCTCGAAGTCTCGCTCTAGTTTAGATCCTACACATTTAACTAAGCAACGTTACCTAAATCAAAACTACCTTTATATTGTTCTCAGTCAAACTTCTTTTGACGTGCATAACATTTATAATACCCGTTTACTTGATGTTGCCGCGGTTGATTGCATGATGGCTTATAAATACAGCATTGAATGATTAAGAACACACATATTGTTGACATTGCAATATTTTATAATCTTTTTTTTATTAATATTTTATAATCAAAAAGGCTATTTAAATATGAAGATGATATGGTGATTGTGTTGGGTGGAATGGAGGCAGTCAAATAAATATATAAAATTAGAAAAAATAGAGTTTCTTTGACATGAAAGGGACAACACAGGCGTGTCACTTTGCACGCATCGATTCTTTAATTTCACTTTGTTCTTCCCTAAGCCAATCTATCAGTTCATGTGCTTTTTAATACGTTATTTTATGTTCTAATCAAACCTTTCTTGTTAACCCTATCTTATCACTATCGCAGCCTACCGGCACCGTACAAATCTATACCTCCAAAAGATTACATATATATATATATACATATTGTTATCCCTATCTCCAGAATTTCGAATCTTTTGGACCAAAAGTGTATTTGCCATCAGTGATGCGTTAGGCTAGAAGTTTATCATAACAAGTTGGTCTGCTTGTACCTCTAGCTGGATTTCGGAACAAATGCTGGTATAGACCACATGGTTACAAAGAAATCTGAAAAAGACCCATTGTATTTTGATTTTTATTTTGAATTAATTTTAAACAGAAAATTGGATAAAAAGACCTCAAAACCTAAGGACTTCTATTTATTTACCTACCCAACCACTATCTATCCAAATCCAATAACCCGACCCAA
Organism: Eruca vesicaria subsp. sativa; assembly: GCA_932364175.1. Classification (NCBI taxonomy): domain Eukaryota; kingdom Viridiplantae; phylum Streptophyta; class Magnoliopsida; order Brassicales; family Brassicaceae; genus Eruca; species Eruca vesicaria. The sequence continues at coordinate 53,536 of CAKOAT010511821.1, forward strand.
CCTAGTCGGATCCCTAAATCCCCAAACTTCTCTTTCTTCTCCAACATCATTTTACGTTCTTCATCACCATATTTCATCACCATTTCTCAAAAATCAAATTTAAACTCAAACTTAAATGTCATTCATCTAATCTCTTCCATATTATTCAGTTTTCGTTTGTTTCACCCCGAATCACAATTCTAAGAACTCAGATTTTAAATTTCCTATTTTAACAAAAAATTATTCCATAATCAAAATATAAATATAAAAAATCTTCAAACTTTGTTCTAATCCAAAATCAATCATTTCTTCATCATTCTTAATCAATTTTCTCTCATATAAAATCGAATTTTACTTTTAATATACAAAATTTTCGACAATGAAGTACATAAAGTATTACTAGTACAAATAGTACAACTGAAACTAGTATAACTAGTACAAGTAGAACGTGTATAACTAGTACAACTATAACGAGTGCAACTAGTACAATTCGAACAACTATAACTAGTACAATTTTACATTTAATATGATTATGTTAGGGTTTTTGTTTTCGACATGCGAATGATGTTATATAAATCATGCCAGTGTCAGAAAAATATTCACCCATGGTTCCAAAAAATATGAATCACCTGAAAAAAAAAAGAAGGACGAAGCATCGGCGATGAGTAAAAACGACTTCCCGGCTATGAAAAAAAAACTCCACTGTGAGAAAAAAAAGACACAGTGAACAAGAAGAGAGTGCATCAAAGAAGAGTAAAGTCGTGGCGGAGAAGAGGAAGCTCAACAGTAGTGTCCACGGTGGTCCTCGTCAAAAAACCTATGTTCTTTTTGGATGTTAAAACCTATGCTACTTTTGGATGTTAAAAACCTATATTTAACTTGTTTTACTTAGATGGTTAAAAATTAGTATTGGTTAACAGGTATTTAGGTATAACAAATACAACATGTAAGAGCCACATAAAATTATTTACCTATGGTACAAATAGTACAACTTCTTAAGAAATAATTTTCCACCTATACGTTTAAAACATGCTACGTAATAGTTGTACCGGTTTTCTAGGTGTACCAATGTTGTAGTTGTTCCAGTGTTCCAGTTATACCAGTTTTCTAGTTGTACCACTTTCTACATAGTTGTACTTTGGCTGTATAATCAATCAAACTAGGGGGCAGTTGGAAATGAGGAGGAGACAACTAGTAAAACTACTCATCTTAATCTTCAATTATAATGATTAAAACATGATGCACAATACAAAAAGAAATAACATAGTTGTACTAGTATTATAGGTGTACTAGGTTTGAGTTATACCGATTTGTACATAGTTGTATTTCGGCAGTGAAATAAAAAAAAACTAATTGTACCACATAAAATTTAAACTTACTTCAGTTGTACCACTTCTTTATGTGTACATGCATATGCCATAATACAATGAAATCACCAATTTTATTAAAATACATTTCATGTATGTTTTCCAAAATTTATGTGGACAAAGAAGTTGGCAAACCTTAAAAGTATAAGGTAGATTATGCAAACTTATATGATTGTGTTATAATTACAAAAAAAAAATATATATATATATAGCTAATCTAATTAACAAACCTTTAAATATAAGGTATGTAATGTAAAACTAATGTAACAATATAATAGTTGTAAGAGTTTTTGAGTTGTATCGGTTTGTACATAGTTGTACTAGTTTTTGAGTTGTACCAGTTTGTAAATAGTTGTACTACTTTTTGAGTTATACCGGTTTGTACATAGTTATACTTTGACAGTGAAATAAAAAAAACTAGTTGTACCACATGAAATTTAAACTTATATCAGTTGTACCACATTTTTATGTGTATATATGTCTTTGCCCAATACAATGAGATCATCGATTTTGTTAAAATGCATTTCATATATGTTTTCCCAAAAATATGTGGACAAAGAAGTTAACAAACCTTAAAAGTATAAGGTATATCATATAAACTTATGGAGTTGTGTAATAACTTTCAATTTTTTTTTTCAAAACTTCAAATATATTAGGAGAAAAAAATCTGACTACATACCATTTTGGATATTTGATAGTGTTCTCATATGGAATACAAAATTGGTTTTCCAATTTTTGAAATGTCCAAGTTGTACCAGTTGTACCAGTTGTACCAATAATACTCGTCTAATATATAATAAAAAATTTTAACAGTTATATCAATTGTTTATATGCTTAATTTTAGAAGTTGTACCAATATTTTTCATAATAATATAGCTAATTTACTTAACAAAGCTTAAATATAATATATATATATATATATATAATGTAAAATTAAGAGTGTAATGTAATAATTTAACAAAAAAATTAAAAAACTTCAAATAAAATAGATGAAATGTTGTCATCATATACCAATTAGGATATATGTTTGTTTATTTCATATGTAAATATGATTATTAATCGTTTTAATTATAGTAGTTGCATATTGTACATGAATTTTAACATTTATATATCAGTTATACTAGTTATATCAATTTTTAACATGTTTAGTTATACAAGTTATACTAGTTGTACCCTGTTTTCTTTTATCATCTGACGGCTCAGATTACATCTCGCATTATCTGATCTAATGGTTCACATTCAACTTTCATTAATGGCAAAAGGGTAATTTTGAAACCCTTGGTCCATGATAGATTAGTTTTGGTTGTTGGAGATTTTTTTGAAGTCATTTGTCTCATTATAGATCTTGGTCCCTCGATTTCGCTAAAATTAATACTTTACACAATGTTATAAGATATTAAATCAAATTGATCTCGAGTCTAGAAAAAAGGGTCTGGCCTGAATTCCTATAAGTTAAAAAAAAATAATTTCACTACGTTCACGATGAAATTACCACAAAAGAAATAATAAAACTATTTTTACAAATAATTTGGTTTTTTTTTCTACAATTCTCGTTTTGTTTCTCACTTTAAGAAAATAAAGCAAATTGGATAAGCAAATTTGACAAAAAAAAAAGGGTTAATTTGTGAAATAGCTAAGATTAGAGAGGAAATTAAGTGTATGACATTGATTTTGACATAATAAAGAAAGTAACAATTAAGCTCACAATTATCCGGTTTCAACCCTCCATCGTACAAGTAGAAGGTGAAGGAGAGATAATAAGATGACGTTGTCAAAAGGGAAGTATGGCTAATATTTATCAGGAACTATACACATTTTAAGGAGAAAAAAAGCCACGTTAGATTTATTCTTATTACAAACTCCCTTTACAATATCATTGTTGAAGGGGATAACTTAACGGTCAACAATTTAAATGGAAACAGATCCAAGCAGAACAGACAAGCAATTGATACTATCTGAAGTGGAATAGTACAATTGAATAATCACCATTTTATGTCAAATCGAAAGGGGATTGGTAACTATTCTGTTCCATTCTACATAGGTCATCCCTTCCATTCTGTTTTTATATTCATATGTTCCATTCCGTTATTCTATTAAGTAGGCTTACGACATACAATACTAGTAGGTGGGTTAGGAATTAGGTTAATCTTTTTCTTTTTCTCACATTAATATCTTTGTTTTAGTGCCCCATTTACTTTTTTTTATATAAACCCCATAAATTGTCATTTAAAAGACAATTAAAAAAATAACTAACAACAATTAAGAAAATATAAACACTAGTACATTGCAGATTAACCCCTTTCTTATGTTAAAATGCTATGGAAATATAAACCCTATTTAAAAATGTTATGGATGCTAATCACTAAACAAAAATTAAGAAAATATAAACCCCAATCCATTAACGATTAACCCCCTTCTTATGATAATCTTCAAACCGTTTACCTAGTTCTGTTCCATTATAACTAGATCATCCATTCCATTCCGTTTTTGTATTCATATGTTCCATTCCGTTTTTTTTATCAATTAGGATTACTACATACGGTATTAGGAGGTAGGTTAGGAAAGTGACTAATACATTGTAATTTAAAAAGTTATGGGCGCTAATCACTAAACAAAAATTAAGAAAATATAAACCCTAATACATTGGCGATTAACCCCTTTCTTATGTTAAAATGCTATCAAAATATAAACCCCATTTAAAATGCTATGGACGGTAATCACTAAACAAAAATTAAGAAAATATAAACCCCAATCCATTGCTGATTAATCCCTTCCTTATGATAATCGTTTTCATTTTCTCACCTTAATCTCATACTTTTGTATAAACCCCATATATTGTCATTTAAAAGGGTATGGACGCTAATCACTAAACGAAAATTAAGAAATATAAACCCTAATGCATTGGCGATTAACCCCTAAACCAAAATTAAATTTCATTCCATTCTTTAACTATTCCATACAAATGAATATATTATCCAGTATGGTACATGTCTCCAGCTATATCGGTCGATCCATTCCATACGGTATATTCATATTCCATAAACAAAAATTAGGAGGTAATCACTAAACAAAAATTAAGAAAATATAAACCCCAATCCATTGCCAATTAACTCCTTCCTTATGATAATCTTTTTCATTTTCTCACCTTAATCTCCTACTTTTGTATAAACCCCATAAATTTTCATTTAAAAGGGCATGGACGCTAATCACTAAACAAAAATTAAGAAAATATAAACCCTAATACATTGGCGATTAACTCCTAAACAAAAATTAAATTCCATTCCATTCTTTAACTATTCCATACAAATGAGTATATTATCCAGTATGGTACATGTCTCCTGCTATATCGGTCGATCTATTCCACTGGGTTCAAACCCTGTGGCGAACAATCTACTTGGAAGGCCCAAATCGTCCATGTCAGACCTAACATAAAAAACGAGGGGAAGATAGTTAGTATAAAGTAGATATACAATGATGTAATCAAAGTAAACATGATGGTAAAGTGAAGCAGGCTGGACATATAATATTGCAGAACAATCCATGTGGAATCGAACAACCGTGAATGGATAATATGGAAGTTCAATTCCATCCAGAATGGAACAAACTACAGACGTTCCATTCCATTCAGAATATTGAACCATCCAAAATGGAATGGAATATGTATCCAATCGAACAAACAGTGTATATATAATACATTCGGTGTTCTCTATCACGTATATTAACCAAAATATCAACTGTATGGAATAATACAACCACTAAATATTAAACCATAATCGCAAATAAGTTAACACTAAATCAAAATATAAACCATCAACCCAAATGTAAATCAAACACCTCAGATAAACGCTACATCAAATGGAATGGCACATAGTCAAATAACATAGTACTCAATGGTATGGAATCATAAATTTGTGAGCGTCATTACAATCCATTCGGAATGGTATAGACAGGAATACCATTCTATGTACATGGAATGGAATATACATTTATTTCGATACTATACCCTAAACTCCAATAACTTAACCCTAAACCTGACAGACCCACTAAACACTATACCCTAATCACAAATAGAAGAAAAATCATTGCAGGAATAGAATCAAAAGCACACAATCAAGAAGTTACAATATTGCAATATATCTCAGACGAATCGCCGATGTGAAATAGAAGAGGCTCAAGTTGTTCCTTCTTGGACTGTAATGACGTCTTCATGCAATCAATTTCAGAAGGGGAGATGATATACCCTTTGATACGTACTTCGAGAAGGTGAATGAACTTAGAAAAGGCCGATGGTGGTGACGGTGTAGAACAAAACGGTGTGTTCGAAGAGGTGGAGCAAACTATCAACAGAGACCTTTCGCTTATCAAAAGTTATCAAGAAAAATTAAAAGGGAGAATTTGCCAACTAACCAATTTTGGAGTTAAAATTAAGAAAATAGCTTTGCTTTTGACATTATTAAGTATATAACATTTCATACACGTTTTGTCCGGTTTTATCCTTACCATCTTCAAGTAGCCGGTGACAAAGAGATTAAGGGATTACGTCGGCGAGTGCATATGAAGCCAAGAGAAATTGAAATTGAAAATTGTTCAATTTATCAACAATTACCTCTGTCCAATTAATTACTGTAAACACTTGGTTAAATGTTTAATTTTTTCTGGTTTATTCTGCAACCATCGAACTGAATGCACATGTTGGAAGAAACATATGGATTATTGGTTATTGGGTTTTTAGTAGTTATGATGATGTCTTTTAAAATACAGAGTACGAGAACTTCCGTAAAGAAAAACGAAATGCAAACAGAGTGTGCAGAACAAGAAGAAACGATGGAGACGATGATGACATTGTTTTCTATGTACAAAAAATGGAATAGAATATTTGTAAATAGTACAAAATAAATAGTCCATTCTATTTACATAATCAAATTAATACTATACTTCTAATTCCATCTTCACCCTAAATACTAAACCCTAAATCCTAACTACTCAACCCTAAACCCTAATATAAAATATTAAAATGGTTACCCAAATGTTTTTGTATACATCTTGCTACTATTACATATGGAAAGTATTAGTTGGGTTGCTATTCCGTTTGGTACTATGGACTCACTTTGGGCTACATTATATGGTATCCATTATAAAACTTAAAATTATGTTCCACTGTGTAAATTCATACAATGAAAGGTAGATGAATTACACGCTTCAGAGTTAGTTATTTATACATATAACCTTTGTCTTTGATGGGAAGTAAATCGAATATGTAAGTTTTAAAAAATGAAGGCAAATATGAAACATACAACAGCATCAAGACATACATGCATACAATGTCTATTCTAATACGGTCTTGATCAGCTTGATCCACTGTAGGTTATAATAGTTGTTAACATGTTTCCACATTGGCTCAACCTGGTTCAAACAGTTTTCTTGGATGCCTAATTCATCCATGACAACCTGATAATAAGAAAGCCAAAAACACAAATTTACTCATTAGATTATAATTTTTTTATCAAAACAAGGTGGACAACGGAGTATAAAAGTTACTAGAATAGTATAGTTAAAATTAAAACTATTTTATCTGACCTACATTGCTCCATACTATGTATTTTCTAAAGTCTTATAAAGCATAAATTTCTACTATAAGCAGTAAATGTGTGGATACAATACATAGTATGGACATAGTATGGCCCATAAATGTTAGACCCTACCCAACATATTAAATACTAAAACTTAATATAAACCCGTAATTACTAACTCTAGACTTTAACACTGATGTATAAACCCAAATAGAATATATATATATAATATGCTACAAATTTCTCATACCGTACTAGACATAGTATGGAACTCTGATAATAGTATCGAAGGAGAAATTTACTCCATTTTGATTAAATAATAAAAACCAAGAAAAACCCATACTTAATAAATCTAAACCCTAATCACTGATTTATAAACCCAAATAAAATCTATACAATATACTATAAACTTTTGATTATGTATTAGATATAGTATGGAACCTCTATAAATAGAATAGAATTGGCACTTTACTCCATTTCCATTAGTTGTTGTAATGCTTAAATACTAAAACCCAAGAAAAAACCCTACTTACTAAATATAAACCCTAATCACTGATGTATATATCCAAAAAGAATTTAATAATATGTGATAAATAAAAAAATAGAGTGCTTATAATCAGAATACTCAACAAAATAAGCCGACGTACAATATGACAAAGAGTTGTGATGGCGATGGAGGAGATAGTATATATAAAACTACAAGTAAAAATATTCTATTTGCCTACAACATCCCATACTAAGAGTAACACTATTTATATGAACCAGACAATGTATCATGATATTACTATACAATCCATGCTTCTCATAATAAAAAAAAAAAGATAATGGAATGGAAAATACACAAATTAGAATAGGTTTTACGTGCTTAGATAGTATAGTAAACAAGCATAGCACAACAACCAATATATTTCTCATCACGAAGCGAGGTAAAAAAGAGTTAAAAAGATGATTAGGAAGAAGACACTAGAAACCGGAAGATAGTGTAGAATTGTTTGTGTACATTCTATACTATGTTCAAGCTTATTCGAGAGCGATATCTACTTAAGCATGATTACTATACAACACATAATCTTCATATCACAAGACAGATAACAAATATAGAATAGAATATACACAAAGTAGAATAATTTTTTTCCGAACTTATATAGTATAGTAAACAACCATAACTCAACAGCCAATAGTATTTGTCATCTCGATATGAGGTAAGAAAAAAATGAAAAAGACAATTACGAAGAAGATACAGGAAAACAAAACCGTTCCAGTAATAGTTAACCCATACTTTTCAAAGAGTAGACTACAATACAACCAAAAATCCTTGTCAAATTTCTAGTAGCTGCTAAAATCGTGACCATGAAAACAACAACAAAATCCAAATAAAATCAGATTCAGAGAAGCTCAGATCAGAACTTACAATAAGGTAAAGAGTTCTGAAATCGGGGTGTGAATGCGAATCAGCAAGGGTCGACGCGAATTCCGCCGGACTGTTACGTTCTCGTCTCTTATGTTGATTTTGAAAGCTACCGCCGCAAATTGGGGTATGAATGCGAACATGCGTCTTGTCGTAACCAGAAACTCAGACAACAGATCTTCTTTGCAAACACCTTCTCTTAGTTGAATTAGCACCATGATTGAAGTCGGGAAACACACAGTGGAGACAAGATGGAGTGAAACTATTAAACTTCTCCAATCGTTTCCAATAAAAAATTATTATGTGAAAATGTGTGATTCTAGAAAGAACACGATTTATTTTTGCAGAAGAATAATTATTGATTTAATATTTTTAGTAGCAGGTTTTCCAGTTCAAAATAGGGGCAATACGGCCATATTATATAAAAGGTAAAAGAAACAGTAAAAAGTTAGGGTAATTAGATAGATAGTGAATTATTAAATTATTGAACGCTATACAGTGCAATTTCCCAAATTAAAATAGATGATGTGAATCTAATTGCGCCACATCTACTTTAGACATTTAATAATTATAATTTTTTTTATCAGGTTGCACCGGTTGTCTACAAGGGTAAAATAGCATTATTACATAAAATAGAATGTGTGTATTGAAAAGCTAGGTCAATTGTCTATTTAATGAATTATGTTTTTTTTCTTTGTCATACACTCCAATTCCCCAAAAAAAAAAAAGTAAATTGGATAACGTTAATTTAGGAAACTAGAGAACACTGGACCCACTCTTTGGCGCAGCGACATTTGCGCGCGTCCTCCACGTCAGTCTTTTGCCATTTACCGCCACCGTTATGGCCCCACGCGCCAGTTCAATGCTATGTCCTAACGGCTAGTCAAACCTACGCTTAAAATCTGCTACTGTCCAACTTGAACTTGACCCACTCCTCAAGTCTTTTCAGCATCAGTTCACTCCGGTATATATGAAAAGTTGAAATGGCTTTTTCATTGTCGCTTTTGGTTTGCTGGACTGGCACGCACAACCCACGACTTATACCACATTACCACTTGCTTCATCTTTTTCCTTGTATGGAATATAAACACAAAAGTAATAATGGTTCAACAAAAGCATATGCTAGTGAAAAACCCATCTCGTGAAAGTGACGTTGATATATGGAGTAAAGACTAGTCGTTGAACCACGAAACTTGCCTCTTTATTTGGTGCAGTTTCACACAAAAGACATTGGTAAGTGGGTATAAACCTAACCCACGATTCAGCAACCCCTTTCGAAATTAAAGATCTGACACTTATGTCAAAGATTCGTGTTTCATCATCAACATGGGTAAAATAATAAAGAATGAACAGTTTTTAATATCCAAGATAAAGAAACAGTTTCAACTAGTTACAATATTTTAGGACATTTACAATTTACTAATATTGTTAGTTCACGAGGAAAGATTAACATGGAGACTCGCGTTCTTTAGAGATTTACAGACCGGACAAGTGTTAAGCGAAGAACCACAAACAGTGCATAGACACATGTGTCTACATGGTAACAGTAACACACTTGCTTCTCGTTCTCCACAGCTTCTACACATCGTCCTTGAAATCATACGCACCCTTTTCGTATCCTGCGCCTCTCCCACTAACCTCCACCGCTCGTCACTATCACCCTCGTCGTTGCTTCCGCAACAAGACTGCGTGTCGTCAGCCGCCGTATGCTCCTCCCTACGTTCCACGTCGGCAAGGACTTGTTGTAAGTTTGAACGTAGGGAGTTTACCGTGGCTTCATTAGACTGTGCCACGTCACGCCATATTTGATTCTCTACGCATAGAGACTTAATCTTCTCTTCGAGAAAGAGGTTTAGTTTTCCTATGTGATTGATCTCTTCTTCTTTGGCTCTCAATGTCTTCATCAACCCTTGTTCGATAGCTTCTATTATTTTTCTGCCTTGTGTATTTCTATTCTTCTCGATCTCCATTCTCATTATCTCGACCTGGTAACATGTCGTAGAACGTTAGTTGATGTGAACCATAAAAACTATAATATAATGTTTCAGTATACATATAATGACTAATGAGAGAGCTTACGTGGTTAGAGATCAAGCGATCGATATCGAAACTATGATGTTGGACGTTAGACGACAAGTCTTGGCCGAGGAACATGAGAGGATCAGTGCAACGTTTCTGGCTTGGCATAACGATAGATTCTTCTCTAGGGCGTTTTCTCAGAGATGAGGAGGAACTAGGACGAAAAAAGTCAACGTTGTTGCCATTATTCTCTCTGTTGAACGTGACGGAGCTGTCAACGGAATCAATTTTCGGTTTCATAGACTGGTGAACAAAACAATCAACCGGTGAGATGTTGTAAACTGGATTCAACGGAGAGGTTTGACACTCCATGGTAGGGTTAAACGGCGTCGCTGCTGCTGGAAAGTTGATGTATCTGAACTGGTTGTTATAGACGAAACCGTTTGCTTCAAGTGGATGAATCATTTCTCTGTTAAGAAAATCACCCGCGACGTTAGGAGAACACATAGGGTTAAGATGGTGAGCTTCAACGGCCATCGACGTTTCTGACCTGAGAGACTGGTTTAGAGTTATTGAATGGAACCTTTAGAAACTTGAAAGATGGTGGTGGAAGAAGTAACGGATGTTGTGGGGTTTTCAAATTATGGTTTTGTAGAGAGGAAGAAGAAAAAAACTAAAAGCAAATATTAAAGCAGAAACCAACACAGCCTTGTCTGCCAATTTATAGAGAACAGAGAGGGAAATGTGATGTGTCTTTAATAAATTTATTTTTTGGTGCAGTTTTGTTGTTTTCTGTATATTTTTATTGTTGAAAACGTAACTTTGCTATTATCGAAAGTAAAATAAAACATTAAGCACTAGGATTCTTACGTTATCAAGCTGACCAGTGACCCATTAAAAAGTTGCCTTTTCAGTGTTTCTTTATGAGAAAAAACAAACTTTGACAATGACACATGCAAAATCTTTGGCTCAGAGTTACGGTCAAAATCATAATATCTATATCTGACTCTTTTACTTTCTTTGTTTCTTACTTTAAACTTCTTGTTTCTCTTATTACTTTTGCTTAACTCTTGTCTTGTTTTCTTCTTCTTCTTCGTCATTAACTTCACTGGTCAAAACTGACAATTAATAAAATCTTCATTGGTTACAATAATGTTTGGTGTAAGTAACCGTGGAAGATTCATTGTATTGTATATGTATGCATACTTAAATGCTGATATATAAATGCCAAAAATTATGGTACTACAAAAGAGGTGGCTCATGTGACAAGAGTTGTGTATCTTGTGACTATCTTAAATTATTAATTTTTTTTTTCTTAAATTATTAGCTACCGTATCGTTTTGAAACTTGACAGTAAATAACGTAATTCCCAAACCATACGTGCATACATTGCATTGAATTGTATAATACATGCCAACTCTGGCTAAAATTCATATAATACCAGTTTAGCCAAAAATTTATAAAAATTAAAAATACCATTCCATATTTAATATTTAACAAGGACATAAATTTCTATGTTTTACCAGCTAAGTACATAGAATCGAACATGCATGCATGTCGGCATGTTCAAATTTACTCTTATTTTTTTTTAACTCTGAATTAATTGCTCTGCAATCTGCATGCGCGAATTTGAAACTTCAAAGTTCAGAAATTCTGAATCAATTAATATTATTATTTGCTTTCAAAAATAATAATAATATTATTTTAGTTTTAGAAAACGGAAAATACAAAAAAAGAGTGATGCCTTATCCGTTTCGACATGCTTGGACAAGCTAAGTTAGATTCCAACGGGGGGAATCCGTAAACGGAGCTGGGGACTAGATACCATACGGTTACTGACAATGCCACGTGTGGACATAATCTTAATGTGTAGGACCTTTCCACGTGTGATGGAGTTGCCGGGATACGAGGGTCGCATGGGCACGTCTGAAGAGCCAGCTTGGCATTATTCATCAATTTATTTTAATTTTAGTTTAATGAGAAAACTTGAGAAGAAAATTAATTAATTAATCTCTTTTTCTTTAGTATCATCGGTTTGGCGTATCCATCTCTAATTAAAAAAATTATTGCTGACGCTTCTTCTGTGAACATTTTTTCATATTTGTTTTAGTAATGTCTTCTTATCAACAAAGTGTTTGTGGTGTCCTACGTTCAACTCAGCTAGGTGGATACTTAACTGGGTATATGTTTTTTGGTTAGAAAATGCGTATATGTTTTCTCAAAAAAAGTATTTTGGTTTATCAAAATGCGTATATTAAAATGGTTGATATTTTACAAGTTTATCTGGTTATACATCACTTATTAGTCTGTAGTTGATTTTTACTCAAAATGATACTTTAATAATAAAATAAGTGTTGACCAAAAGTTTATAATGGTATTAATATACGTTTCAGCTATAATTCATAATAGTAATATCTGCACCGAATGTCAAAGCTTAAGTTCTCATTTCAACATTATCGTTTAGTTTAATTGATTAATAAAAGAAAGATACGTTTTCATACATTAGTTAAAACCTTGTGCTTATCTTATTTCCATCATGTGTTTAGTCCGCCATAGCGTATGTATTTATGAAATCAACCTAACTCTTCCAAAATTTCAACAAATAATTTCAGATGAAGAATAATCCCGTTGAAACATCTATGATCATATAGCTAATATGTAGACACATGGAATGATGTTACCATGAGATCATTTTTTTGTTGGGTTCATTTATTACACGAATTTACAGCTTTTCTTTGTGAGTGCGGCTGTGCTGCTGGTAACCTCATTTTCTGGCGATCAAATGTAGACACTGAGGAAATAAACTAATGACGAATGAATTATTACAGTTTATGATTAAACTTTTATTTGATGCACACTAACATTATTATATGCCTCTCTTCGTGCTCTAGCATAGCTAATGCATTAAGATGGGCATGCCTTTTGCATCATCTGCTTTTCAGACCATTATCTTTATATAATTACTATTTAGTCGTATACTCGTATCAGGCATTTTATTATTGTCTGGGTCCACCTGATATCGTAGTATCAAACCATTATCGTTTCGTTTTTCATCGCTCACAAAAGATAATAAATAAAATACAGGTTGTCTAATAGCAAAAAGCAGTGGCTCGTTCTAAAAAGGCACATTCCCATAGAATTAAAGTATTAAACTATAAGACTTGCATAAGCATCAGATAAACTTATAGTATAATGGTATCAACATGCTCATCATCTCCCTTTAATACTACCAAAAATTAATATCAATTTAAGTCAATGGATTTGGCTTGCCTGCTTTGAGCGCAAATGCATATGACTGATCGATTCATTGAGGCAAAGTAGGTCAGTGGTTCATTTTCTTTCCGTTCGATAGTTGAACTTACAAAAGTCGTTGATCTATTATTCACATCATCTCAACCGCTCAACTCACAATGTCACACAAACATAATTGCACATCTAGTTTTGTCACGGAACAAATTATATTATTCCTTTATCGAGGGAATCTCGTTTTCATCATCCCTATAGGCATAAAATATTGTGTAGTGTCCGTAAGGTCCTCTACCATATATTCTTGATAGAGGTCGTCATCTAAGCCATACATAGATGTATAAAAATTGTGTACTTGTTGTATTTGTATATATATAAAGGTACAGAATAATGCACATCCCGTATATTAAATATGAATGTTATGTATTCACGGCATCGGAAAAGTTGGATGATCGCAAGAGAATTGGATACGGCTCGAGAGATGTGATGGCATCACATATGTATTGGAGAAAGTGGAACAATGTGTCATTATAATTCATAAACCTCAACAATGTACGTTTCCACTTTTTATTACTTTCATCAACAATATACTCCAAATATATTTTTATTTTACCATTAAAAGTCGAATTCATTTTTTTTTAAGATTGTAGGTTTCCTTAATACAAAAACATGAACTCAAGCTTCTACTAGACAAAACAAACTAATATAAATTGACAGCAACAACTTATTAATTGATAATAATTATAGTCTAACATATTTTTCTGTATTTAAGTGATTGATGTTTTAGATTTTATTTTTGTATACGAAAATTGATGTTTTATAAGAAAGGTAAGGAATTTGTCTTTTAAAATTAAAACATAAATTAAAATGAAATATGAATTGTGAGATTTGTATTGGTAAAACCAAAAAAGTAATAGATAAAATAATATATTTAACTTTTCTTAAAATGTGTGAAATTACAAACATCAGTTTTTAATATACATAGGAAGTATATCACTATATAAGAATTAAAAGCTATGGTGGTACTAAAAGTTATAAATGTTAGAACATTCATATAACATATTCATGGTTTTTCAAGGGATATCTTAACAATAACTAAACTGAAAAATGTAAAAGAGGTGGAAAGAGAGAATACAGTTCTTGTTTGGAGACTCTCTAAATGAGAAGAAACACATTAATGTGTAGTCACACTCTGATTGCTTGTAATTTTTGTTTAAATTATAAAGATTTATGAAAAACCTTTTTGGGTATCTGATGACTAATGATGCTTCAAGTAACTAAAATGGGAGATTTTAGTGGCGAAATGAGGTGCATGCATAGGCAAATCGATTGCATTTTCAACATCTTACTTCTATAGGAAACACAATACACTAGGATCTTACTTTCCACTTCATGCAACAATTATATATATTCAACGTTTTTTTACCGTTGCACTCGATTTCATGCACCAACCCATGTGGACCCAACTAATCTATCTGCTAAAGTGATATGAGTAGAACAGCAAAGATATCATATGAATTTTCAAGTCTTAAATACGTTGCGTGGATCCAAGGCAATTTGTAGATAGATCGAGACGGGGCCGTAATTAGCGATGCTTGTATAAAATCATAATGTAACAGATCATAAAAGAAAGCCCTCTATTATCACTCTTACGCTTTCACCTAATCCTTGTGACCCATTCCCACGTTAACGTTCCATTTGGAATTATTATCTCACTTTTCCATGTAAGATATGAATCATTTTATCCCCTGTTGATAATTCAAGTTCAACTAAACTTGTCATATTTAACTAATTTACTAGCATGCTAAGAGCATGAGCATTGAGAGATAAAGTGAAAAGTTCACACGTTTCCCAGAAAAATATATTAAAATAATCTATAATTTTGTTGACTCCGTGTCGCGTGGGCTCACTGCAATGATACCGAGTCGTCATTGTTTCATGGGCTCTACGTCACGTGACGACCCACAATTGATTCACTTATTTTTTTTTAAATAACAAATGAAAAAACAAGATGGAGAAATTTGCTTGCAGCGTCGGTAGTAAGTTGCCGCCGGCGACTATAACTAGTGATCGTGTCCGTGTTTTCATCAACGCTGTAAATATTAGCGGTTGACGCCGACGCTGCGTCTCAAATATTATTAACTTTTAACTTTCTATTCTAACTTATTGCTGACCTGGAATTTGAAATCCTTTTATATTTCCTTGCTGCTCGGTGCTGAGACTTCGTCTCAAAAACGAACAGGGCTGAAATAACAAAATTCTTGGGTGAAGAAGACAAGTGAATCATCACCTCACTCGCCCACCCACTACACACATATTGACATATACAGAAATGAGTGAAACTGAAAGGTCTTTTTCTAAATGCATATAAGGATTAATACATAATAAAGACATGACTATATTAATTGTGAGACGATGAGAAGACGTGAATTCACTGTCAAGTTTAAGAGAGTGCATCAACATGTGTAGAAGAAGATAAGGTTCGGCAGAAAAAGAATGGATCTTCTTCAATTCTATTGCACCACATTTCTCCGTTGAAAACTTATGTGATTAGTATGAGTAGATGTGAAACAACAAAATTAATAAAGCACATAAACTAAATAAAAGCTATACAAAAAGGCTGGGATAATAATGATAATAAAACGTTGACAGAAAGGTAGATGTGCGTTTGTATTATTTGGATGTGTCCCTCTCTTCTCTTCCTCTATTATTACACTAACTTGTCCAATTCACTACTTCTGACTTCCCCCAACCAAAACTTGTTTGCTCCATAAAAATTTAAATGAATACAAATTTATTGACACATGCAGGCAGAGACATGTGTGCGTCTGTCTAGTAGCCTAGTAGCTCATAAATTATATCGACTGATTCCGTGGGATGTGACCAATGTGAGACTGTGATAGTTGTTTTTTTTTGTTGGCATTCTGCGTTATGTACCCATCATAGAATGCGACATTTTTTATATGTATATGATGGTTGATGGTCTATGCCAGTTTGGGAACTCTTGCTTTTAGTGGTCCAGTCTCATTTCCAAGTCTTATCTTTCCAATAAATTTCATATCTTATTTATTCCATTTCTCAACAAGTTAGCCTAAAATCTTAGCCCATGAAGCTAGCTTTGTTTTTTAAACTTCGTAAAAAAAACCTCTACAAGTCAAATTGTGAAGATAATTTTGTGCATAGATGGGAATATCCATCCCAGAACATGTATAATCATTAATGATACATCATACAAAGATGCAATGTACTGATTACAATGAGTCAAATCATGAGAGCCATTCACATAGCTTTATCTCGCCCCTAATGTTCCATTGATCGATCATAAACAGCATTTGTAATGACTGACCCTGGAACATGACTGAAACAGTCCAGGCAAACAAGAGACCAACACCGGAACTCTCTCATCTAATCTCCTGCACTCAAATCATTGAACTAGTGTAACTTCGGAAATTTAAGTTACAGTGAGAGGGAAATGAATACAAGAATGGTTATAGTTAGACACATGATAGTCAAGGGCTTCAAAGAGACCGAGTTCCATGTCACGTGTTTCAGACCATCCTGGCTCATATGTCTCAAGGAACGTGATTTTAGCTTTCTTTGGGAGGCCATGAGGATGTAGAAATGGAACTCAGCGAGGCCCACCCTATCTCCCTTTTTATATTCGCGCAAGGGCTGTTCATTGAATTGTGGTTAAGCTGAAACTGAGCTTCAACACCATGAACTGCTGCTCTCATCTCTGAGCACTCGGATTGGTCACTGATTTAAGCATGAGTTTGAAGGCCAAGGAGAACCCCCTTTCTGTACTTCCTTGCATACTGTTAAATCGTTTGTGTGCACTGCAGGAGTCGCATAAAGAGCTATCCCCGGGTATACAACAGTCTATTGAGGACCAAGATTCGCATCCACTAATGTCAAATGCCCATGCATATACCTGATATGCAACCCTGCCTTATATGATTTCACAAACGAGAGCAGACTCTTGTCAAGTTGGTGAACATGAATACTGTTACGTATGAGGCCTCACAGACCAGCATCATGGAAAGGGCCCATCAGCACGAAGGCCTTCAACTGATAGGGTGTTGCTTACTGATCAAGTAAGGTTTCTTCGTGCGTCCGACCAACACCGCTTAGTAGGGTTTTGGAGATGGTCTTCTCGATCTCTTCTAGCGGATTAAGATCTGAGGCTTGTGTGAGAATATGAACGACCAAATTGTGTGGACACTCTCTTGCATAATCAACCTCTCATCTTCTTCATCATTGAGTATATTATATTGTAGCAACTCTTTCTCTATTTTATCTTTTGTTGTTTGAAGAGGATACTTAAAACACATACTCAGAAAGAGAGAAATGGTCTTAAAAGAGGACAGAGTAGGTTAGGTGCTACGTCTCAGTTCATACCAGTTCGATCTCTACTTAGGGTTTTGCAACTAACTTTTCACTTAATTCATAAACTTGAAGCCTAATATCACTTAGTAAACCTCTGCTTTGAAGATAATAAAAGGGAGTAAGCAAAACATGTTCCATACACGATTGTTCGAACTTAAATGTCAAACACACAAAACATAGAGAGCAACCACAGAGACTTGGGGATAAGCAAAGACAAGACTACTTAGATCTCTGTCTCATCTTTCTGCGCTTCCTCTTCAGTCTCCTCATGCGCTTCTTCTTCCACTACACGACCAAACACACAACACTGTCATTGATCTAACCAGTTCGTTTCCGTTCAATCAAGACAAGAAAATGACAGAATCAAGAACTGTAACTTGTGATCTAAGCTTCTAAGAAACTTGTATGTATCATCAATCCTAACGAAGCTAGACGCAATGAGGTGGATTTGATCTCCTTATGTAAGGTAACCAGTACAAGTAACAAGATACAGAGGAAGTTCACATACCTTGGCTCTCATCGTGAAATCGCCGAACTTGGATGGTCGGCTATGTTACACTGATCTCTCCACTATCTATAGCTAGGGTTTCCACTTGCCCTAACTTGAAATTGGACAAAGCCCTAATATTTTTAACGGGCCTAAGAAGGCCCATATAAAAATGTGAAATAACTAACCAGGTAATTAGAGGAATAAATGGTAGTGAAGATTAACAAGAATGATACCAAGTTTTTCTTCCCCATCAACTGAATTATATCAAACATTGGATGGGATACAAGATGAAATACGTAAGCCCGGCAGAACAAGTTGAAATCCCTGGAAACACAGCCTAAAAATGGGAAACTAAAACCCAAACAAGGAAACATACGAGTAAACCGAAAAATAACTTGAGACAAAACAGATTTCTACAGCTAAAACTCACATACAGTTAGAATCAGCAACTTTGATGTAAGCAAACCAATGTAAGTGGCTGTGTCAAGGGGATGGAAAAACATTGATATTTTTGGGGGATATGATTGGTATTGTAGTAGAAAAAGAGATGAAGAACTAATGGTAGAAGTAATTAATATTCCAAAAAGTCTATTGCTTGTACATGTAAAATGTGAAGTTTAAATTTGGATAATGAAGTGTATGAGGGTTGATGAGGTATTTGCTATAGATTGTTTTGACTTGGTGCATAGTGATCTTGTAGAGTGACATTCTCGACACACTTACACGAATCTTACTGCGGTAAGAAGTTCTTACCTACCTTAAATATCAAACATTTTTTTTTTTTTTTTGGAATATTAATTACTTCTACCATTAGTTCTTCATCTCTTTTTCTACTACAAAAAAAAAAAAAAGAAGAAAATATCAAACATATTTAACAGATTTTAAACACAAAACACACACAAGTTAGCACGAAGTGCTTGAAGTTTTTACTTACCTTTAATATTCAACATATTTAACATATTTTAAACACAAAAGCACACAAATTAGGACGAAGTGCTCGTAGTCTTCCATCAACCATGATTCATGTCAACTAAACAAGTCATTTTAGTTTCTTATTGTTAATTTAGATTGCGAAAAATGGTAAAAAGGATGAAAAACAAGATCAAGAAACTATGTAAGATGTACAGCTAGAAATTTGAGAAGAAGACAAAGACATAACAATGCTTCTTACACATCGACAAATAGTTCCGATTTTGACTTAAACAGTAAAACCTCATATGCATCTTCATTCCTATTGCAATCACTTATACATTTTTGTCGCTTCTTTTCTGCTTGTTTGTTTTGTTTTGTATTTTTGCTGCTTCCCATTCCTCACACTGTGCAGTTTAGTTAAAGCAATTACCATTGAATGTGGCATTTGGCTCACTGTAGCGACAGCTAAGAACCCAGCTCAAGCTGCCCTCTGCAGCCAACAATATATATGTCTCCTTGTTTTATTCACACTCACTAAATTATAATGCCAATCTATATATAATAGCAAACTGAAAGTGACATCAGCATTTTTTATAGGAAAAAAAAAATTCAATCCAATGGTCATAGTTAACTTGATTTTAAGATCTAATGGACTAAAAAAAATATTTTCATAGGATTGATGATGTCATCAAATATTTGACAACTTTTCATTGAAAAGGCATATATTTCATTTTAATAGCCACAATCATATTTTTCATACATTTTCATAAGTTTAAATATTAATATTGACTTTTTAGAAGATAATATTTGTATGTGTCGTGACCGAAGAGGTATGAACGTATCGTGATTCAAGAGGTACGAATATGTCGTGACCCAAGAGGTACGAATGTGTCGTGACCCAAGAGGTACAAATGTGTCATGAACCAAAAGGTACGAACGTGTCGTGACCCAAGAGGTGCGATCGTATCGGAACCGAAATGGTGCGAACATGGCAGGACCGAAAGGGTGCGAATGTATCGGGACCGAAAGAGTGCGAACGTGTCGGTACCGAAAGGGTGCGAACGGGTCGAGACCGAAAGGGTGCGAACGTGTCGGGACCGAAAGGGTGCGAACGTATCGGGACCGAAAGGGTGCGAACGGTTTGGGACCGAAAGGGTGCGAACGATTCGGGACCGAAAGGGTGCGAACGGTTCGGGACCGAAATGGTGCGAACGGTTCGGGATCGAAAGGGTGCGAACGGTTCGGGATCGAAAGGGTGCGAACGGTTCAAGACCGAAAGGGTGTGAACGGTTCAGGACCGAAAGGGTGCGAACGGTTCGGCCCGAAAAGGTATGCGAACGGTTCGGCACCGAAGGGTGCGAACGGTTCGGCACCGAAAGGGTGCGAACGGTTCGGCACCGAAAGGGTGCGAACGGTTCAGCACCGAAAGGGTGCGAACGGTTCGGCACCGAAAGGGTGCGAACGGTTCGGCACCGAAAGGGTGCGAACGGTTCGGCGCCGAAAGGGTGCGAACGGTTCGGCACCGAAAGGGTGCGAAGGGTTCGGCACCGAAAGGGTGCGAATGGTTCGGCACCAAAAGGGTGTGAATGGTTTGGCACCGAAAGGGTGCGAGTGGTTCAGGATCGAAAAGGTGTGAATGTAACGTCACCGAAAGGGTGCAAATGGAACGTCACCGAAAGGGTGCGAATGTCACATCACCAAAATGGTGAGAATGTAACGTCATCAAAAAGGTGTGAATATAACATCACCGAAAGGGTGCGAACATAATGTTACCAAAAGTGAACGAACAAAATATCATTGATACTTATGGATGCAAGTCATTAGAGTTAAGGCCGAGCCATCATGAGTGGTAAACATATTCTTCATGGTCGGGTGCTAAGAATATGATCCATGATATGGATCGATGGCTCAAAAAGAAGTGTATATGAAACAGCCTTAAAGTTTTATTGTACCTTGTAATAAGTATAAAAATATAGACATTCATATCTATGGTAATGAAAGCACATAGACACTAATATCAATTTTTTTTTTTTTGAAAAATGGAAAGGCATGACTCCTGATAATAAATACTACACACCTATAGAAATGAATATACAATCCAAAGTGTATCGTGTTAAACAAATTATGGAATTACTTTATAAAGTTTGTATGCCAAATTTAAATGCAAACCATTTTTAAAATTAAATATAAAAATAAGCAGAGAAGGTTAATTATTTATTTGTTTCCTTAAAAGACACTTTTAAGGGTATTTAACAAATCATAAAATATATTTTTCAAAAATACTCCACATTTCATTTTATTTGGCATTCGCAACCTTTCACATTAATTGAGATTTTTATTAAGATACACAACTTTTTATTTTATTTGGCATCACAATCTTTAGAATTAATTGAGATNCACATTAATTGAGATTTTTATTAAGATACACAACTTTTTATTTTATTTGGCATCACAATCTTTAGAATTAATTGAGATTTTTGTTAAGATACACAGCCTTTCATTTTATTTATTAAGAAACACAACTTTTCATTTTATTTTTTTAAAGAGGCACAACTTTCCATTTTATTTTGCCTTTACAATATTTCACATTAATTGGTATTTTTATTAAGATACAAAACTTTAGAATTAATTGATATTTTTATTAAGACACACAACCTTTCATTTTATTTATTAAGAGACACATCTTTTCATTTTATTTTATTAAGAGACACAACCTTTCATTTTATTTATTAAGAGAAACAACTTTCATTTTATTTTACATTTACAACATTTCACATTAATTGATATTTTTATTAAGAGCCACAACCTTTCATCTTGATTGACATTCACTTTCATCTTGATTGACATTCACAACTTTTAGAATTAATTGGGATTTTTTATTAAGGTACACAATTTTTATTTTATTTGACATTCACAATCTTTAGAATTAGTTGTGATTTTTATTAAGAGACAACCTCTCATTTTATTTATTAAGAGACACAATCTTTCTGTTATTTCTTTAAAGAGACAATACTTTTCATTTAATTTTGTATTTCCAACCTTTCACACTAATAGAAAATTTTATTAAGAGTCTCAATTTTTTTTATTTGGCATTCACAGACTTTTAAATTAATCAAGATTGTTATAATTAGTAGATTTTTATTATGAGAAGACACAACTCTTATAACTATTTTTAATATATTTAAATTATTTTTTCTGAGACACAATTGTTTTTATAATGAAAAGATGCAACTTTTAAACTAATATATTTCATTTTTAATGAAGAGATATAACCTTTCAAAAATTGTTATTATGAGAAGAGACAATTCTTACAACCTCTTTTAAATACTTTTAAACTATTTTTTATGAGATACAAACTTTTTTTTATAATGAAAACATAGATTTTTAAAATAATAGAAATTATTTTATAAAAAGACACAATTCTATTTATAATAAAAAGATGCAACTTTTAAACTAATATATTTCAGTTCTTATGAAAAGATACACAACCTTTAAAACTAATATATTTCAGTTCTTTAAATAGACACAACTTTTCATTTTTTTTTGTATTCTCAACCTTTCACACTAATAGACATTTTTATTAAGAGTTTCAATTTTCTTTTTATTCGGCATTCACAGCCTTTAAAATTAATCAAGATTGTTATAATTAGTAGATTTTTATTATGAGAAGACGCAACTCTTATAACTATTTTAAATATTTTTAAATTATTTTTTGTGAGACACAATTGTTTTTATAATGAAAAGATGCAACTTTGAAACTAATATGTTTCAGTTCTTATGAAAAGATACAATCTTTCAACAATTGTTTTGTTTTTAATCTAATGGTCCAAATAAAATTTTTATGCAACTTTAAAAATAATAGATTTTTTTAAATACACAATTCTTTTTATAATGAAAAGATGGAATGTTTAAACTAATATATTTAAGTTTTTTTATGAAAAGATACAACCTTTCAACAATTTTTATTTTGAGAAGACACAATTCTTATACCCTCTTTTAAATACTTTTAAACTATTTTATCTGAAACATAAATTTTTTTTAAAAATGAAAAGATGAAACTTTTAGAATAATAGATAACTTTTTATGAAACTAGACAATTCTATTTATAATAAAAAGATGCAACTTTTAAACTAATATAATTCGGTTCTTATGAAAAGATACAACCTTTCAACAACTTTTTTTTTTTGAAAATACACAATTATTTTTATAATGAAAGATGCAACTTTTAAACTAATATATTTCAGTTTATTATGAAAAGGTACAATTTTTCAACCATTGTTTTGTTTTTCATGCAATTGTCCTAAGAAATATTTTTAGACATACAATATTTATGGCATTAACATATTTTTTTTTCAAACAACACATCTTTTTACATGAAAGAGTCATACTTTTTCATATTTGAAGGATTACAATATTTGGTTATAATTGTTTTTTTTTCTTCTATTGGTCTTAATAATTTTTTTATACTTAAATTAAAATTGCTATGAGCAGTTATTTTTTTTTCAAACAACACATCTCTTTAATTTGAAGAGACATATTTTTCCCTAATTCTTGACTTTTTAAAATTTTTTTGAAGAGTTTCAGTCTCGTGGTTGTAATTATTATGGTTCTATCTAATGGTCTTGAAAATGTATTTGGTTGAACTTTTTTTTCCTCGCAACTCTTGAAAATATTCATTTTAAAACAAAACACAACTCTTGATAATCTATCAATGTACCTTTTCAGATTACTATAAATAGAATGTTTTACAGATGCAANGTGGTTGTAATTATTATGGTTCTATCTAATGGTCTTGAAAATGTATTTGGTTGAACTTTTTTTTCCTCGCAACTCTTGAAAATATTCATTTTAAAACAAAACACAACTCTTGATAATCTATCAATGTACCTTTTCAGATTACTATAAATAGAATGTTTTACAGATGCAATTTTTTAAGAAAATTTATGTGTTTTTTTTTTCTACTATAGGTATGATTCTTAATACTCTTGAATATAATGTTTGATTCATTATATAGTTTTAAACGATCTTTAAAAATTTAATGTGGTGTCTGCAAAAATAATTTAATAGGTTAGTTTCAGCGAAACTAAACTACCATATCCAAACCAATCTGGTTGTAAGAAAACAACCTATTTTTTTTTTGTAATCTCTTATTCTTCTTCTGATAAAGTCCATTTTTTTTTTGTTTTTCTAACCCAGTTTGTATGGAGGTACTGAGCGTCATAGATTTAAAAATGTCGTTCTTTGCATATTAATTACAGTGTTTTAAAACATGTTATATTATTTAATTAAAAGGTTTAAACTGTTCCATCATTTCAACAAATTTTAAAAGTTTGTCTTCTCATATATAAAAAGATAAAAGAAAATGACTGCGACTTTAATATTAAAGTTTACTTAATATTGTTATGCTAAACACATAACATTTAAATTTATACATTTTCAAACACAAATTATACTTTCACTCTTCTATTATATAAGATTATTTTTAAGTATTGATTTTCGTACAAAATAATTAGTTTATTAAATGATTCAAAATGATTGACTAACAAATATAAATTATATAAAAATTACTTTTAAAAAAACATCTTTTCTCCCGCGCGTTTACGCGCGGGGTGGTTTCCTAGTATGTATAAATATAAAAAGATAATTTGTCCATGCTCCTAACAAACCTAATCGTATTAATTTCGGTCAAACGAGAGGTGTGCACCAAACTGATTTAATGCAATGAAATATTACACTTTGTTTTGCATTTGATATACCTATAATATAGTGTTCGGCGGACAAACTAGCTTCGTGTTTGAAATTCTTCTTGACTGTGTATTATGTTGATATTGTTCTACCAATTTAGATTTTTAAGTAGTTGTCTACTTTCAACTAGTTTCTTAAAGATTATTGTTAAAAAAGATATACCTATATCATATAGTCTTTATTGCCGAATTTGGATAAGGACGTGCATTTGTCCTAGTTCATAGAGTGGGTAATGTCTGCGGCCATAATATAATTATTCGTAACGTATATAAATCCAATCCCATAATCAATATCACAGGACCAACAAGATCTAAATTAGTTAGGTTTGTAGGGTTTTACACTGGACTATTTTTCGATTTTGGTATTTACAGCATGTTAATGTCCATTTGACATACTAAAAACTCTCTATTCCTAACTAACACCTCCTCTCTTGTCAGCCTTCTCTACTTACTCCACTCGTCGTGACACTTTGTCCCAATATATCATGCAGAAAACATCAATAAATAATAGATGGAGTAGAAAGAGCAAAGAGACATTTGAATATAAAAGCACCATGAGAATCAAACAGGAAATAGAGAATCTATCAGAGGGAGCAAGACTGCCAACCATCACGTTCTCTCCTTCATTTCCTTTTCTTCGTTCTTCATTTTTTATCACCCTTCAACGTCTACAGTATATTATTTTATACACTTCTTTTGTCATATGTCCCTTGATACAAATACATATTAACATTTCGAAAATATAATACTGTCTGCTTAGTTAAGCAAAGATAAATTTAATTTATAATTCACTAGCTACTTTCATTATTTAAACTATCTTTTGGTAGTATGCAACTCGTGAGAACAGCCCTTGAATCGAGTACAGGAATAAGTGGTCGAATTTTGGCTGTATTCAGTGATTAGCACCAACACTCAGTGATTAGCACCCGTTTTGGGTAGACTCGGATTAAACATTCGCTTTATTTTAAAATTGTCAAATTTTGATTATCAAAATTAACCTGAAAATGTCTATGACCATTTAAATCCCCCATCCGTAACATTGTAATTATACTGGATGTACATTGCAATTTTTAGTCGAATATGGCAGCCACAATTCAGATAATCACCAAGAGGACTATGGGTCCCCATAAATTCAAAAGCTAGTCAAGAGGACAGTAGAGAAGGTACTCTGCTTTGTTATATACATGCATGAAATATTAAAATTATAATTGATCAAACGACATGCTATACTATGAATTTTTTATATTATTTTGTGAACAAAAATCACGTTCATATATCATTACTAATAAGTTTTATAATTAAGTTATTCTGATTGTATATTTTTCAAAATTAGCATTAATCCAAAACTCCAAGTCTTGTTCTTAACTCAATACTCTATTTAAAAAAAAAATGTAAGAAACCATTTGCAATTAGTTATGCCTCATTTTTCATATATTTGTTTCGTTTGCAATGGTGGGAAGTTTGATTGTTGTGAACACTGGTTTTTCTAATGAAAATTAAGACGTTTCTATAACTGAGCTAACAACGATGGATTTATTATGACATTGTAGTTATATCACCAGCTAATAGCAATAATATTTGTCGCAAAATTTATACTCCTTTTACTTGCCATTCAAATACTAGAGTGGTATTTTTGTAACGGAACAATGATACGAGTGTTGTAGCCTTCCCTATCTTTTCTTTTGTGACATGTATTGTCAGTTAGTCACTAAACTGAGAGGTGGAGAAGAAAGAAATATCTAACGGATGGGAATGAAAACACCATGTTCGAGAATGACGAACAGCTTTTATTTGTGATGCATATATATAATACAGACAAAAAATAATTGGAAACAGGCTTTATTTACTCGAACAAATTGCAGCTACTGACATCTTTCTTCACGCTTTGACCATTCTTGGTTATAAACAAACGTTCAATTATTAATGAACAGTTATGTCTTGAAGTTGCATTTTGAGCGGACAAGCGTCCTTACAAATCTACATGCCTAGTCGATTACAATCTATTTGTCATGGTATGACAAATAATATATGCATTGGGGCTCAAATATGTCGCAAGTCTTGATCTGGACCAACACATGACCAACCACAGCTAAATCTGCATATCTTCATCCTCAAATTATTACACTAAGTCGACACTGACTATAAAATAATAACTAAACGGGTGCAGTAGCTGAACTAAGCCGATACGGAGAAGATTTGCATTTTGGATTGTCTCTAAACATGCAGAATCATTACTTTTTTTTTTAAATAGGAGATTAAGATAAAAATAACAAAAGCTGTCGCTCCCCTGAAGTATAAAAATACAAGTATTTAAAAGTTTGATACTAATAAAGTACAATGGTACGTAGATAACGAGTCAAAACATTTTTATATCATCAAAACATGTGGTTTAATATCTTCTGAATATAATCTCTGAACATGGGAAGCACTTCTTACTCTCGTTACAGTATTTTAATGACTGTCTTGTTTTCTCCAGTTTCGAACAACTCGCTCTATGCAGAACCACAACAGAAAAAAAAAAATCATATATATCTCTCTTTATTTACATTTTGAACCCAAATCTAAACCTCTATGCTAATAAAACCGGTACAAGTTACAATTTAAAATCCGGTTTAGCTACTCGGTTCAAGTCTAGTTCGATTGGTACGGTTCTTGGTAATGTTACTCCCAGACGAAGAAGAAGTGAAAAGCTGGCCAAAGGAGAGACCCGGTTTCGAAGCACCACCACCACGGAGGGAAGAGACAGGAACATTAAGAACAACAGGAGCGATTCTGACATTAGCAGAGTGAGATCTCGGCATCCCATGGTGATGTTTCATTCTTGGTCCGCCGGTGAAGTTACCTGGACTGCTCGAGCTTCTCTCGAGCCCGTGAAACACGATCTTCCCCGAAGCATTTAGTCTCGGACTATCCGCCGTCACCGTCAATGCCCTCTCAGTAGTTTTATCATGCCGACGTGGCTTCCTAAGGTTGTGGTGGGCACGTGACGGTGCAAAAGGGTTTGGAGCGTTGTTGGGTTTCTCTTGGTCTAGAGAGAGTCTAGGAACGACGTCGTCTAGCTCGTGGCCTGAGGAAGAGGAGGAAGAGAGGGAGAGACGTGAAGAGGATATGGACGATGAGATGACGTCTGATGAGTCTTTAGATTTGGAACTTCGGTTGAGAAAGTGTCGAAACGATGCCGTTTTCGGGTTTGGAGTAGAAGTAGACAACCGTGATAATGATGTTGGTAACGACGACGTTTCGTCTCGCGTTTTGGTGAGTCTCTTGAGGCCTAAGAGCTCACGCCACCTCACGGTGCAGCGAGGAGCTCGAGGAGAGAAGGTGTAAGGATCGACGCCGGAGATCTCCATATCTAATCTTCGGCATGGTTTCGCCGCCGTGTTGATAGACGTTGTTATAGGCTTCTTCTCCGCCGGAATAGTCGTGCCGGAAAACTTGAGTGGGACTAGTTTTCCGTCGGAGAAAAGCTCGTCGGCGGTTAACATTGTGACGGGATCTTCGAGAAGAAACTCAAAGTCTACAGGATCTTCTTCGTTTTCTAACTTAAGATCCAACGGTTGAGATTTTTGGCTCATCACTGACGTTTTGGAGCTTCTACAAGAGTATCTCGACGTTGATAACTTCTCCGGTGAAGTACCAACGTTTTTAACCAAAACCGTCGTCATTTAAAGTCGATATGGAAAGAGAGAGAGAGAGAGAGAGAGTGTGAGCGTTTTTAGGGTTTGTAGAGAAGTGGCACTGACAGAGACAAGCAATATATATATATACAACTCAGCTCAGCAGGCATACACGTGCCTTCATTTACTGGATCCAATAGTTTCAGGTAAAAAATTTGATTCGGGTCGGGTTAAATGGCCCAAATGCATTAGATTGCGTTATTGAGTTTTCTCCGTATGAATAATATATTTGACGTACCACGATTAGTACACGTCCTTCAGATATTTTACATGATTCATCAGTCCATCTCTGTCTATGTTCACTACTATATAGTAAATACTACCATTAGTACACGACCGTCAGAGTCTGTAATATTTGTTCAGAGATATATATACTTTAAAAACAAGTCAAAACTACGGTTTTGTCTCTCATAATCGAGTTTGGTACGATCATGGCTTCCATAGATTTATTTCAAGTTATTACAAACGACAATAAGAGATAACTCATCAGTCTCATAACGAAACGTAACTTCAGATGTAGAACTATAAATGGTCCGACTTGTAATTACTTTATGTCCAGACAAAATATTTTTACTAGTTTTGTGGCAACATAAATAATTGTCTGTCCTACAAAACCCAAAGTATTCAATGTTCACAGTCACACCCACAAAGTAGTTATAGATTTAATTATCGTTTGTTAACTACACTGCTCGTGTTATATTTCACACAGCAAGAATCAATGTATCTGCTTGAAATTTGAGTATAAACCATCAATTCATCATCCATACAGCTCCTAACTAGTTATAGTATATTATTATATTGTATACTAGATCAAATCTTGCGGTGATTCATAGCAAAGATGAGGAATTGTTAGTCTTGTTTAAAGTCTATCTATTTCGGGTTATGTTAGTGTTTCTTGTGACTTGAGGCTTAAAAGACAACTAGAGTTTTATTTGCGCGTCTGCGCATGATTTATATTTATAAATTATTATAACATTTTAAACATATAATATAGGTTATTTAGATTTTTTTTAGATTTTTACGAATCTATTCGGACCGAGAAAATTTGAATCGAATTACGTCCAAAAATTTTAATATCCCAATATAGTAATTTTAATATCCAAAAACATGATATTTGAAAAATCGATCTGTATCCGAACGTTTACATGAATACCTATACTTAACTGATTATGTAAGCAAATAATTATTCTCTGTTTACTTGTTTGAATTATTGTACTAATAGAACAATTTCATTCAATCATGTAGAATTATTATGGTTAACAGTTAAAATAAAATGACGTCGGATTATTATCGTAACTACAATTGATGAAATAATGTGGAAAAATGTAAAAGATATAATAAAACATTTAAATTGATAAGTTATGTTTTGTACTTTTATAAGGGATACTTTTAAGTTATTTAGAAATGAATCAATTAATAAAGTAGTTTAAGATAACCGAAAATAAGGAAAAAAATGTAATAAATCTGTTGAAAACAAATTTAGTTTTATTTGGTATTTCAGTTTTAAACTTTTAATATAGATTCCTTCACCCTGGTGAGGGTTGATTGAATTGTTCTTGTGTGAGTTCTCTTAGTGTTCTTGTGTGTTCGTAATCGTAAGAGTATAATGAAAATTGATTAGGTAGCCTAAGAATATTAGATGTATTCATTGGTGATGCCAGATAGCTTTATTGTTTTCGTGGTTGAAATTTCAGTGGATTCAGTTCATTATACTCAAATTATAGTGAATTAAAAGTTGATGTTGAGTAAAAGTAATCTAGTTATAGCATATAGACCACCACATCCATCAATACCATCACTTATTAGAACCAAACTCAATCTTCACCTTATCAATATGTAACGTTTTTCTCTCAACTCAGCTTCCAATCTGTAGATTTTTTTTTTTGTTTTTTTGTTTGTTTTAATGTAAGAAAGAACGAAAGAAAGAAATGTCGAAGTTGACTTTATGGTTTCTTAATTATTTATACCACCGTTCTGCTTTCCTATCTCGTGCTCAAATTCCTCTCCATCTCTCTCTCTTTCCCCTCTTAGGCAGATATATTAACCTATCATCAGATGATTATAAACACTAATTAAACAAACCTTTAGATATCAAATAGAAATGGAGGTTAAAGAAGAGAATAAGAGCAGTATAAGTATGGTTCAGGCTAACCTGCCTCCTGGGTTTAGATTCCACCCTAGAGACGACGAGCTCGTCTGCGACTACTTAATGAAAAGAACCGTACGCAGCCTCCATCAACCAGTTGTTTTGATCGAAGTTGATCTCAACAAGTGCGAGCCTTGGGACATTCCTCGTAAGTTTCTTTTTGGTTCTTATCTCTACTTTTTAGACTCATTTAAATTATCCAGCGTATTATGAAGATTTATGTCAAAAATCTCTCAACTCATCAACTATATAGGTTAACCACTCGATCGTAATTAAGCATGTTATAAACATATAATCCATTATCCATATATCTTGTTACCAACGTGATCTATTGGTTGTGTTTCTTCCATATTTCGGGTTCAAGATCATCATATGTTGATAATCCAACAAAACAAATGACGTTCAACTTGCGAGCCACCTGCAAATATTATCTTTCTTTTTACATTATTTTTTTCTCGTGAAAAGACTATTTAACTGCACAATTATTAATGGTTGTCCTACACCCGTAGATATTAAGCATTTTCTCTTAAAATATACCTATATTGTATAATATAAAAACAAAATTATCCTAATCATGCCTACGTGTTGAATGGCTATTCGGTATTTGGGTCATTGGGAACCTGGTTCGTTAAGATATGATGCGGATCGACATACATCATTTGGATGTTATCGAATACATCATCAAGATAAAGACAATTCCGAAATTATTTCTCATTTCTCCTTATATCCAAACATAAAATAGCCAATAAATATTAGAAAAAAACTTCCCCTCTTTATTAAATACTGAAATCAATTAATATATGTGAAATGCAATAGAAAAGAACATTCAATGCCATTAACATTTTAAAACTTCCAATGCCTAACTTCATATCAATATCTAAGTAAATACTATACTTTAAAAACATGTCATGTTTTTGAACAGAAACGGCGAGAGTGGGATGTAAAGAATGGTATTTTTACAGCCAAAAAGATCGGAAATACGCAACGGGACAAAGAACAAACCGGGCTACGGCAGCCGGTTATTGGAAAGCCACCGGTAAAGATAGAGCAATCCACAGAAACGGTAGTCTTGTGGGCATGAGAAAGACACTTGTATTTTACAGAGGTCGTGCTCCTAAAGGTCGTAAAACCAATTGGGTCATGCATGAGTTTCGTCTCCATGGAACATTTCTTCACCACCCTCCTAATTCTCTAAAGGTAATTATTACTCTATTTACTCATGTTATTGTTTTGAGATCCATATCATAAGAACATGAAGGTCCAATATTCTTTTGTCTGGTTCATTTATAGTCATTTTGGAACTTATACGTTACATTTTGGAACGTAGTATATGTTTCTTAGATGTAAAAATCAAATTAAGCATGAAGCAAGCCTCTAGAGGATGTCACAATCATATGATCCCATGACTTATGGCAAAAGTTTTGACTTTCTCTTTGTTTCACATTCAACCTGAATGTTATCTATCTTTTAAGGGATTTTGCTGACGATCTTACACAAATTTATTCGTGGCTTACCTAAGATGATCTTTGACTTGGCACACATATCTACTCTCTTAACCATATTTTGAAAAAAATATTGACCTTTTTTTTTTGGTTTTAAAACAATTTTGGTTTGTTGGACAAAACAGGAAGAGTGGGTATTGTGTAGAGCTTTTCACAAGAACAATGATGAAGTCGACAGAGACAACAACACGAGAAGCTGTTCGAACGAAACAACTTCTGCGTTGATGGACTCTTACATCAACTTCGATCATCACCAGCAAGTGCCCTGCTTCTCCAATTTGTCACAATTGCAAACCAACCAATCCGGTTTTGTCTCCAAGAATCCCATCCCGTTGTCTAATCCTTCCTCTGATCAGATGGTTCTTAGAGCTTTGCTAAGCCAGCTCACTAAGAGTGGCAAAAAATCACATAATTATGGAGAAGGAAGTTCAGAGAGCCAATTAACCGACGTTGGCATCCCAAGCCACGATGCTTGGAAGTATTGATCACTACCAGAAATCTATGATTATGCAAATGAATCAATATTGTTCATAACTGAAGACATTATTTATTCACACCTCTTGTGTAAACTGTTATTATACATATATGATATATGGATTAGCTAATAACACCATATTTTAATTTAAAATATATTATTTTTTTCGAAATATTTTTTTTTAAAACAATTATCAAAAACTACATATTTATGTGAACACATTTAAAACTCCGAAGAAGCAAACATTTAGGAAGAAATATAAAGTTTAAACACAGAATTTTTTTTTAACTAGTACTACATTCAGTTTTGCTGTTTTATCAGACCATATTTAATAATTTAATTCTCATAAGTACAATGTTGTTGGCTGTTAACCAAAATTTTGATATTGATATATCTATGTTTTAAATTAAATAAATTCATATCAGATAATTAATTATATATCTGTTAAAGTTAGTATAAATTTGGGTACTATATTAATGATAAACAATCAAATGTGTAATTTTCTAAATAAAATCTTATACTACTAAGATATTTATCCAAATTTCCTTTGATAAGTAAGTAAAACTAAATATCCACTTGGCTTATCTCACTTTAGTTGATTGACTTATCGGATGAAAGAGAAAAAAAACAATTATGAGTTCATCTAAAAACCTGATTGGGTAAAAACTCCGGCTGTTATGTTCTGTCCTGTCCATTGATGCTTCCAAAGATTTCTTTTTTTTAAAAAACAAATCATTGATTTTTATCACTTGTTTGGTAAAAAATATCACCTTTTTTGCCCTAAAAGTATACTACTTGCTATAGCTCCGTCATTATCCTACGCGCACCGACCATTCATCTCCGTCGTCCTTCCGCCGTTTTTTTCCTAATTCGGCATCGATTTTTTCCGGCTACGACCTTCCTTCTCCGTCTTGTTCTCGCGAATTGCTGATTCCCCTCAACGAATTTCAGGTTTAGGGTTTGTTTTAATTCCTTTTCGTTTGTTGATTTTGATTGATCTCGAGCTAGGGTTGGTGACGATTTGTTGTAATTGATAATTTTAGTATAGAAAATTTCTTCTTTTGTGAGGCGTAATTCACGAGGTAGTGGTGTAACTGAGATTGTGTTTTGTTTACTACATTTCAGTGAGGTTAATGTGTTTTTTTTTCATTACAGGCTCTGTAGCTCATTGTCTGGGTGATGATCGTGTTTCATTAGTTCCAAAGCGTTTGAGAATGGCTCAGGGGCAGTATAGAAATGTTCCTCCTCAGCCAGGACAAATGCAGAGTTCTGTTTCTGGTGTTTCGTCTCAGCCTAATATGGCTAATGGCGTAAACCAAGATGGTATTAGATTACGACAGGAGATGCTGAACAGAATGTAAGAATTGTCCTTTTTTTGTTTGCCTATGCTGTTTTGGTCGTGGCTCTTG
Organism: Eruca vesicaria subsp. sativa; assembly: GCA_932364175.1. Classification (NCBI taxonomy): domain Eukaryota; kingdom Viridiplantae; phylum Streptophyta; class Magnoliopsida; order Brassicales; family Brassicaceae; genus Eruca; species Eruca vesicaria. The sequence goes on from CAKOAT010511821.1 coordinate 87,866, forward strand.
CTTGCTCTATATTACATTGGTGTTGTTATTGGTTAGTGCATATACCATTTATACATTAGTAGTTTACTGTTTTGTGCAACATCTGCTTTGCTATGAGGACGAAACACCCGTATAATTACGCAGTCTTGAGGGTTTTGTTTGGTAATGAAACTGTAATAACATCCATTTTTGGTTGAAGTGATCTTATGTTTTGTTAAGCTTGTGTATATTGAAAATCAATGTTCAAGAACTCGCTAGGCGGCACGTGTTATAGAAGATTAATGTTTAGTTGGATGCCTAGACCGAATTTTTGAACGCCTAGACCGAATTAAAGAAAAAAGTTTTTGAAAATATCGACACTGTTGAAAATACACTTATTTACTTGGGTTATTCTTTCCAGCTACCTTTGGTTACAGCAGAGGCAGCCTTCAAAGACTGATGATGCCTCCAAGGCAAAGTTTTTTGAGGTTTCAAAACGCTTAGAAAGTGCAATGTTCAAAATGGCTACCTCAAAGGTTCATCCACTTTTGATCTTTTTCATTTTTTACAGTTTATCTCTCATAAAAGCTTTAACGCTGCACATGTGATCATTGTTTTTGATGGTAATTTCATCTATTTCGCAGGAGGATTACTTAGATTTCCAAAATTTTGAGGCTCGCATAAACTTGATTCTGAAACAAATTTTTGGTCAACGCCCTGCTAATCCTTCTAGCTCGGTCGGTATGATGGTTCAGACACCTGCGGTTTCTCAAGGACGGCGTCAAAGTTATACAGCGACCCCTATGGTGGATACGAGCACTTTAAACAATAATAATAACTTAGCAGATGCAACACGGGTTATGCCAACTACCCACATGAATGGAGGTAATGTCAGTAAGATCCGATGTAAGACTCTACTGTATACTTTTAAGTTTCTACTGATTCTTTTGTATTTGACAGGTTCAATGATTAATCACCAGCAACTATCTTCGGGGTTTTCAGTTAGTTCTAATGACAATGGCCAGATGATTCCTACTCCTGGATTTAGCAATACTGCTAATGCTGATGTGTATCAGTCTCATCAAAATGGAGATGGTGGCAATCTTCTGGCTGTTGGCAATCCTTCTCAGCTGCAGAGGCAACATGCTTCTGGTTCAAATGACCGTATGCAATACAACCTTGATCACCAGATGGGAGGTGGTCTCAGGACAAATATGCACCAGAATGCGTCTGGGATGATCAATATACCTCAAAATGCTGGTGTAGGGATGAGCGGGAACAGTTTTCACCTTCCTAATGGGCACATGAGCTCTGAAGGGGTCATTAGTTCCACAAATTTTTCAACTTCATCCCAACCTTTGCAGCAGCCTGTGGATCAGTTGCAGCAGGCGTCACATGTTCAGGGTAAATCTCTCTAATTTTCCTATGCTATTTGAATTTTTCAATGCTCTCTTGGTAGTCTCCTTAGCTCTATCCCTCTCTCTAATTGTAAGTTGCTTCTTTGTTTTCATCTGAAGGATACTCAATGAGCAACTCTGATGCCTTTGGGTCCGGGACCGGGAATCTCTATGGATCATCTGGTTCAATGGAAACTGCTGTGAATATGAACTCAATGAGTATGAATCCTATGCGGAGAGTTGATGTTTCCTTTGGTAGTAATCAGTCGAGCCTACACGCAGTGGAAAGGACACCATTGATGAAACGTCACCTACCTCAACAGTTTGAGAATGGGAATTTCCAATCTTCTTCCAGTTCCAAAGAAAATTTGGCTCAGCTGAGTCATCAACCAGTAAAGAATCAGTTCAACCAGAAAGCTGATCATGGTCAGTACCAGCAACAAGAGCACTTGTTGAACAACAATGCTTACAATCAATCTCAGCGAGCTTCAAATTTTGTCAGTCAAGTTAAGCATGAACCTCGCACGGACTATTATAATGAAGCTTTTCAGATGCAGGCTATAAACCAAGTAGATCCATCCAAGCTGCAAAACCAGTACAACCAGAACACTGTCAAGGTAGAGTATGTTGGTGCTCAAACTCATCAGACACAGCAGCTACCACAATGGAAAGATTTGAATAACCTCTCAGTTGGAGTGCAGCCAGTATCAAGTATGGGTCAGTGGCGTTCATCTTCTCAGAACATGACACAAACATCAAAAGATTCTTATGGAGAGAGAGAACAGTTTGTGGTAAACACATCTCAAAGGTTACCTATCCTGCGTGAAGCTACTAATGATAGTTCATCTGAAAAAGACTCTGCAAACTGCCAAACTGTTGCTCTTAGAACCACCTTGGAGGCTCCACTTCTCCCAGAAGGAAGCAACACCTTGAGTAAACAGCTGAATGGAGATTGTGATTCAAGTTATATAAATCAGAGGCGGTGGCTATTGTTCCTGCTACATGTTCGCAAATGCAGTGCAGCTGAGAATAGCTGTGAAAGCAAGTATTGTTTCACTGCCAAAACGTTACTGAAGCATATCAGTTACTGCAAGGCCCCTGCTTGTGCATATCAGTATTGTCTTCAGACCAGAAAACTGATTCATCATAATAAGCACTGCGGTGATGAAGCATGTCCAGTCTGTGTTTATGTCAAAAACTTCAAGGAGAAACAAAAAGAAAAGATTGCCCTCCTCCAAAGAGCTGAGCCTAGCTTAGGTAGTTTAGATCATAGACGCAAGGAACCCTTTCAGTCTATGCGTGCTTCTAGTGAAAGAGACTCTGAAGCTCCATCTTTTGTTGATGATCTGCAACCTTCTCCTAAGCGTGTGAAAGTGGAGAAACACTCCCAGTTTGCTTATCCTGACACACATAAATCTGTTGGTGTCGGTAAACCTCATTATTCAATGAGTTTGCAAGAGAAGTATAGTAATCTACAAAGTGATGCTTGCAAACCTGTCAGATCGGATGTGCATATGAATGCAGATAGGAGAACGGTTCCTGTTTCCCATGAGCTGGAGAAGCTTGTTTGCAAAGATACCCAAATGGGAAGACATGCTGGAGACTCTTCCTTGAATGGTCAAAATGTTTATTCACCAGAGCTAGAGAAACCAAAACGTATGAAAGAACTAAGCGCACCCAAAGAAGAGAAAGCAAAACAGTCTGAAGGCGTTGTAGCTGCCTCTAATAGCGGAAAGTCAAAGATCAAGGGAGTCTCATTGATTGAGCTGTTCACTCCAGAGCAAGTAGAGGAGCATATCCGTGGTCTTCGTCAGTGGGTAGGCCAGGTAAGCACACAAACTCTTAGATGCAACTCTTCTGATAAGAAAGATTTACCAATAAATGTTTTCTTTATGCTGTTGTCTGAATCTTTCTTTTATTTCAGAGTAAAACCAAGGCAGAGAAAAACAAAGCAATGGGACTCACCATGTCTGAAAACTCTTGCCAGCTATGTGCTGTGGAGAGGCTTGCATTTGAGCCAACACCTATATATTGCACACCTTGTGGCGCACGTGTCAAGAGAAATGCTATGCACTATACTGTTGTGGTTGGTGAGTCACGGCATTATGTCTGCATTCCTTGCTACAATGAAACGCGTACAAACACTGTTACTGTTGATGGGACTCCTGTACCGAAGCCTAGATTTGAGAAAAAGAAAAATGATGAGGAGGTTGAAGAATCGGTACGCATCTTCAGCATTTTTGAAGTTATACTTCTTTACTCTCTTTTTTCTTTTCTCTTTCTGATCTAATTATTCTGTGTAGTGGGTGCTATGTGATAAATGTCAAGCATGGCAGCATCAAATCTGTGCTTTGTTCAACGGCCGTAGGAATCATGGGCAAGCCGAGTACACTTGTCCTAATTGCTACATAGAAGAGGTGGAACAAGGAGAAAGGAAGCCAGTTTCACAAGGTGTTATTCTTGGGGCAAAAAGTTTGCCAACCAGTAATCTTAGCAACCATTTAGAACAGCGGTTGTTCAAGAAACTGAAGCAGGAAAGACAGGAGAGGGCTAGGCTTCAAGGAAAAAGCTACGACGAGGTATATTATACTTATGTTTCCTGCCACATTTAACCATATGATGTTGATTTATAGAGAGAAATATCAAGTTGGGCTTACAGAAAGATACCTAAATAGCTCTTTAAGACCGCTACTGCTAAGACAATCCACATAGATGTTTAGTGCACTACTGTCTTGTAATGTTCTTTTCTTATATAGCTAAGGTATAGGAAGGTAACATCTAGTTTCCTTCTTTATTGATATACCAGGTCCCTGGAGCCGATTCACTTGTTATCAGAGTTGTTGCATCTGTCGACAAAATATTAGAAGTAAAGCCACGGTTCCTTGACATTTTCAAAGAAGATAACTATTCACCAGAGTTCCCTTACAAGTCTAAGGTACATCTTCTTGGTTCTTATCTTCTAATTATGATGTTCTTCTACCACATGGATACATGATGCCTCTTGTTGACTCTCAGCTTCCATAACTAATATGTAATTTTCTTCTTTCAGGCCATTCTGTTGTTTCAAAAGATTGAAGGTGTTGAAGTTTGCTTATTTGGCATGTACGTCCAAGAATTTGGAACAGATTCTGCGTCTCCCAATCAACGGCGTGTATACCTTTCATATCTAGACTCGGTTAAGTACTTCAGACCTGACGTTAGAACTGTGTCTGGGGAGGCCCTCCGTACTTTTGTATACCATGAAATTCTGGTAAGCTATTTTTCTTTTGTATATCAGTCCCGTTGTGTTGCTTCACAAGTCTTATCAACAATGGCCTTTTTGGATTTGCAGATTGGTTATCTTGATTACTGTAAGAAACGTGGGTTCTCAAGCTGCTATATATGGGCATGCCCTCCTCTCAAGGGTGAAGATTACATTCTGTATTGTCATCCTGAGATTCAGAAAACGCCAAAGACTGATAAACTAAGGGAATGGTATGTAATGATATTTTCTTGTAATACTTGTTTTTTTTCACCATGATGCATAATACTGATAACTCATTCCTTTTCAGGTATTTAGCAATGCTAAGGAAAGCAGCCAAGGAAAAAGTGGTTGTTGAGTGTACAAACTTCTATGATCATTTCTTCGTCCAGTCTGGTGAATGTAGAGCCAAGGTAACAGCAGCAAGGTTGCCATATTTTGATGGGGACTACTGGCCAGGCGCCGCCGAGGATCTTATAGATCAAATGAGCCAAGAGGAAGATGGCAAGAAGTCTAATAGAAAAGTAATGCCTAAAAAGGTCATATCCAAAAGGACTCTAAAAGCAGTAGGTCAGCTGGATCTTTCTGTTAATGCCTCAAAGGATCTCCTGCTAATGCATAAAGTAAGTCTCTCTCTTTCTCTGTTATGGTAAGAGATCGCCACCTAACTTTTCACTGCTCTTTCTTCTGTGTAGCTGGGTGAGATCATCCACCCAATGAAGGAAGATTTCATCATGGTTCATTTGCAACATTGCTGCAAGCATTGTTGTACTCTCATGGTATCTGGACATCGGTGGGTGTGCCACCAGTGTAAGAACTTTCAGATTTGTGACAAGTAAGTATCGTACATAACTAGATCAATTTCAAATTTCCAGACTGCTGTAGAAATATCTAGTCAAAAGACTTTCTTCACTGAAGTGGTGGAGAATATACGTTGTATCATTATTATAAGATATAGCATACTCTTTGGCTGCATCTCACGAGCTTTCTTCTTTTACCACAGGTGTCATGAAGTGGAAAAGAACCGTCTCGAGAAGGAGAAACATCCCATCAATCAGAGGGAGAAGCATGTGCTATATCCTGTAAGTTCTAACGTTGACAGAGATTTAAGAAAATTTGTTTTTCTTCTTGCTGGTTTGGAACAATGACAAGGGTTTGGTCTCTGCAGATTGCCATTGAAGACGTCCCTACTGAAATCAAAGACAGTGATGACATCCTTGAGAGCGAGTTCTTTGATACAAGGCAAGCTTTCCTAAGTCTTTGCCAAGGAAACCACTACCAGTACGACACACTGAGGCGAGCAAAACACTCTTCCATGATGATTCTCTATCATCTCCACAACCCAACAGTCCCTGCATTTCCAACGGCATGCGCCATCTGCCAGCAAGAGCTTGAACCTGCTCAAGGTTGGCGTTGCGATGTCTGTCCTGACTATGAAGTTTGCAGTGGTTGCTACTCAAAGGGCATTAACCATCCACACATCCTCGTTAGCCGACCATCTGGTACTGATTCTGTTGTACAGAACACACAAACTAAGCAAATCCAGACTGCACAGGTAATGAAATGAAATGTTTCTTTTAAAATTTTGCTCTCTTTTCCTCACTTGCTAATACAGTTTTGGTTGTTGGTGCTGCAGTTAACAGAGCTACTGCTACACGCGATGGCGTGCTGCACCGCACAGTGCCAGTATCCAAGGTGTCGCATGATTAAGCTTCTCTTCAGGCATGGTGTTGCATGTAAGAACAGAAACTCCTGCGTTCCTTGTAAAAGAATGTGGGCCCTCTTCCGAATGCACGCTCGGAACTGCAGAGATTTACAGTGTAGAGTACCCAAATGCAGGTACGTGATAAGCGACTAGTTATGTCTAGCGATTTCTTGAATATTGGTTCCTAGAAGAAGAATATATTAGTTAAAAAGGAATTTCTTCAAGAAAATTTGATGATTTTTCTAATGATCCGACACTTGTGGGATTTTGACAGAGAGTTGAGAGCTCATTTTAGTAGAAAGCAACAACAAGCAGATTCAAGACGAAGAGCAGCTGTGAAGGAGATGGTGCGGCAAAGAGCAGCTGACGCAGCAACCTCCACTTCTGACTGATCAACATAGACAGACATGCTGATTAAGGGGTGCCTTTTGAGCTCATGCTTAGAAGAAAGAATGCAAATGGAGAAAAGTATCAGGAGGAAAGCCAGTTTAGGAGGCCAAGAGCAAACAAGACTCTTTCACAGCTACTACTAATTTAGGTTCCACAAGGAGGTACATAGTAGATGTTTTATTATTTACATGATGTATTCTTAAGGTGCAGAATAATGTGTATATGTGATTTTGATTCAAATTTTGGTGCTTCTTTTTAACTTGAATCCTATTGAATTATTGGGTCTTTTTGCTCTCTTAATTCATTGTTTTGATCCCTTTGTATATGTAGCATTTTTGACAAAGCTATAAACTAATGTTACGAGACCTGTGACAACCAACCAAACAGTGCACATCACTGGACATGATGGATACGTTAAAACTGTGGACATAAACTTATAACACTTCCAACAACATTCTTTTCTCATACATTTTATTTATAAAATATACACTGATAAGCCCCAACGCTAAGTTGGGAATAATAATATATGATCATGTTGATGAAAACAGCTTTCTATGTCTCTTGGCTTTTTACAGACGAAACAAAGCTTTTAAAGGCTTTTTTACGCAGAGGAGTTGTTGTTGTTGTCCGGGAGAAACAGATATCTGAAACGAGAATCAAATGGGAGTATTCCACAGTTACGTGAAGCAAGAAGGCTTTGTCTTCTCTGAGAGATGCAACGTTCCACAAAAGCTGCTTGATGTGGAGGGAGGTACTTTGATATCCAGACCCCTAAATTAGAATCCTCCACCAAACTCTTGGCGTAACATTGGAGCATTTTGGGTACAAGGAGCTTCCCTTTGCTGCTCAGCCCTACCGATGCTTGTATGAAATCCCTTTGAGCTTCTAGTAGCTCTTCCTTCACTCCGTTGGCTGTGTAGATTCTCACCTGCAACAAGATGCATAAGTTCACATTCCATAGTTTAAGCCAAACAAAACGGAGAAAGATAGTTGCTTAGTTACTTACCGCAGGGGAAGAGTACATTCCACAGCTTAGGGCGAAGGAGAGAAGAGGTTCATGAGTATCAATGCTTGCCTTACGTTGTTCTTCTGATACTTTCAGCTTGTTAATGGCAAGAAGCAGTGCCTTCACATTAGAAACGAGAGTAAATGTTAACTGATTCTGAAAAAAGCAAACAAAAGAACTATGAAGATGAGTATAAAAGCTTATATACAATTTGTGGCCTGTGCGTGGGAGGTTTCATCTTCAGTATCACATACTCCATTGCCGCTGCAGTGTATGAGTGCCCTCCAACTGTATATGCAGCCTGTGGAGCAAACATAAAGGATAAGATAAGACAAAAAAGAACAAAACAAAGCATGTTTCAAGTGATATATATAACCTTTTGCATCAAGGAGAAGAGCTTCAAGTCGCTTTTTGGGACACCATATGCCAAATACGCCTGCATGTAAAAGACCACCACAACTCTCATAAACATTCATTTTATTCAGAGTGGTTCTTGATAATTAAAAGGGAAAAAAGGAACTAACATGCATGATCAAAGCGTTGTAGAGGTTAATCCAGAAAGCTAGCTTCTCATTACAGCTCAAATGAATTGGGTTTACTTTAGCCAGTTGCTCCACCAGTGTCCTATTCACAGAACCAGCCATGATCATGTATTTTGAGTCTTTTAGTTTAATCAGATTAACAAAACCATTACAGTAACTCCATTACCTGAACCTTCTCAATGCCCCAGAAGCATATTCCAACTGTTTCTTCCCAACAGACATCCAAGAAACCTCAGATGCTAAACCGTAGTTTCCAATCTCTGCCCAGCTTAACTTCCCACGAACTCTATAAGGGTCAAAGACATTTCCTGTGGCCAAGACATCAGTGTTGTTTTGGACATCTATTTGAGGGCTTTGCACCCATGAAGAGATCATTGACCGTTCTGTTGAAGGCCACCAGGAAGATGAGCTTGATAGATGCCCAAGTGGTGATACCGGTGAGAGTTGGCTCTCGTTTGAGGATGCTTTTGAAGTTGCTGTCGCATCAGCAAGAGACATGAAGATATTCTTCATACATCTCACCATCTCTTCAGATAATAGATTAGGATGATCCCACATGAACTTAGATGGCATTCCTCTATGTAGCTTCCTGGCATTTGTCTTTTTCATTGGCTTCTTCTCAAGAAACTGATTATTTGAGTCCAATGTTTTCTGGTTTAGTAAGCGAAAAATGTCAGATACATTTAAGGGTGATAGGAAAGAAGAATATAAGTTCATACCTCAACGGTTGATTCTGCCGGAGATGACTCAGAAGAAGATTCTTGGTCTTGACGTGGACTGTCTTCTGCTGATTGATGTAGTTCAGAATCCAAATATCTCAAGGAAGAAGAAAAAGAACTCTGCACAACTAAGACACAGTTATACACCAATATAGATTACAATAAAAAACAAGACAATATGATGATACATACTGGTGGAGAAGCAGAATGTGTCAAATGATATTCAGCTAGTCTTCTCTCGTTTCGTTCTTGACTAAGTTGGAAATTCAGTGACATCATTTCTTGCTCTAGCTTCGTGACTGCAGTCTCTAGCGTGGCTATATTGGAAACAAGTTCTTGAGCCTGCCCAATTTTCAGAATCATCAGCAAAACCAAAAACGGTGGTTTTAATAACAAAAGCATGAGTTGAGGGAACATACATGATGTGGAACACTACAAGAAGAAGATAGCTCCCAAGGATCTTTCTCCATGAGGCTCTCTAAAAAAGTATGCAACTCCACTTCTTCTTGGAGTTGAAGTTGCAATCTTTTTACCTGTAACATAAAACTTCTTTCAGAGTTATAAACACTGGAAATATTTAGAGAAAAATGGAGATTCTTTTTGAGTTCAGAAGCTCACATCCTCTTCAAGTTGATATCTATATGGAAAAGATTCTCCACTTGTAGACTGTTGGCAACTTTCTATGCCCTGTAAACAAATGATTGAAGCATGCTCTTATTGATGTTTAAAGACTGCCTAAACTCACTCAACATGTAATATCTGGACTTGATGTATGTTCATACCTCTGACTTGGTTCCTCTGCCCCATAATGGATTGGATCTTATGAAAACATTCAAGTCAACTTAGTTAAGGAGAATTGAAAACAATATCCAGAAGTTGAAGATAGATAGAAATAAAAAATGGTAATCCTTACTTAGATTTCAAGAGTTGAGAGTCATACATCCTGAGGGTCTGAAGCTTGGCAGTTACTACCATAAAAGCAAATGATGAACTTCTCCAACAAATGTACTTACAGCTTCTTCTCTCAAAGTACAAAGACTTAAATGATATAATCCCTGCACAAAATCAGATTCACATAATAAATGAGATAAGATAAACATTATTAGAGGAAATAAAAAAATTCAAAGCGGTTGTCTGTTAAGCACAAGACATTAATCAAATAATGGAGATTTGATAATGGATTTTTCTCAGCTTATGTAGTCCAAGTACAAGATGAAGAGGCACGAGAAGACACTGTTACACCTGTGAACATCTAATAAGGACAAATCTCATTTATAATACAGAAAATAAGCACAGGAGCATGTTGTTTTCAAAAAACGACCAGACAGCCAAACGTATCACATGGTTAAAACTTCACACTGAAAAGGATTTGACAATTGACAGGTTAAGCGGTTATGCGTTTGAGATAACTCAAGAACCAGCTTAAGGTAACCAAAAGATGCTGTCTTTGAACATGCAAATCAAGATTTGATGGAATTGTAAAAAATGAGTGTTTGATTGTCTTGTTGTAATCTAATGCACTGTAGCCTTATAAAGAAGATATATAACTTTGATGAAAAGAGAAGACTTAAGCTAAAGACTTTATCCCTAAAAGACTTATCATGATACAAAGTGGTCTGTGAAAGAACAAATCTTTCAAATTGACTTTAAGAATATACCAAAGTCAATGGCTAGAACAAAGAAAAATAAATTGGAACTTCTAATCAGAGAGTGTAACCAATCTTCTGCAACAAAAATATAACTCAAACAAGGAGAAGAGAAAGAAATAGTGGGAACAAAAGCCAACCTTCTTTTATTTCGTCTACTTCTTCCAATGGCCGAAAGAGAAAACATTCAAGAATCAGAGAGAAGAAGAGCTATGTGAAAGTGCTGCTAGATTCTCTCCACAGTAATCTATCTATCTGGCTTTAGTGTACTACTAGGTGGTGTCACACTTGTATTTATTTTCCAATCTTAAAAAGTTTCTCAATTTGAAATTCAAAAAAGAATCTCTATCCTGAGTCAACATTTAATGCTATCTCAAAATAGGTCTATTCTTTCTTATTATTACCAAATAATGAATTAAAATAATGAGCTGGTAATTGGGCAGAGTGTACAAGACAAAGATTACAGTTGAAGAGAAGTACAGAACAGAGAAGAGAATCTGTAACACACAACTTTCAATTTACACGGGCACTTGCAATTTCATGTCTTTTTCTCAATAGTTTCAAAGAAAAAGTGAATTAAACTAAAAAGAAGAGAAGAAACTTTTAAAAAATCTTGAGAAAATCACAAAAAAATCTTTATGCATTGTCACATGCAAGAATACATGTTTAAGTATTTTTTTTTCTCTGTCGCTTTCTGGTCAGAAGTTAGTGGACTGGAGCCTGATACTCTTTTCTGAGTTTTGTTGTTGACAATTTTATAACAATAATTCAAGATTTTTATATTGTTTAATATTTGAATTTGAAAACCAACGAGTAGAGAACAAGTTTGTGTTGAAATAATTGTCTAGTGTTCATACGATATATTTTGTCTTGAATCTGTTGGATTATTGTGTATATTTTCCCAGATCTTTAAACTTTACAAAGCACTTATAGATTCAAGGAGAACAAAGGGATTTGATCATTGTTTTGTGTGAGTGAATATACAAAAACTACAAAAATAAAAAGCTACACATTGACTAAAACCTCAAGCCATCTACTAACACAATCTCTTGAGTGTTCTTCTCTTAGTGTGGCTTCTGTAGATGAAGCTTGTTATAGCAAGCTGAATTTCGCAAATCTTTTGAATAAAAACTCGTTGTGTCTGCAGTCCCAAGATTGTCTAAGGCTTGTGATCATGGAGTCACTAGCTCGGTGTATAGGTTTTATTGTGGACAATAGCCATTTTCGATCAATGACAGTGTCCTTAGTTTATTTGACAGTACTCTTAGAGATGGCTTCCTTGTATTTCCCCAAAGCACCTCCATGTTTGCAGCATCTACTTCTGCAAGCAACACCGCCAAGTTCATTCAGCAATTCTTAAACAGCTTCTGAGAGAGTTGCTTCTGCTCCATGGCGTTGCCATGTTGCTCTAAACCCACAGTAGATAACACCGAGAAGCCGTTTATCCTGCGCAACCACATCCAAGTTATTTCCCAAACTCTTAACGCTTCTAATGCACGTGGCAATGTTCTGGTTTGGTGTAGCTCTTGCCATGCCAGGTTCAATTCAATGAGAAGACATAAAAGACTAAAGATTATCATTGTGCTGCGTTATGGATATCAATAGTGCACATATCTGCTGATTCATTCACTAGCGTAGATTCAAAAGATGGATTTCATCAACATACAAACTACATAACTGTTATCTGCACATTGACAAAAAGAAGTTGAATGTGCCTAATATATATAAATATTGTGCAGCATAATCTCTTTACTGCTCTTCACTTAGTTTGGCTTTGCAGCTTTTGAGATGAAGATTGTAATGAACAAACGCCAAATCTTCAATACGCTCTTGCTCACCACTGGTCATTCCTTCAGTGAGCACAAGCTTCTCTGCTAATCTACTCTTTAGCTTGTACCTTGAAGCACCTTCACATGTCTGGCTCAGAACCTTAATGGCGAAACTCTGCAGTTCTGGGTGCTGGCCCGCCTTCTGAGCCCACCATTCAGCTGCAAAGAGAGATTCAAAAAAGAAGATGACAAAACTCTTTGCTCACTGATTGATTTCAACAACACAAGTGTCTACAAAACAGTACAAAACGATATATGAAAAGTCCATAGGTTCACACACCTGGACTGATTCCAGTGATCTGATCAGCTTGACTGGCCTCATTAAAGCAATCTTCACCAACCCTGTATATGTCAAGCTGAGTAGCAATTTTAACTTGAATCTCACTTTCTTTTACTACATGAACCAGAGAGGAGGAAAGACCAGCAGCGACTTCTGAATCAAGATGGAAACCATTCGAGTAGAAAGTAGCCGGGTTCAGGAAGTAACCAGCAGCATGAAGAGGACTGTGAAGGTGATTGTTCCAAACATCATCAATCACACCCCACAACTCCTCATAACATGATTCCTTGTTATTGAACTCCCTAGCGATACTCTCCTTTATGACATCCATAGTTTCATAGATGTTCCCAACATGCTGGTTCTTGGTCTTAGAGAACCAGAGTAGACCGTGAATCAGAGGAGATGTGCATTTCAGAACTTTGTCAACAGTCTCCCAAAAAGTTGTCTCATTCACCAACTTAGATACTCTTATATCCTCTTCGTTGTTGCAATCAGATAGAGCAAACATGGCTGCCAAGTCGTTCTTGGCCTTGAAAATAATCTCTAGAGTTAAGTAGGGCAAGAAAAACTCAAACTCGGAGGAGGCAGCCATGTCTACTGGGAGACTGTGATCTTGATCTCTGACAAGCCTCAAAACCAATGGATGGCTGTTGATGAAATCTGTAATCACGTTGACAGCATCAACTATGTATCCAAGTGAATCTATGTCCCCAATCTTCAACAGCATAAGCTCAAAACAGTGAGATACACTCACAGACCAGAACACTCCCTTCTTGTTACCAGCATAAGACTTTCCTAACTCACCAACCCAACCAGAAGCTGAACTTGCAACAATCTGAACCACGTTACGCACTCCCACTTCATCAACAAGCCCATCCACCAAAGATATCAAAGCCTTGCTATCATCTTTTATGTCAGAGACATCCAAAGATGTCAGATACACCGGACCAGCTGGACAGTCTGCAACGAATGTAACCAAATCACGCCCTTTACTGTCAGCCCAAGCTTCCAACAAGATGCTACAACCAGTGACCGCCCAAGACTCTTTAATCTTCTTCACATACTCTTCCACTTCTCCCAACGCTTCTTGAAACATCCATCCTTTCAAATCATGAGAATCAGGGATAGTGCCACCATCATTTCCATTCATCATCATCATCACCATCTCTTTAAACCCTGAGGACTCCACAGCTGAAAAGTCGAAACAGTTTGCATAAGAAGAGCACTGACCAATCCACTCTCTGGATTTGTTTGGCAACGAAACCGGTTTGTTAGCATCCACATCTATAGTAGAAGAAAGACTTTCTCTGGGTGATGAATCTTGGCTTCTTCTTACACGCTTATGAGCATTAGCTTTCTCCATGGTAACAACATTTCGAAACGACTCTCTAACGGTAGATGTAACTTGCTCACAGGGAGTCACCTTTGGACCTACACCAGCCAAGTGCCATTTGAGACGTGGCAGGCCAGACATCTCTTTGCCACAGTGTTTGCATTGAACCCGTCTTCTCTTCTTGTTTGCCCAAACTCCATGCTCATGAATATCCATGGAAGAAGTATCATCCATTTCAAAGATTCTTCTAAACTAAATCATAAACATTCAGAGAGAGTGAATTAGACTTTAAAAGCATTTACATTCTCACAAGTCACAAACAAGTCACAAACAGGAACATGCATCAAAATCAAAACTTTGAATCCGGAATTTGATTTAAAAACGATTGAGATTTCTTGCATGCTCATGGAGAGAAGAAAGAGCGAAACTTTAAGGTTTAAAAATCATGCATAATGCTAAAGTTTTCATCTTTAGTGATAGAGAAGATGAAAAGCAAACAACTTTTTTGTACAGACTCATTGTTTATCTACCGCAATGAGGAGGGTTACCTGAGAGAGGCTGAGTCAAAGCGAGTCTAATCGTCGAGTCAGATAGCAAGACCCGGAAGAGAGACAAAACCCTTGTTTTGTTGAGAGAGTGAAAGCTTTAGGACTTGTTTTGTCTCTGTAGATAATTGTAATTAAGGAAGGTCTAGTCTATTTATAGTAACCTCTCTGTCTTTCTCATTAACCTAAAATAATCAGTACTCAAGTGTATAATGTTTGTCATTAACGAGTAAATTAAACAACTTGAATTTAGCAAAGCAAATGGAAAGGAACACTTAATAAAGTTTACACGTGTCCGGACAAAGATCTACATTACATTACATTACAAACATCTACTTTGAGTGGTGACCACCACCTGCTATCTCTCAGGATCTATAGATTCAGTGTTGTTCTCTAGCCTGCGACGTTTCTGAGGGGATTCACATGTAGCTTCTTCGGTTTCAGAAGCTATGTTCTTTGGCTGAGGCAGTGAAGATACTTCGGTTTTGGACATGTTTTGACAATCTGACAATAGTGTCTGAGGAGAAGAAGAAGACATTAGCATTCCGGTTTGGCGTTGCTCTTCCAACATCTTTTCCAAGTACTTAGCATGCTCTTCTATTCGTAGCTGAAGCACCCTTTGCACCTGCACGTTTGATCAGTATTGGTTATTGTAACAAATCTTGATTCTTTCTTGTGTTGAAGTAAAGTGTAACTGGTATTACCTTAAGTTGTTCATGCAATTGTTTTTGAACTTCCATCTGCATACGCAGAGCTTCAGTTAACTGTATTGCACTGTCCATGGAAGAAGAGAATCACTACACGTGACAATGTTAGAGCCAGTGCAAGAAACACAATGCCTTACCCTTTCTTCCTCTCATCAGCTTCACTATTTCTCACAGCCAGTCTTTTTTCTTCTGAGTTATCATTCTTTTTCTCTACAAAATAAATAAATAAAAGGTCAGTAGTTATGATGGAACAGAGAATCTGTGTAAGTAATCACAGTAACAAGTTGGAAGCTTTACCTTCTTTTTTCTCTGGAATATGCTTGGCTAGTCTATACTTCTGCAAGTTCATGATTTTGCATATATACTCAGCTAATTTAGTATCATGTACTTAATTAAAACTTGGTCAGGCTCAAATTGATTTTGTACCTGTAAGTGGCTTTTTACATGATAGATGGTCAAACCTTCAACATTCATGAGCTTCAGAACAGCCTTGGGGGTAGCCTCTACATTTTTGGAAGCAACACAGGGTTGGTAAGAAAACAAAAGATAGCTAACCAATAGCAAGCAAGAGAATATCTTTTGAGTGTTTAAAAGTCTAAAACTCACTTTCAGGCCCTTCAAGCTTGTCCACTGACTTTAGAAAACTCTCGTGGAGCTCAGGGGTCCATCTCATTCTTGGCTTGTGATTGCCTGTTGCTGCTGCTGATCCTGGAGAAGGGTGAGATGTAACTGTCTCAATGGTCACAGCTCCAGAGAGGCTTCTTTGGCTTTGACTCAGTCCGGTTACTGGAGTTGATGAAGCCAATGGCGTTTCATAGATCTCCTGATTCCACCAAAGGCTAAGTGTATCAACAACAAGGCCGAATGTTTATAAGCAAACTCATAAGAGACTGAAGTGAACTTACATCAAGCCTGGGAGTTTCAGACCGGTCTGTAATAGCCAGCTCAAGTTCATCAGACAAGAACT
The DNA here is from genome assembly GCA_932364175.1 of Eruca vesicaria subsp. sativa. Taxonomy (NCBI): domain Eukaryota; kingdom Viridiplantae; phylum Streptophyta; class Magnoliopsida; order Brassicales; family Brassicaceae; genus Eruca; species Eruca vesicaria. The sequence continues at coordinate 104,131 of CAKOAT010511821.1, forward strand.
GCAACTCCATTTGATCCGACAAGCAATAGCTGTCATTAGAACAGTCAAGATCATGAAAGCCTCTTCCATCAGAACAAGCATCTCCAGAGAGATTAAAAAAGTCTTTGACAAGCGACCCGGAGTTTTCTCCATCAAATGGATTGCTCAAATCCTCACTGAAGATAGATGGAGATCTTGCAAACTCCACAGCAGAAGCAGGCTGGCTATTAGTTGAGGGATCAGGGAGGAAAGGAAGAGTGTTCCCTAGATGTTTCTGAGCATCAGAGCTAGAAGAGGAAGACACGTAAAGATTTGTGCAGAAGGTGGAAGACCGTGAGAATGTGCCCTTTGGCCATAGCTGACCAGGTGAGTCTGGTGAATGTGATCTTATGAATGGAGACTTTCGGTTTTCTGGTTGGAAATTTAGAAAGTCATGGACCGGGGGAGATAGAGAAGAGGAGCAAGCTTGTGCAGTTGACACAACAAGCCTATGCCTGTTCATGATTCCTTGATCCGCCATAAAACTTGGAGCGTTCAAGTAGCTGAGGATCAAAACATCAATATACATGTCAGATTGTGTAAGTTAACTTCCAGAACAAGGCATATAGAATCATGATCCCAGTGTTTCCATCTTTGACTAAATCGCCAAAGAGACAGAAACTAAATCCAAGCAAACATAACTAGAGTTTACATGTTTATAGTGAACTAAAACTGTAGAACTAAGAGTAACAGAAAGTACATAGCTTTTGAGTTTTAAACCTACACATCCTAGAATGAGAGAGAGACAAACCAGTTTTTTTTCCAGATATTGAGAGGATCAGCGGTTAAATGTGGTTAATTTAACCAGATTCAAGTAATGTAAAAACGAGTCACCGACAAAGCATGAAACTTTAAAATTTGCAGATCAGGTCTGAGAAAAGAGACAGTTTCAGGAAGGAGTTTGAAGAAAGTAGTAAGAGTAAAGAGACAGAACACAAATAATTTTTGTGTAGTAAAAGAACAGAGGAATAAGAAACGGACCTGACAGGATATAGATAAAGTCTTCGTACTTTTCGTAACTCCTGCTTCTTCAAAAGCTCAACACTTTCGAGGAAATGATCCTCTCGAGAATCACCAAATGTGACATCAGAAGGTGAAGATTTTGAAACTTTCTCTCGTTAAAATCCGAAAAACAAGTTAGAGAAAACACATGTCTTGAAAGAGGAGCTACTGATGAAGTTTATCTGAATCAGAAGCAAAAGAAAGAAGAGATGGGTGTGGTATTATTGTAATATGGTATAGGTTGCAGATTTGGCTACGGAGGCTAACGAATAGCCAATCGAGGGAAGGAAGGAAGTGTACTTCTTGATTAATTGGTCTCCTCCTCCTCACATCAATCGACCGTCTTTCTTATACCAAACGCTTTTTCATCGCGTGTCGGTCACGTACTAATTGAAACCGTTTCTTTATCCGCCACGTAGGATCCAAGTGGTTGTGCGTATTGCCACACGCCTTTATTTATTTTTTCTTTTCTTAATTTGGTGACGTCATACCGTACCATGTTTTATTTTGTTAATCATCCTTCCTAATCATTATTTTTTTAACTAGTGTTATTTTTTAGTATTTGATCCAACAACTATCACTGTTTTCGTTTATTGGTTTCATGTAAATTGTAATAATTGAATGCATTTATGTATGTGCGTATATTTGAAGATGAGATGTACCTTACGTTTTGCAATTGTTTTTTTTTTAACTGATTCAAAGATTCAAGGCCACTTCTTTTGGAGGATATTGAAGTTCTCTAGTAGTACAAGGAAGCTGGTGTGTTTGTAAAAATGTTAATTTCACTTTTATATTACTAACGGTTGATCAAAATAAGTTAATTCTAATGAGTCTTTGTCTACTAACACGAACGAAATATTATATTAATTAGTTGAATAAACGATCGGTTATGAATACATTATGTTGTTGGTTTCTAAGAAAAAAATGTATTTATGGATCAATTTATAGAGAAACAAATAGTTAAGAGTGTGAATGGGTCAAAATGATAGTGACGGATCTGTGATTGAACATTTTAAAATGATTTCTTTTAGTGGTAAGACTAATGATCAGTGAATTTCCAAAAGAAAAACAAAGTAGCATGCATCACCCATTAAGTTGGATCGATAGGAACCATATCTAAACCACACATCTGGTCCACTCTTGTTTGTCTTCTAGTCTTTACCGTATAACAAATAATTAAAAAAAAAAAAATCTAATGCTCATTATAGAGAATGAGCTCATCAAATGCTTTTTATCTTGAAATTATATTAGTTTATTTCTTAATGAAGTGAATTATTATGAGGCATACGTTTGATTCATCCAATATTGTAAGTTCCAAATGGTATCTTGTAACCCTGGAAGACAAAGGAGCTTACATGAAGCTTGCAAATAACAAAACTAAATTTTATAAATTCAACTTAAATATTTAAAATAAACAACGACTTGGTTTTTGGTGTATCAGCAATTCAAAAATTTACAGCATAAACTCCATCTTTATCAGCTGGACGGCTAAGCAAAATATATTACATGTCAATTACTTTAATGGGAGATTAATATGCGTGGAATTTGAAAAATCCAGATCATTTTTGCATATATGCATATAACTCCATAGATGGTCTGAAAATGAAACGAATATTCCGATAGAAAATTACAAGTTTTCGGATTTGTCTAAAACAATATAAAAACAGATAGATGGAGTGGGAAGTGAAGAATAGACATGTTAGAGCCTCATGCATCAAGTGGTAGAATGTCTCCATCCCTATATATAATTTAAATTTCATTTGGCAACATATATCATTTTTTCATGTTTCTAATAAGTAATAATTGGTTGGTGGGGTATATTCAATCACTTTAGCCCATTCTCTATCCCCAAAACTCGAATCTCATCATACTTATTTTTCTTGGATATATAAAGAATAATGTGTATATATTCACTAAAGGTTTGATAAATCAATTCTACGTTTGTATTTGCCACTACAAAAGGTGACTGACAATTTTGTCAAATGTTTCTCTTTCGTATAGTTCACGAGTTTGGGTCCACTAATCACCTCAATTATTCAGCTTATCCAAATAATTATCACAAATCATTTAAAAGCATGGGCCTTGTAAAAAAGTCCATATCCATATGGGCTTATTATTAAAAAGGCCCAAATAAAAGATTCGGTCAATAGAATTATCAACGGAGGCTCAAAGTCGCGTCAAAATCTTCTCTCAGCGTTCGGACAAGACGACCAGACAGATTTAAGACTTCCCACATGTGCTTTTGCTTCGTTTTCGTTCATTAATGGCGTTGACTTTTTGAATTCCCTCACCACTCTTATTTTTTCATTCTCCTGGAAGATAGGATCTTCATTTATCTCCCAAGCTCAACGTCGTTGAGGTTCGTTCTCTACCAAAGTTCATAACTTTATGATTTATTCTGTTACGTTGGACCATTGTAATAACCCGAAATTCGATTTTAGCATTAGAAAATCCGTTGATGGGTCTTCTCCCTTGATGACAATGAGATCGAAAGTTTACATTTTTATCATACAGGTATTGAGATGGAAGATGGGAACAACCGTAGTTTCACAGTGGATGAAGCACTTGTGGAGATGGGATTTGGGAGGTTTCAGCTCTACGTTCTCGCTTACGCTGGAATGGGTATGGTTGCAGAAGCTATGGAGATGATGCTCCTCTCTTTCGTTGGACCTGCTGTTCAATCCTTTTGGAATCTCTCTTCACGAGAGGAGAGTTTGATAACTAGTGTCGTTTTTGCTGGTATGCTTATTGGAGCTTACTCTTGGGGCATTGTTGCTGATAAACATGGCCGCAGGTAACTTTACCGCCTCAAGCTTCTTGATCTGCCATTTGTTCAATGTTCAAGAAATCGTTATGGTTAGGTGCTAGTTAGGCATTCTATAGGGGATTAGTGCCTAGTCTGACCGTTTAAATTGGTCTAGAAAAATGTTTGCTTATAATCGATTTGCCGATTAAGCGGCGTGCCTAGACAGATTTTTAGAACATACTCCCTATGTTTCAAAATGATACATATACTAGAAAAAAAATTGTTTCAAAAAGATCAATTTTTTACATTTTCAATGCACAAAGTAGATTTCAGGAAAATTTATTTTGTTTATTGAATTTTGATTGACTACCACTTATGAGAAATAGTTAAACACAAAAAACAATATACTTATAATCTAACACATTTATCTTATTGAAACAGAGGGAATAAGATATTCATTGGTTCCTTAGTTAGATCAGGAGATTAGTTGTCTAAGAAAAGGTTACTTTACTTTGCTCGGTTTGTTCATATCAACTCTTGAAACTAAATGATCTCTGAAGTTGTATGTTTAGTCTATGACTGCTTCTTTCAGTTGATTCCTATGTTCTTGTCAATGTTCAAAATGTATCTCTGAAGACACACATTGTGGTTTCATTTGGTTTGATGTTTGTGCTTTATCTTCTTCAGGAAAGGTTTTATCATAACTGCAGTGGTGACTTTCGTAGCTGGTTTCTTGAGCGCATTTGCACCAAACTACATGTGGTTGATCGTTCTCCGCTGTTTCGTTGGACTCGGATTAGGAGGAGGTCCTGTTCTCGCCTCCTGGTATCTTGAATTCATCCCTGCACCAAACCGAGGGACTTGGATGGTTGTTTTCTCAGGTTTCTGGACCGTTGGAACCATCTTAGAGGCTTCCCTCGCTTGGGTACTTACACTTAATGACTTTCATAAGACTTAGCTCTTCACATCAACATGATGATAATCTTTTTTTTTTTTTTTTTGCAGTTAATCATGCCAAGTTTGGGTTGGAGATGGTTACTTGCACTCTCATCTATACCATCATCATTGCTTCTTTTATTCTATAGATGGACGCCTGAGTCTCCTCGGTACTTAATCCTCCAAGGTCGAAAAGCTGAAGCTCTTTCCATATTGGAGAAGATAGCGAGAACCAACGGAACGCAACTACCTAAAGGTGTACTCGGCTCAGAGATGGAAACTGAGATGGAAGAGACTAAAAGCCATCCAACAGAAAACACTCATCTCCTCAAGCCTGGAGAAGTAGAAGAATCTCCTCCTCCTGTGTCCAAGATAGTACTAGAATCTGATAACAAGGGACCTTTACTAGTTCTTCTATCTCCAGAGCTAATCAAACGGACTTTACTACTATGGGTTGTGTTCTTTGGAAACGCCTTTGCTTACTACGGTGTTGTCCTTCTCACCACTGAACTGAAAATTTCCCAAAACAGTTGTTATCCAAGTGAGAAAGGGTTAACACATTCTTCAAATGATGTTAACTACAGAGACGTTTTCATCGCCAGTTTTGCAGGTACATTCTAACATACTTATGTCATAGGTATTAGAAACAAAGTCTCTCATATCGGTAATTGGAAGGGATCTAAAGTAATAATATATAAAGTGGATTGGCCATCTATCTTATATACTACTTAGATCTCTTCCCACTACAGATCTTGGAGACTAACCATAACAAAGAAAAAGTCTGACCGTTTTGGTTCTTGATCATGTTTGGCTTTGCTCAGAGTTTCCAGGACTACTTATATCAGCAGCAATGGTGGACAGGCTTGGAAGAAAAGCATCCATGTCATCAATGCTATTCACCTGTTGCATCTTCCTTCTTCCACTGTTAACTCATCAGTCTCCAACCTTAACAACCGCTCTTCTCTTCGGCAGCCGTATCTGCATCTCAGCAGCTTTCACTGTGGTTTACATATACGCTCCTGAGATATATCCAACGGCGGTGAGAACCACCGGTGTAGGAGTGGGGAGTTCAGTGGGGAGAATAGGAGGAGTATTGTGTCCACTAGTGGCCGTTGGATTGGTTCATGGATGTCATCAGACAATAGCAGTTCTTCTCTTTGAGTTTGTGATTCTTGTCTCAGGTATCTGCGTTTGTCTCTTCCCGTTTGAGACTAGTGGTCGTGAACTGACGGATACAATATCTACGGCCAAAGAGCCCTCTTCATCCTCCGTATAGCCAACAATTCTTTTGAACATTGTAGTTTCCGAAGGAAACAAAAGAAGAGGATAAACAGTGTTTGTAACAGAAGTTTATACATGATAGAGTAGAAACAACATATACGAGTTTTATGTACTAGACAGTATATTGTACGATCTTGTTTTTTTAAACAAACTATAGAGATTTATAATGAACATCTCATGGGAAAAATGTGTAACATTTCTGATGGTGATGCATAGGTTTAGTTTTCGGTTTAGTTTGGTTAGGAGGTTCTGTTTGATTCGACAGTTAAAATAATTTCTGTTTTTGGTTTGGTTGGTTCCTTAAACCCGTTTGCTATATTATACCAATTTTAACCAAAATTTACAAACTGAACCAACCTTTTTTTTTTGTCAACAAACTGACCCAACCAAACAAACCAAAATAACCGAACTTAATATTTAATAAAAAAAAAAGAATTTGACAAATGTAAACCAAAATTTAACCAAATTTGAAAACTTCGAAAGAATATTGAAACCGTACTGAACAGAATCAAACCGCATCGAACATGCCCATGTCGTTATCACTCGCATAGTCCAAGCTTTGCCTTTTACAGACAACACATTAAGATAAGGTAAAGCTTTTCACTTTGATTGTATCATTAATATCAACATACTTGTTACTTGTTTCCTTCATGATCATTCATGAACAACTGACCAAAAAAAAAAAACTAGGAAATTTACTGTAATGAGTTTTCTTACCTACGTAGTATTGGCTTCTTGCTACGTATTATTACATATATGGAAAGATCCTCTGTCCTTACTACATATAAAGATTCTGTTTTTTTTCGTTTGTTTGAATCAGATCCTTATTCTTGCTTTCGATCAGATTCATGGCAACGACTCAATCACACCCCACAGATCTTTTTACTTCAGGTAACGCTAAATTGTTTCAGATTCTGGTCTAAAGCTTGATTTCTTTACGTTTGAATCCCATGACATGGTGGCTAGGTCATGTTTTGTGGTTTGTTAAAAGGGTTCGTTGATTTTGAATTTTATACTTACAAAAGCTTCTTCCTGTTTTGATTGTTTTTTTGGTAATGGTCTCATGAATCCATTGTTAGTAGTAGTAGAAGATAGTTTTAATGGAAGTGTAAGTTTTTATGAGAACTCAATCTCCTTTCGCTAAGATCTAGGATACGGACTCTTTCTTTTATCTGTGTTGTGTTAGACCATCCGCAATGGTGGATCATTGGGGGAATCCTTAGAGAAAAAAAAAAAAGTATTTCAGATTATATAAGGATATTTCAGATTTTTTCTTTAAAAAGAAAACTAACCACTCACGGAACGCCACATGGGCAGCAGAGCCCGCGAATAGTGTAAGGATCAATCCTTACATAAGAATTTTAAGATAAAATACGTAACTGTTCATGAGACCCATTGATTATAAAATTAATATTTCCGTAAGGATTCCCCCTAAAGATCCGCATTTGCGGATGCTCTTAGTTCAAGTTCAGAATAAATTTCACTAGGATCTGCTTTTGTTTCTTGATCTTCATCTTGTTCATGAATGTTTACACTGACTTACTTATGTTTACCGGTTATGAATGAAAAGAGGAGCAACCTGCTAATCTGGACATCATGAAGGAGCAGGTAGTTGATCTTTGGGGTTTCAAGTGTCTGAATCTACTTCTTTTTTAATGTGCAGTCTGTCCAGGCAAACAATGAGACATCAGCCTCTTTCAAGTCCTCCCATGAATCTGCAGTTGTAGTTCAACCAGCAAAAGTTGCTCCACTCTCTGGACCTTATGGTTTAGCAGGTGATTTTGCTGGACTTTTAACCTAGTAGCATCCTCTCTCCTCAAGCACAAGGCTTCTACTACAGAGGTTGGTTTCTGATTCATCTACTTCTCCTTTTCTTTTCGCTTCTCTGATTAGATCAAGAACATCCAATTACACTGTATCTAATTTCTGAGGTCATGGTCATGGAGTATGTATTGGTGTAGGTGTTTCATATGTTAGCAGTTGCTTAAGTATATTACACTAGTGGCAATCAAAGAGTAATAGCATAAGCCTTCTTATACCCATGAATCACTACTCAAGTTCTTGAACTCATCTATGGGATGTTTAGAAGCTAATGCAGATTCCGTTGTATGTTGGGGAGTCAGTCAGGTTCTGAAAACCCCACAGGCGAATGGGACGAATATTCTTCATTTGTCAATGTTGAAGCATTGGACATTACATCTCCTGTGTGTAGTACTATAAACTTCTCTTTTGAGGATCTCTTCTCTTAAAGCTCTCTCAAAGCTATTCATATTCTTTCTCTGATAAAATCAGGTTGGTTTCAATGAGAACGCTTCTCTACTCTACCAAACAGGATATGGATACAACCCTCAAATGCCATATGGACCATACTCTCCTGCTGCAAGTCCCTTACCTTCAGAGGGACAGTTGTATTCACCCTATTACCACCAGCAGGTAGTTCCTCCTAGCATTCAATATATATCTTCTCCAACTCAGCCCGACCTCACCAGCCTTGTCGGTGTTGACCAACAAGGTAATAACATTGGACCAAGGCCTTCTTACCATCCTCACCCTATTGGACCGTTTAATGGAAACCAGCCAAAACCTTGGTTTCCCTGAGTGGCAGCAAGGTTTTGACGGGTGAATATGGTCGGATTGGTCCAAGCCTGCTGATACCTACAGACATTCTTCTCCTCTTTCATCGGGTTTGTCTCATCAACCACTTGGTTCATTTGGATCATATGGCAAGAACATTCCCATGGTTTGTTCACTTTATCTAATACATGGATAGTTTTGATCAATCAATGGTTGTATGTTGAAAGTGGATCATGTTGTTTAATTTGTCAGGAGTCACAGAGACAGAGATCGTTTTACGGTTTTGCATCTGGTTCAAACTCTTATAAGCATAGTGGTGGTCGTGGCCAGGGATCTAACTATGTAAGTAGACTAATTTCTAATATGGGAAACCAAGGCTGGATTGGTGTTGATAACATTAGAGAGCGTGGAAGAGTTAGTGATCCATCCCTTGGTGATGGTTATACTGGTAACTTTGATATCCTCAACGAGCAAAAGCGAGGACCAAGGGCTTCAAAGCCCAAGACTCAGGTATCAGAGGAGCTTGATTCGTCTGCTGATACTAATAAAAATAACAAAGACAGTCTAAAGGAACCCAAGAGCAACGATCATGACTTTGTCACTGACTACAATGACGCTAAGCTATTCATAATCAAGTCTTACAGTGAAGACAACGTCCACAAGAGCATCAAATACAATGTATGGGCTAGCACTGCTAATGGCAACAAAAAGCTTGATGCTGCTTATCGTGAGGCCAAGAACGAGAAAGAATCATGCCCAGTGTTTCTTCTGTTCTCTGTAAGAGTCCTGGATGTGTGTACACACTTTGCTTCCTTATTGCAGATTTGCTTACGAGGTTGTGATTGTAGGTAAACGCGAGTTCTCAGTTCTGTGGTATAGCGGAGATGATAGGACCTGTGGATTTTGAGCAGAGCGTTGATTACTGGCAACAAGACAAATGGAGTGGACAGTTCCCAGTGAAGTGGCATATCATCAAAGATGTTTTAAACAGTCAGTTCCGCCACATTATATTGGAAAACAACGACAATAAGCGTGTCACTAATAGTCGAGACACCCAAGAAGTAAGTACTTCTCAAGCTTTCTTGTCCTTAAGACACCTCTTTTAAACAACAGCTGAAAAAAAACTACAGGTGAAACTGGAACAAGGCATTGAGATGCTGAAGATTTTCAAGAACTATGACGCTGAGACATCAATCTTGGATGATTTTGAGTTTTATGAAGAGCGGGAGAAAATAAGCCAAGACCGGAATGCAAGAAGACATCCAAGCTTGCCATCTGCAGGAGGAGAAGCTGAACATAAACCTGCTTCTGCTGCATTGCAGACAGACTTCATCAAGAACATGTCGAAGAGTTTTGCGCAGGTTGTTCGCTTGGACGAGGGCAGCAAAGCATCATTATATGCAACTACTATACAACCATAGGCGTCTCTTCTGGCCAATCAAACTATGTAGTAAAAATAAAGATAATCAATTAGCAAGACCATGTTATTTAAATTCCATAATGATCTTTTGTTTGTTCTAAGAAGGGTATTCAAATGACAGTTTGCTGACCAGGTCTTGTTTTTGTGTAAAGTAAGCCTCTATATAGTCAATTTGATTCATTACCCTCTCAGGGTTTGACAGAAGAAGATAACGTTATGAAAGACACAATATAATGTTGCTTCATATGTATTTTACAGGCAGTGTTTAATAAAATATGCAGATTACACCCATTAATCAAAAGCTCTCTCAGCTTTCTTCATCTCCAAGTTTTGTTCCTTTGTTGGTTTCTCCTTCTCCACATAATCCTTTGTGAGTCTGAGAGGAGACAAAAAAGTCAATGATTGCCTTATCCATTATTATTTTCCATATTTTATTTACAGAATAAATAAAAGAAAGAAAGATTGTGACTATCAAAAAGGAAAAAGAGACACTAGATTGTGTGGTTGATAAGCATATGACTCATGACCCTTTGAACAAGCAAGCACAGATTCAGATTTGTAAAACGTTATGAATCACTAAACAAAGTGTTGGCTCATGGATCACTTGTTTTTGATATTATCCATGTCTGAGAAATATATAATTTTCTAAATATTTTAACTTGTGATTGATTGTAAAGATTTTTTTTTGTAAATATAGATTTTGTTATCTACATAATTTTTCTTATCAATGGAGTGATTTGAATAAGAATTTATTAACGTTAATCTATTTATCTATATAATAAAGTGATTTTTCGCAATCGAAATTCTTTCCTTAAAAGTTAATTTAAAAAGTTAGAATGATTATATTCTTGTTATCCTTAATGAATAATTAGATTTATTTTTATATATAATTTATATAATTAAGCATTAAATATGAATTAGTTATAATAACATATTATCCAAAAAGAAAAAAAAAAACTTACCAGGAATAGAACACCTTAAAACACATTATCTAAGGGGTGTTAGCAGGGTGTGAATTTATAATGTTTGTTAAAATTCTTTAATTACATTGTTATTAGTTAATGGATTCTAGAATTTCTAATAAATTTTAATGTTATTGGTTTTATGATTTTTTTAGTGATTTATAAAGTTTATTGTTCTTCAAATAGTTTGGTTTTCAATGATTCTATGCTTTCATCAATTCTAGTATTACTAAAACTAAGATTTTAGACAATTTAACTCATAATATAAAATTTCACAAATTTTGCATATATACTCTGGATTCCTTAAATCATTGTATTAAAATATTTTAATAAATTTTTGAAATATGGAAAACTCGTTATAACTCTTTTTAAATTTTATAAACTTTTTGATTTTTAGAGTCAATCAAGTCTATATGAATTCTATCCTCACTAACCATGCTAAAAGTGATGCAAATAGAACTATAAGGTATCAGTCCTCTAATTAAACAAGTTAGACTAGTGGTTGTGGAATCATTACTTGTATAAGATTCTGATAAAGAGGGGCCAAATAAATTATAATAACAAAAAGGGGTAAACTGTAACAAAAAGAAATAATGAAAGGACCAGAAAGAAAGAAGTTCCCAAGTCCGGACAGGTCAAAAGATAAAACCCGAACCATTGTAATGATTCGTTGCTGCCTTTTGTCACTCTCCAACCTAAACCAAACGAGTCCACCCGCAAATATACCAACAAAAACTCAGTGAATGCATTTAGAGGAACACGGGGTACGATGAATAGTGGCTCCGACATCTTATCAAAGTTAGCTCTAAACTTCTCCTCTTCCGAGGTCTTTTTCCGGCGTGAAGATGGAGTCGTTTGCTATTGCTGTGCCACCGTATGTGCACTTGTCTTCATTCTCCTCTGCCAAATTCTCCGGAAAGTTCGATTCTTTCGTCATGCTTCTTCTTCTTCTTCTCTTGCGGTATCAGCTTCTCAATCTCTGAGCTCTCAATCAAGGTAAAAAGGGTTTTGCAGTTTCATGTTAAAGTATTCAAAAGCTACAAACTTTAGATTTGTTTGCTGCATAAATCAATAGATGATGGAGTCCTTTTTTTTACTGTTTGGTTTATATATACTTGCTTGATGAGCTTAGTCTTGTACTCTTTGATGATTTTGAGATTCATCATTTATAGACTCTTCGCTTTGCAGAATCTCTACACTTGTTTCTGATGAAGATCTCAAAGACCTGATTGAAAAACTTGGGGAGAGAAATGAGGATGCTGAGATTTGGGAAGATGTTATTCAGAAAAGCAACCCTCGTGTGTCATACACTGCCAAATGCTGCAAACCACAAGTAGTACCAAGTTTTTTGATTCTTTAGTGTCTCTGTTTCTGACAGTGAGATAACTGAGTTTATGCTCTCTGGTTTTTGTAGGATGGTGGTCCTATGAAGTACTTAAGTACCACTGTATTTGAGAACTGCTCGCCAGAGGTTTTGAGGGATTTTTACATGGACAATGAATACAGGAAACAATGGGATAAAACTGTGGTTGAGCACGAGCAGTTGCAGGTTGATAGTAGTAGCGGAATCGAGATTGGTCGTACGATAAAGAAGTTTCCTTTGTTGACACCAAGGGAGTATGTCTTAGCTTGGAGATTGTGGGAGGGGAAAGATAAGTTTTTTTGTTTCATCAAGGTAACATATGCATATGATATAACACAGTCTATATTATATACTATCTGTTATTGACCTCTCCTCTTAACTTATTATATTTGCTCTTTGGTAATTATCAGGAATGTGATCACAATATGGTGCCGCGGCAGAGGAAGTATGTACGTGTAAGTTATTTCAGATCTGGCTGGCGAATCAGGAAAGGTAATAGTTTCTTGTCTAAAACTTCTCTTGATGTTGCATCAATACCATATACCAAATTTATTCTAATGATAGATAACTAATAGTGGGGGATAGTGTTTTTTTTTTTCTTTAGCACCTTCTATGCATAAATGCTAAACTTAAGCACTTAAGCTTGATGCAGTTCCTGGTAGGGATGCTTGTGAGATCCACATGTTTCACCAGGAAGATGCTGGATTAAACGTTGAGATGGCAAAGCTTGCTTTCTCAAGAGGCATATGGAGTTACGTTTGTAAGATGGAAAGTGCGCTTCGTAAGTATATTGCAACCAGTCATAGACCCCAAGGCCCTACTGTATCTGCTGTCAGCTTAATGAAAAAGGTGAGATGGTGGAAGCTTGTGCCTTGTCTGTATAATTTCAAATTAGTGTTGTGAAACTGATTCGTTGACCTTGTGTTATCCCACAGGTTCCAGCAGAGTTAGAGAATCAGACAGATGACAACACAAACGCCTCGGGAACTATGCACACAGGTGAAGGGGCTAAAAGGAATAAACTGTTGAGAAAGCCTTCAAAGAAACAGATAGCAAAGGGTGTGTTGCTTGTGGGCGGTGCAGTTGGTAGTGCAGTTTGTCTGTCTCGTGGTCACTCTGCCTTAGGTGCAAAAGTTGCATTGGCTTACTTCTTGACAAAGCTGAGAAAGCGTGGAGCTCAGCAGAGTCAGACTTCCCAGAACGCTGGTATTTAACTCATGTATAGATTATGTTTGATGAAACATATGTGGTTCCTAAGATTTTGTTGTAGGAGAGTTGTTTGTAGAAGCGATTGACGTGTGAATACTTTCATATAGAAAAGTTATAATGGCTCTGACCACATGAGCTCTGTCTTCAAAGTTTTGTGCACCTCTCCTGGAAAACGCAAGCCGTTTCTGTTTCACATGTGTGCTTGAATATACGTTGAAAAGTACAATTTATGTGAAAACTTTTCTTGCATTCCCTGCTGGTATCTTATTATCCTATACTTAATATTGTAAATGAGTTGTATACGTGTATGTCAATTTGTATAGGATACACGAGTTGTATAGAGTACACGAGTCTGTATAGAGTATAAATACTATGTATTGTACATTCAGTTGAGTTAAAGAGAATGAGTTTATTTTACTAATATGGTATCAGAGCAGTTGAGTTAAAGAGAATGAGTTTATTTTACTAATATGGTATCAGAGCTATGAGCTCGTTCTCTAACTAACTTCCCCGCCGTTCCGTAACCGTCATTTCTCACCGGATTCTCATCGGAATCCTCCGCTCTTCATCTCTCTCATCTTCGATTCGCGTCTCTCATCCTTTCCCTGTGCAATCTCGGCTCACTCTCAGATCGTCTTCGACATCGGAGCTCTCGATTGATTTCAATGGGGAAACGTAACTGCAAATCGAAATATCGTCGTTCCACACCGGACCTCCAGGAATATCATTCACCGTCTCCTCCGTTGACTCGCGACATGCCGTCTGGCTCTAATCAAACTCGCGACATGCCGTCTACACCGTGAAGACTTTTATTATCAGTTAAAATCAACGATGATGCTTTTGCTCAACCACTGGAAATGTGATTATGAACCACTTCATACCTCTACTCTACAGTTTGATGCTTCATATTATTGTAATTGTTTTGATTTTAAAAAAGAATATTACAACAAAACTCGAGAACAATGGCAGAGTCCAGTGTATTGAATTATGTATTTGAGATAATTTGATTTTTATGAGCTTTTAGATGATTTTGAGTCAATTAAAAAGGTCATTATGATTTTACTTAGAACACTTCAAAATCCCATCTAGATTTTTGTGAGATTTGGACTATGTTTTTAACAAAAAATGTTCATCAAAATGCTCTACAATCATTAGAGGCCTCAAATTCAATAACTTTTAAAAATAAACAATAGAATAATTTATCATTTTAGCACAAACCAATTCTAATTTTAGAATAAATCCTCTAAATGTTAAAAGCAAAAACATAAACATAAACCTATAATCTCAACCAATCAAGTGTCAAATCATGTTTGTTTTTGTAAGTTATCAAACATTTACATGTATATGTATATATATATATATGTGAATCAAAGATGTGAATATATAAGTTTAATCATAAATCAATACCTAATCAGTTGATGAGACATAAATGAATACCTAATCAGTTGATGAGACGAAGTCTCTCTAGATATATAGCTCATTTTATGATTCATTCTAAGCTATGATGATATATGACCAAAACATATCTAATCCAATGCAAATTTTCTTCTTAGTACATTGGCTAACTATGAAAAAATATAGTTGACACGACACATAATTGATGTTGCTTTTATCCAACATTAGTCCTTTCAATGTGTTATCAATTTTTAAAGTTGAATCATGTAGCTGAACTGATATTATTGCTTGAAAAAAATCAACAAAACAAATGATCCAAATAGAGAAACAAATGAGTAAGTCTAATCCCACATTAACTTATATTGATTACTTTTTTTATATACAAAATTAGTAGAAAATAAAATTTATAACACAACAATGCACAATAAAAACACAAGAAAAGAGAGAAGAAAGTTACTATCATGTGGCTTTTTTAGAGCAGTTTTGAAGCTTAAAAAGTACATGATGTTGTTAATATTTTATGGGAAGCTTCGTGATTTAGTTGATTAAGATTCAACGGTGAAATTTGCATTTCAACGGTTGATTTTTCACCAAAAGGTTTTGATTATTCAAAACCAAAAACATAAATACTACATTTATTCTATTAAAAGAGGATCACTACCAACTATTATCCTTATATTACTTTGGAATGTTACTTATTTTGTCACTACTTTTACAAAGGAAGTTATATATAATGGTAATTTGGTTATTAGACCACATCCCCTTATTATTTGCGTAAGTTTTATGTTTCCGGATAAATATGTCATTAGTATAATAGTGTGGGCTTTGTAACAAGTTTTTTAGGTGATCCAAATTCATTATTATTAATTTGTTTATGTGTTAAATTTTGTCATCGGTTTTGTAAAGTTTTATAAAGTCAACATTGCATAGGGATACAAATTTTGCGTATTTTTGTAAAGACTTCTACTTTTAAAATTATTTTAGTTATAAAAAGATTATTATTTTTTTCCAATAATTTTGATAAGCTTCTTCTTCTTACTTTAAGTTTAATTCAATATCAAAGAAGATTGACCAAGCCTGTATTAATCAAACTTGGGCTCAGCGCTTTCCAGAAGAATATACAGAATATTTGGAACCACAGGAGTCTGACCTGCCAACATCTCTTCCATCTACCATTTGAACAAAGGAGGGCACCTAAACCTTTCAAGTTCTACAATCATATCATTGACCATCGTCTCTTCATGGAAACAGTAAGGTTGGCATGGAATCCAGATTCAATTATAAGGACCTATCAAATCAAGTTAGTGAGATCCCTAAAAACTTTGAAGCAAGTCCTGAGGAGGATTAACGTTCTACAATTAGAATCAATCTTGTTCTACACTAAGAAGAAACTTATCTCTATTTTTTCTTTTAGGAACGTTGATTGATTCTTGTTGATTCCTTTCAGTATTGCTATTCAAGACAGCAAATTTAAGATTCCCAAGGCCTTCAAACAAAGTGAACAATAACGACTCTTGTAACACTGTTTTTTCCACCATCTATATAGGTTCTCGAAATATTAAACCTAAGAAATATTAAAATAAAACTTTATATTTGTCGTCTGCTCAGAAAAACATATTTGAAATGTTGTTTTTGATGGATATAATCTGTATATCTTTTGTTAAATTACTTAGAAAACATAAAACAACCTAAAAGAACCTAATTTAAAATTTTCATCGTTAATATATTAGATGAGATGATTTGCATAAAGTAAAGATATATCACTATCGATAAATTAGGGATCATTAGCGAATTAATTTAAGATTCATACTTTTCACATATGATTTTTAAACTATATTGTGAAAATGGTTTAAGTTAACTATAATTGGGTTACAGTAATCTAAGGATTCTAGCCCATTTATTTAACCAAATACAAATTTAGTTACAATAATTTTAATCCTAACCCATTTATTTAACTCAATCATAATTAAAATACAATACAAGTTTTAAATAAATGCACCAACAAAAATTTTATTAAATTTTTTAATTGTTCAATAAAAAAACTCAAACAGTAGTTTGCTAAAGATATAAAGAAGAAAATTGATAAATCATAATATTTGAAACAACCGATCATTTTTACATAGTTGTGGTCTTCTGTCTCCTAAAGAGCTTTGACGTCTCTAATGTCTCTTGTTGTTCGTCTTTCCTTTTCAAAGAAGAATTGAAAAATGCAGCATAGAGAAAGAAAAAAAATGAACTGTTGTCTCAATGTCATTGTTGTTTCTTGCTATTATCAGCCAATACATGTTCATCTGAGACAGCGTTCTCGGGTTTGTTGTCTTGGTAAGTGGAGTTACCATCATCCTCTTGGCTGCTCCATGACATCTCTTGGTAAGTGGAGTTACCATCATCCTCTTCGCTGCTCCATTTCCTTACGAACTTAGGAACCATGCTTCTAACATCTTTAGCCTCCGACACTTGATCCATGTCGTTGACTCTTTCAAACCGAACAGCACTCACTTTTCTTGCATTTCCTGCTAGTATCTGTACACCATAAAGAGTTTCATCAGTTAAATGCTTTTGCTGAACAACTTGAAATGTGATTATAAGTCCACTTCGTACCTCTACTCTATATATTTGGTGTTTTTCTTTCTGCTCTTGCCTCTCCTGTTTACCTTCCTCTTCTTCACCTTCCTCTTCCCTGTTTTCCTTTTCAAGAACAACCTTCACACTCTCTCCAGTTTTTGGGATGTACCCAAAGGCCTCACACACAAAACCTGAGACAGTTTCATACTGTATGCCCTGCTTCCCACAATATAAACAAACATTGAGGGTCTATAATACTTTTCAAAGTTTATAAGTAGCCTTGAGGAATGCTCTTGAGGATGCACTAAAGAGGTAGTAGCAAAGCCACTGCTAAAAGTTACATTACCTCTGGCATCTTCATGTTCAGCTCTTCTGACAACTGGTCAATAGATGTATTAGCATCAACATCGTATACCCCTTCGTCTCTCATCACAATATACCCTGTTTTCTTCTGAATCTCCTCCTATTGAGCCAAAACCATGGAGACCAGATATAAAGTAATGGAAATAGACCTAAGTTATGCAAAATATGTATTTATCATAGCAGTAGGTCAAGAATAATTTTCTAAAAGAGATGAAACTAGGACACTTACTTTTGAATCGTTTTCATCAAATATTTCACCAACAATCTCTTCAACCACATCTTCAAGAGTTACTATCTGCAGAAACAAAGTACATACGAGAGAGATTAGCAAATTGTGGAAGAGGAAGACGAGAAGCATTAGAAAGAGAGTAGCACATACCCCAATGGTTCCACCATATTCGTTAAGGACAACTGCCATATGAACCTTTCTTATGCGAAATTCTCTAAGAAGATTCCAAACTGACATAGAATCTGCATAATTTATCATCTACCATAAGATCTTCTTCCCAGTGAAGTAATCAAATGCCTAGATACATAACATAGATGATTACCGGGGACAAAGTAGGCAGGCTTATGTGCCATGTCACCCACAGATGTACTTTCTAGCAGATCACCCTTCTGAACATAATCTAGAAGATCCATAGCATAAGCTATTCCCACAATATTATCTATACGCTGCTCAAAAACAGGCACCCTGAGAAGAAAAATTTTGGAGCTTGTTCAATAATCCCCCAGGAAGGCAAAGAGATCACAAAATGAAGGCTTTGGAAAATTTTGTGTTACCTCGAGTACTGATGAGTCACCCACATGCTATTGAAATCAACTAGACTGCCACTGGCGTCTATTGCAAATACATCAACAAGAGGAGTCATCACCTCTCGAACATGAGTATCTTTTATCTCCAGCACATTTTCAATCATATCCTGCAGAGCAGTCATTATAATCAATGTAGGTATGGTGTAGATTTTTGAAAGGAAAATCTAAGAGATTACAAGAGAGCTCATACCTGCTCCTCTTCTTCAATGGCGCCACTTAATTCTGCACCCCGTAACATCAGTTTCAACTCATCTTCAGTAACAAACGGTTCGCTGACACACAAACAAAAACGATTATAACAATGCAGCAAAACAGAATCAAATATACTTTTTTATTAACATGTTGGAAACTATAAGAGATACTAAAAAACGTCTAGGCTGATGCATACCTCCGTCCTTTTAAACCAAGAATTTTCAGTATTCCCATTGAGAGATATGTGACAATTCTTCCGACAGGATATAATATTAAGGAAAGCCACGCCACTGGTCTGACCTAGATGCACAGTCAGACAACTTAAGTCACGTATTCCTTGAATAAGATATATGAACACATAAGCTATTTCCTATCAAAGGGAGCAAATACAATAGGTATGCACATAAGTTTGTTAAAGTTAACCAATACCAATTGATTCAAACTTACCACAAGCCTTGCAACTTCTTGAGCATTGTGAACAGCAACACTTTTTGGAGTAATCTCAGTCAAAAGTAATATAGCCACCTATATAGTCATTCAAGATTAACAACTTAGGAAGCGATGTTGCTAAACCAAACTAAGGGATTAAAAAAATTATCAGATATGACAAAGTATTGAAACAGTTATACTTACTGTCATTAATCCAGTGGCTGCACTAACACCAGCTTCTCCAAATATAGCTGTTGCTGCTTCCGTGACCAGTGCAGTTGCCGCAATGTTCACAACACTAAAAATAACCACAAGACCTAAGGTAAGTGATAAAATTTCCAGCAATCTTCTAAAGAAAAATTGCATCTAGGAAAGAAGCAGTACGTTGTTCCAATAAGTATAGTCGTTAAGAATCTGGTAACATCACTTCGAAGCATTCTGAATACACCATTCTCTGGTTCTTTCTCAGCTAACTCACGCACCTAAGATGAACCGCAAATCAAACAGCAATATTTCAGAACAAACTAGAGACCAGGCAGGAGACAGGAAGTGACACAATGCACTCTGAGAAAACACTGGATGACAGCATCTCACAGTTGTATCTTCCTTTAAAGAATATTAAATTCAAAATCCATGGAAGTTTCACGTTTCCTTTACTTAAACAACATGATCTTGCCAATAAATAGAATATAAAGATTGTAAAGATTCAAAACAGCTCAACGGCATGGTACATGTTTTCATCATTACCATTACTATATCACACAAAAGGAGCTCACAATACGAACTCTGAGGCTTATGATTTTTACCTTCCACGGCCACAAAGTGGTAATGGACGTCTCTGCCATAGAGAAGAACGCTGAGAGACTAAGCAGTGCAGCCAATATTAAACCTTGCTCTCTAAGAACCCTAAGAACCTGGTAAATCTTGGGCAAAGCATTCTTGAACAACACCAGGCTCTGACCAAACACCTCATACCCTGCTGATGCCAACACCTTACGGCATCCATACAATAATACTCCACACACCACAGCTCCCACAACAATCCCACGTTTCAGCATAACCTTAACTAAATCCAGCTCCTTTTCCCCGGAATCAGAATTTCGTTGACTACCCTCGTGATACTGACTCGAGCTAAACAGCATAAAGCTACTACTACTTCTTTTGTAGCTAAATTCACAATTTGGTCGGAATGTAAAACTCAAGTTGCAGTTTTTACAAGGATTCAACACCACAGGAGAGTGAAGTCTTCCTGAAAGCTTCGACCTTTGAGTATATTTCTGCAAAGTTGAAGCTTTTGGGCCAATGAGAGACCGACCCAGCACCGATAATTCAAGTGCCATAAGAATTTGATACCCTAGAGGAAAAACAGAGCCACCAAGAAATTAAAGTTATGAAACGTGTGGGAAGAGCCAAAGTAGGAAGAGAGATAATAAGACGGCTCCTCTCTGTATGCTAGGAAGCGTGAAGAGTTGGAACACCAAAAAGGATAGTTGTTATCTGTTTGGTGAAGACAAGATGGTTCATAGCTTAGCTGAGAAGAGGAACCGTGACGAAAATGGTGAGTTTGCGGAGAAAGAAAAAAGGCTGCGCCTTTCCTCCTCCGTCAAATTGGAATTGTTTTTTCTCAGACCAAAGTAAGGAGCAAGTGGCATATTCAAAATGACACTAATACCCCTACATTCCCACCAATAAACAACCACGCAAAAAGGTTTACTAGTGGTGACCAGGCCGGTTTCAGATTTGGTGTAACAGACCAAAAATTATTCCGCGTTTATTTTTGTGAAAATATTTATACAAAGTTTTTTTTGGCTCACTTATAAAAAGTTGATCCATTTTTCTAATGCCAACGGGAGCCCAAAATGGTGAGGTTGCGGTAGGGCTGGGACTTATATCCGGGATCCGCTATCCGATCCGAGATCCGATCCGATCCGCTCCGAAAAAACGGATATCCGGGGGGTCCGGATCCGGATCTGGATAGTGATTTTACGGATTCGGCGAATCCGAATAGTGAAAATTCCAGTCCGGATATCCGGATCCGGATCCGGGCCCACTAAATATTTAAAAAATATTTAAAATATAATTATATTTATAAAGGTATATTATATAATTTTTATTAAATATAAATAATATTTAATTTTGTTAATAAACTCTATTATTTTAATTTAATTTCTTTTGAAAATACTAATTTTAAATAAAATAAATAAATACTGAATTTTGAATTTTTTTTTTTAAATAAACCGGATCCGGATATCTGCGGGTATCCGAATTTTAGTCCGGATATCCGCGGGTATCCGAATTTTAGTCCGGATATCCGGACCCCGGATATCCGGATGGCCCCAATCCGGATCCGGATAGTAATTTTACGGATCTGCCGAATCCAGATCCGGATATCCTGAAATACCCTGGATATCCGATCTGTCCCACCCCTAGGTTGCGGAGATAAAAAAAAAACTGCGTCTCACCTTGCCTTTCCTCCTCCATCAAATTGTTTTTTCTCAGACCAAAGTCAGGAGCAAGTGGCATATTCAAAATGACACTAATACCCCTATCGTATAAAGATAATTTATAGTATTAGTTTTAATAATTGTACTAGATCCTAACCCGCGCAACCGCGCGAGTTTATTTTTAAATTTTATTTTTTATTTATATTACATGTTATATTCGATACATAATCAGTGTTTTAAAATTCGACAGACTCGAGATTGAACCAAGAAATTCGGTCACCTATATGTAATCTAGTTTGGTTTTAGAAAACACAACTATATAAAAGAACTTATTTATGAAATTACTAAGAAAAACAAAATTAGATTTATAGTAAGAAGGTAGAGAGATAGTAAAAGAAAAGAGGAGAGAAGGTGAAGTTTTAGTTAGTTAATGAAATATATAAATTTTTAGGATCATTTGACATAATTTCCTTATATAAGAACACAATAAAAGCAGTAAAAAACCGTTAAAATCTCGAATTCGATCCAATAGATAATTTCTACCTTTTTTTATTTTAGATTTTGTAACTATGTTATCAAAATTTTTTTTGTATTTTATATAAAAAGTAGGTTTTTATTTTTTTACAATCATTTTCTTCTACTGTTGACTTTGTTTGTCTTTCGATTTTTTATGTCTTTTGATTTTTTTGTTTATCGTGAAGTTTATTTACAACTTGACTTCTGTAATTTTGATTTTTTATTTTCAGATTTGTTTTCATAAATAAAAAAAATTTCTTATATTTTAAATATATAATATATTATTATGTAGTAAATTTCATTTATTTATTAACATATGGTTCACCTGCAATCGATATAAGTGGTAAAAAATTTGATTACTCTATATAAGAGGTGAAGAATTTTTGTATAGGTATTTTACATAATGAATTCTAATATTATAGGTCGATCCGCAAAGCAAGGAACAAAAATTAAATTAGAAGCAAATTAGGTGATTAATAATATTTAATATTATAATTGTTTATGTATTTTAGTTTTTCCATTATATTATTACAGTAAAGATTATTTATTAATTATGTATGCTGGGAATTTTCTGGTTTGAAATTTTAATTTAATTATTTTATTTGTTTAGAGAAGCTAATAAATCACTTCCCTCTTTTTAGTTAAATTTAGATTAAGAAAAATGCATTAATAAATAGAAAAAGACAACAAAACTAAAATATAGCTAAATTTATTACTTCAGTGGCATATGATTGTAAATAACTTGAAAAATTAAGGGGTAATTTATTTGGGTACTTCTGTTTTAATAAAGTAGATATTTCTATTAAAAAAAGGGCTTATTAGCTCAGTAGAATAACAGTAGAATAACACTAAAATTTTTTTATGTCACAAATATAGCACATAAGAATAAAAATGACCAAAATAACACTTAATGTTTTATCAAAAAAGATAAATATACACCTATATTCCAATAATAAATTAATTTCAAAATGGAAAGTAAAATACGTTAAATGAAGTTCGCTGAATCTCACTTCCAAAATGCTTAAAAAATATGACAAGAACTTTAGACCCATTTATCTATATCAACGTTCAGCTCATTTAGGGTCTGACTGGTTACAACGCAGCGATTACGGTTACGGATGCAGGAAATTGCGGTTTTAAACGTTAGTAAAAGATTTAGACGACTAGTTCAACGGTTAAAAGTTGATGTACTTGCGAGATACTTATGACTGGTTTATTACCAAATATAACAGCGGTTAAATAATAAATTAAGAATATTTATATTTTATATAATTATCAAAATATTAAAATCATATTATTTTATAATAAATAAATAAAATTATCGATAAAATTGTACAATTAATTTTTAAAAAAAAATTATAGAAAATATTTTTTGGAAATTTTATAATATAAATATTTCAATATTTCAGTTATTTTAATTGAAATTTTAAATGAATATTTTATTTTTATATTTATATAATTTTCTGGAAAAAAACATATTTTTATTCTCCCGCAATCGCAAAGCTAGCTGGAACCAGCTTTTGAATTTTAGAAACTCAGAGCGATTTAAATCGGTTTATAGCATTTTTTGTGATTGTTGCAAAATTCCAAAAACCGCTATCAACTGCAAAAGCTGCCTTTGCGGGAGAACCAGTGAAGCTCTTATATTACTCGGTTTTGTCCCACTCCAATTTGGTTTCGGTCCAATTTGAGCTAGAACGGTAACTTTTTCATTCAAGTGAATCTGGGACTCTTATAAGAGAACTATAAACATTCCTTATTGAATTTATTGAAAGATGCAATGCAGAACCGCTGGTTTTTTGGCTTCGGACATTATACAGTCTACAAGTAAGAATACTAGGTTTAAAGTATAATAAGTACTATTGAAACTCATGCTTCCCTACTTTTTTTTCATCGTCATCACTAAGAAAACAGATGTTTAATCAAAACTGGAACTAGATCTTGTGGTGTACTCAGCCACAAGTTTAGCAAAAGATGAAGACTTGTTCTCCAGCAACTTCACTGGCGAATCATACTCCTCAATGATCCCTGCACATATAACAAAAAAAACAACACACTCCTCAATGATTTATCTGTTCAAAAACACACATGTTCTATCAAAAATAGTTTCAGACAAACCATTGCTAAGAAGCAGAACCATGTCACTGTCAATAACCGAAGATATCCTGTGTGCAATTGTTATCACTGTACAATCTGAAAAGTGTTCTCTTAACGTCTTCTGGATCAGATTGTCAGTTGCAGTGTCAACCGAAGCAGTAGCTTCATCAAGCACCAAGATCTTGCTTCTCTTTAAAAGAACTCTTCCAAGACACACAAGCTGCCTCTGACCCATGCTCCAGTTCTCTCCATTCTCACTCACAGATGAGTCCAGCTTTTGCTCCTTCTTCCTCACCTCATCTCCTAGTTGGCACTTGTCAAGAGCCTAACAACACAAATGAATCAATAACAGATTCTTACAAGTTTAAGAAAAAGACAGAAACTAAACACACCTCCCATATTTGATCATCAGTGTACTCCTCAAGTGGGTCCAAGTTACTTCTCACAGTTCCTTCAAACATGGTTGGATCTTGAGGTATAATACTAAGTCTCAAACGCAAGTCATGCAACCCTATGGTCAATATATTCACTCCATCTATCTTGATTTCACCACCTGAAGGCTCCACAATCCTGAAAAGTGTTTGTATCAAAGTCGATTTCCCGCTACCTGTTCTTCCAACAATACCTGTTCTCAAACCTCCTTTGAATGTGCATGTTATTCCTCTCAACACTAGTGGCATATGTGGTGCATACCGAACCTAAACAATGTGTCATAAATGGTTAAGAATGTAAGCAAACAAGTGGGGGATATATAGCATGAAATTTTACGTAATATTTTCATAGTTTGTAATAGCATAATTACCTGAAGATCATGGATGTCTACTTCACCACGTGAAGGCCATGACTGCTCAGGCCGGTTTGATTCTATCACAAGAGGTGGTTCACTGGGAACACTAGCATACTGAAGAATCCTCTCAACAGATATGATTTTGTTCTCAAGATTACAGAGAGTCCAGATCAGCCAAGCTTGCAAGGTATTCAAATTGAGTCCATAAGTCACTGCCAGTCCCGCTAGGCTTGGATCAATCACTCCAGTAGGAATAGAGATCAAGAAAACAAGTGAAAAGGCAAATATAAGTGATGATAACATATCGAGTCTAAAGCAAAGCCATTCCATTGCTCCAGCTAAATAGAATTTAGGCCTAGAGAAACCATCATTAAGGCTCATGTTGTCACCACGGAATCTTGATTCTTGATTGAAACTCCTGATGGTTGTTGACCCTGAGATCGTTTCAGAAAAATGCTGAATCAATGGGGCTTTGCTTACTCCAACTAAACGTGAAAGTTCTCTTGCTGCAGCTATGTAGTATCTCTGCAAAGTTGAAAGATTAATATTGCTGAATCAATCTTTATGGACTAAAAGATTAGAATGAGAAAGTACCTGATACCATATGGAGGCAGCAACCACAGGGATGAAGACAAGAAAAACAAGCCAAGAAACTTGAGACATAACTCCAATGATTCCTATAAGCTGAATGACTGTGATAGCAACTGCTCCGAACTCATATGGTATGATCAAATCCACTGCAGACTGGTCAGTAGAAGCCTGTAACATAAAAAGAACATTGATCACAAAATACAGATATATAGAAACTCTGATATAACTATAGTCTCCAGAGACATACTCTATTCATGACCCTTCCACTTGGTGTCGAATCAAAGAACGACATGGGCGAGCGGAAAATGCAGTGGTGCATCTTATGAAACAGTTCAGTAGCAGTCTTGTAACCAGCAGTGACAAGAAGTGTGGCTCTAACAAGAATGCAGAGAGAACTTCCAACGGCTAAAGCAACATAAACAATCATTAACGTTGAGATGTTCACAGGAGTTTCCACATCTTTAGAAAAAGGAGTAGCCCAAGCCATCCAGTAGTTGCTTCCAATCTGTAGAATCTGAAACAGAACTTGTGCCAACACTATGAAAGGCACAAGAGCTCCTCCATATGCCAGTGTGATGTATTTCCAGTATACATCCAAAGCAACGCTACCTTTCTCCCTCTCTTCCTCTTGCACAAGTTGTCTTTTGGTCTCCTCAGTGTCTGGCTTATCATTCTTCACATTTTTACTTTCTTGCTTCACATCAAACCCAATAGCATCATCTCTCACAACACCATCTTCTTCACCTAAAGCTGGTCTCTTAGAGACAGAACTAGCATCAACAGAGCCAACTACTGCAAGAGCCTCCTGATGTGCACCTATAAGCTCCATGAAATCTGTTCCAGAGCTAAGGATGTCATTGTATTTTCCAGCTTGGCTGATCCTTCCATCTTTCATGACCTGAGACACAAGATAAATGTTTTTGGATGATTCCACTTATCCTCAGTGACACAATATAGTAAAGATAAAAGAAACTAATTAATACTCCATCTTCCATAAAATGTGTCATTTTTGACATTTTTTGCACACAAGTTAAAAAAATGATTGATATGCATTTATATTTTTAACAGTTACATCTATTTAACAAACAGTGTTTGAGATACATATAATTTATTTATATGATCAATGCATTTTGTAATTAATATTAAACGTAAACTATACATTGCATTAGTAATTCTAAAATGACACTTTGTATAAAAAGTATCAAAATGACATTGTTTACTAAACAGAGAAAGTACTGTCCAACAGACACATACCAGTATAAGATCAGCAGCAGGTAAGAACTCAACTTGATGAGTTACATATATAACTGATTTGGAAGACAAAAGCCCCAGTAAAACTTCCTGTAAGGATAGTAATAATGAAACTCAATACAAAGCAGTAAAAAAAGATAATGACGCACACTAATAATGGCTAAGAAGTACCTTAAAGAGATGTGACCCAGTGTGAGCATCCACAGCACTAAAAGGATCATCAAACAAATAGATATCTGCATCTTGGTAAAGAGCACGTGCAATCTGTATCCTTTGCTTCTGTCCACCACTCAGATTGATGCCACGTTCTCCTATAACAGTCTGATCACCAAATGAGAGTATCTCCAGATCCTTAGTCAAAGAACATGCTTCAAGCACCTTCTCATACCTCTCTCTTTCCATAGGCTTACCAAACAAGATGTTATCCTCTATTTTACCACTCTGAATCCAAGGAGACTGTGCAACGTAGGCCTTTGTCCCACAAACTTTAACATTTCCACTTATCTTTGGTACTTCTCCAAGTATAGATGAAAGCAAGCTTGATTTCCCAGAGCCAACAGTACCACAAACTGCAACTTTCATCCCAGGAAGAACCTTTAAGTTGATGTCTTTTAGAGTTGGGTTTTCAGATGAAACATCCCAAGATAAAGTGCTGTTGGTCACTTCCACGGCTATGTCTGAACTTCCCTGAGGAAGGGTCTCCACAACATCTGGCTGTAAGTTATCTAGACAGAGATAAGATGCAATCCTATCAAGAGAAACTTTGGTCTGCACAACCATGGAGATAGTTTCCGGAAGATTGTAGATTGGCTCTTGCAGGATCCTGAACGTTGCAAGGGCAGAGAGTATCTTACCAGACTCAAGTGGAATCCCAAGAAGTATACAAGCACCAAAGGTGGACACTGACACCAAAGTAGGAGTTCCCCAGAAAACAAAGCTTATAACAGCTGAGTTATACACATACTTCCTCAACCAACCTTCCTCAGACTTCCTAAGATCAAATATCTTGGACAGAAACTTCATCTCCCATCCTTGAAGTTTAAGAATCCTCATGTTTCTCAAGATCTCAGATGTTGATTTCATCCTATTGTCTTTAGCTTCCATTAACTTCTCCTGAAACCTCTCTTGCATCCTCCCAAATGGAAAGTTGACAAGCATTACTAGAATAGTAGCAATCAAAGCCGCTATTGAAGCAAATCCAAGGTTCCTATACAAGATCCAAAGAGCTAGACCAACTTGTAACAAAACCATCCATGGATCATGCATGTGCCAACTAAAATTACCAACCCTCCCAGCATCCACAGACATTAAGTTTATAATCTCCCCGCTTGTTCGCCCTTGCTTTGAATGGCATGAAAGAGTCAGACTCTTTTCATATATCATTGCAACCAAGGAAGATCTCATCCTAAAACCAGCCTTCTGTGCCCTAAAGAACCAATGTCTCTGCGAGAGACATTCCACAAGCTTAGCGAGAAAGAATGTGATTACCAGCACATACCCTTCGTTGTTGTACTGTCTACGTCCGTTGAGGTATTGGACGAATGTGTCAATGAGTGCTGGTCCAACGTATGACGCAACGGTGTAGATGAAAGCAAAGAATGCAGTCACTAGTATCTCCCACTTAGCTGAGAAGAACAACGCTTTCATGAGCTTGAACGTTGTCACGCCACCACCATCTGATGATGATTCAAGCATTGCCCTGAACTTAGGAGCTAACCCAACTACACTGTCACTATCATGAAGCTGTGGAACATCTTCAAGATCAAGAGGTTTCATGTTTCCAGTCTCTATCAATGGACCCATCCAAGAGAATGTCAAGAGACTTAGAATGCCAGCTCTAGAGTAAGGAGTAGCCTCATCACTACACTCACCACCAACAGTGGAATCTCCATTCAAGAGTGGCTCTTCTAAACCTCCATTGCTGTTTTTGCTTCCTCCACTTACTTTCTTAAAGAAAGCTACGTAGGCGAGAAGCAAAGCGCCACCAAAAGCAACTATGTCGTACACTAGAAGATGAACAGGTACGGTCTCTTGTCTCTTGTCTGTTACAAGAGAGTAGCAAGAAACCGCGAGATAGAAAGCTAACCAGATCCTAAGCCAGAACGGAGACTTTCTCTGCTCATAATCACTGCAACGATGCAAGGAAACCGACAAAACCACCCAAGAAACCGTTGCTAATAGAAACCCGACAAAAGACACTAGCTGCTCTTTGTCTGACCAACCACTCTCGTACCAATAGAAACCACTCAAAGACATCAACACGAGATTAAAGAGAGACAGAACTAAACTACAAAACAGAACTGACTTAAACCCGAACCCTCTCTTATCTTTTAACCTCTCTCTAACACAACCAAAACCATTGGTTCCCCTAAGTTTGCTACGCACCCATGAACAAAACAGAACCAGTAACAAAACCACGTGCAAGAAACCAGAGACACATCTTACGAAAATAGGTTCCATAAGATAAGAACTAGATTCCAAGAACGTTGTTAACATACCGTTAGCTTTCGTGGAACCAAGAAAGTCCATAGCTTTGCTCTTTCTCTGTTTTTCTCTGTTTCTCTCTGTTTTTCTCTCTGTTTTGAAATGATTTGGTACAGAGTTTTGGACGAAGGAGATGTACTTATACAAAGAGTTGATGTAGAGAGTAACCCTTGGAGAGCACGCTCAAGAAACAAACAAGAAAGGAAGAGAAAACGTTACTCACTTTCTATCTAAGACCCCACTAGAGCCTAGAGGAGAGGAGGATATCTAAAAAGATTGAGCTGCAAGTAAGTTGAAAAGTCTCTTTTTTAGTCAGTCAATGACTACTACCAGTCCTATTTGTCTCACTAGGGCTCGTCAAATAAACCGAACCCAATCCGATAAAAAAGAATGATCTGAATCCAACATAAATACCGACGAATGTATCTTGTTTTATGGTATTTTGGGTTATGGGAATGAATTTAAATGGATAATAGATAGAACTCGAAACATTCAAAATCCGGAAAAAAAACTTGTACTAAATATGGTCTCAATTCCTAATATATATCCAAAATACTTTAAGCTATTATTGAAAATTTAAAATAATTATCTATTACATGAAGTTTAATGGTTGATGATTGAAAATGGTGATTGAAGCTTGAATTTTTTAGATTTTGGTTTTGTTTCATTGAATAACGTTTCTCATTTCATGAGAATTTGATTTTTGTTTTATGTTTTCATGTATTTAGTTTTCTTTCTATCAACAACTATGTTTAACTTTCATTTGATTTTGAATGATAATGTTTGATTTTCTTTCTTATTTTTAATCAATTTTACTTATGTTTTGGTTACAAAACATGTACAAATAAGATACTTTAAATCCGAAAAATCGATTTTACCTATGTTTTGGTTACAAAGTAGATAGAAATCAAATACTTTTAAACCGAAGAAATGACTTGGATCTGAACTCAAAAGTATAATGGATTATACTGGTTCCTTGAAGATTTACTAACCTCAACGCGAATCCGATAGAATTCAAACCAGGTCTCCAACCAATCTTTCATATAATCCAAAATGAAACAGATTTTGATAAACCCGAAAAACCGAGACTCGGTTGGACAAAACCGAAACCCGAGTGGACCACGAATACCCATTTCTATGTCTCACTATC
Organism: Eruca vesicaria subsp. sativa; assembly: GCA_932364175.1. Taxonomy (NCBI): domain Eukaryota; kingdom Viridiplantae; phylum Streptophyta; class Magnoliopsida; order Brassicales; family Brassicaceae; genus Eruca; species Eruca vesicaria. Next base: position 134,722 of record CAKOAT010511821.1, read on the forward strand.
TCATTTCTTAGGAGTATAAGTTTTTTCTTTCTTTATGATAATGACATTATAATATATAGTCAGTGATTGAAGATACCACACAAGTCAGTCTGAGTAGTCTAATCATGTAACTGGCTCTTCAGAGCCTTTTATTCCACCACGAGATGGAACCATGGCCGTAAACTACTTTTCCTTAACGAGTCTTTGTCCAGACTTTTCCTTTAGCCACAAGTTGCAGTTTTTACAAGGATTCAACACCACAGGACAGTGAAGTCTTCCTGAAAGCTTCTTCGACTTTGGTCATATTTCTTCACATTTGAGACTTTTGCGCCAATGACGGACCCACCCAGAACCGATAATTCAAGTGCCGGGAGAGTTTGTACACCAAAAGAATAATTATCGTTTTGGTCAAGACAATTTGGAAACTCTGAGCTAGGGTTCGGACCGGGTGATGCTATTAAGTTCATAGAACCCCGCCGAAGATGGTGAGGTTGCGGAGAAAAAACAAAAACAAAAAAAGATGGTTTGGACCGGGTACGTTAGACTATATTTGAAACTCTGAGCTAGGGTTCATAGATAGAACCCGGATGACAGGAACGTTATAGATGCTATTAAGCAAATTTTATCAATTTTATTACGAAACAAGAAAAAACTCAAAAACACAAGACAAAAATATGAAAGAAAAATTTTCATTGAGTGAAAAAATGAGGTTTAGTTGATTATTGACAAAATCAAACTTTCATATTATGTAATTATTATATGATAACACCATTTTAAAATTTTAATAAATAGTAATAAACTTGGTAGTGACAAATAGCTGTGTTGTAAATTAAATATGCTATAACTATAATAATATAAAATGTCAAATTATTATCAAAAAAGTATTCAAATTAATATAAATATTTATAATACAAAGTAAAGTATTTTACATAGATTTTAGTTATTTTCAAATTTTATAGTAATTAGTTTAGTTATTGATGTTTTTTGCATTTAGTAAAATATTTTAATCAGTCTAGTATATATTTCGTGTTTGCTTAAATTTTTAAAAATTTCATTGCTTAATTAATTTATTTTTACGACTTAACTATTTTTTTCATTGATTCCGTGATTAAGCAATGTTTACCAACAAAAGTCTTGATTTTTCAAAAATTATAATTTTGAAATATATATATTGGTTTTGTTATATATATAATTATAATTTTATATCTTTGGGTTTATGTTCGGTTTAAATCCAATTTGATTATTTTGGATATACTGTAGACACATTCAAGTATTCGAGGAGGGTTCAAGTTTAGTTTTCTTTCAGGCCTAGTTGAGACCAAGATCAATCAGAAGAATGAAACATCTTCTTGCATAAATTTGAAGTAACTATGCAGAATCATCGGTTACTTAGTTTAAAACATTACATGTTATAACTAAGAACAAAAGCTTTTAAAACAAAACTATGGTAAGTTATTTTTCATCGTCATCATATCACCAAGAGAGTAGAGGTTTTAATCAAAACTGGAACTTGATCTTGCGGTGTACTCAGCCACAAGTTTAGCAAAGGATGAAGACTTGTTCTCCAGCAACTTCACTGGCGAATCATACTCCTCAATAATCCCTGCACATATAACAAAAAAAACAGCACACTCAATGATTTATCTGTTCAAAAACAGATGTTCTATCAAATGATTTAAATAGTTTCAGACAAACCATTGCTAAGAAGCAGAACCATGTCACTGTCAATAACCGAAGATATCCTGTGTGCAATAGTTATCACTGTACAATCTGAGAAGTGTTCTCTTAACGTCTTCTGGATCAGATTATCAGTTGCAGTGTCAACAGAAGCAGTAGCTTCATCAAGCACCAAGATCTTGCTTCTCTTGAGAAGAACTCTCCCAAGACACACAAGCTGTCTCTGACCCATGCTCCAGTTCTCTCCATTCTCACTCACAGATGAGTCCAGCTTTTGCTCCTTTTTCCTCACCTCATCTCCTAGTTGGCACTTGTCAAGAGCCTAAGAACATAAATGAATCATTAACAGTTTCTTACAAGTTAAATAAAAAACAGAAAGAAACTAAAACCAACACACCTCCCATATTTGATCATCACTGTACTCTTCAAGAGGGTCCAAGTTACTTCTCACTGTTCCTTCAAACATGGTTGGATCTTGAGGTATAATACTAAGTCTCAAACGCAAGTCATGCAACCCTATGGTCAATATATTCACTCCATCTATCTTGATTTCACCAGCTGAAGGCTCCACAATCCTGAAAAGTGTTTGTATCAAAGTCGATTTCCCGCTACCTGTTCTTCCAACAATACCTGTTCTCAACCCTCCTTTGAATGTGCATGTTATTCCTCTCAACACAAGTGGCATATGTGGAGCATATCGAACCTAACAATGTGTCACAGATGGTTAAGAATGCAAACAAACAAATGGGGATCTATAGCATGAAATTTTAATATTTCTCATAATTTGTAATACCATAATTAATCAACGTTTAAAAAAAAGTATAGCATGTAGTCTTGGTTACCTGGAGATCATGGATGTCTACTTCACCACGTGAAGGCCATGACTGCTCAGGCCGGTTTGATTCTATCACAAGAGGTGGTTCACTAGGAACACTAGCATACTGAAGAATCCTCTCTACAGATATGATCTTGTTCTCAAGATTACAGAGAGTCCATATCAGCCAAGCTTGCAGTGTATTCAAACTGAGTCCATAAGTCACGGCTAATCCCGCCAGGCTTGGATCAATCACTCCAGTGGGTATAGAGATTAAGAAAACAAGTGAAAAGGCAAATGTAAGCGAAGATAACATATCAAGGCGAAAGCAAAGCCATTCCATTGCTCCAGCTGAATAGAATTTAGGCCTGGAGTAACCATCACTAAGCCTCATGTTGTCACCACGGAATCTTGATTCTTGATTGAAACTCCTGATGGTTGTTGACCCTGAGATCGTTTCAGCAAAGTGCTGAATCAAAGGGGCTTTGCATACTCCAACTAAACGTGAGAGTTCTCTTGCCGCAGCTATGTAATAACGCTGCAAAGTTTCAAAGCATTTTGTTACAAACGTATATAAAATATTACAGAATCAATTCTTATAGACAACTAGATTAGTACCTGATACCATATGGAGGCAGCAACCACAGGGATGAAGACAATAAAAACTAACCAAGAAACTTGAGACATAACTCCAATGATACCTATAAGTTGAATAACTGTGATAGCAACTGATCCGAACTGATATGGTATGTCCAAATCCACCGCAGACTGGTCTGTAGAAGCCTGTTGCATAAAAATAAACATTGATCAACACATAAATATGTATGCAAATCAGATGGGTATAGTGTCCAGAGACATACTCTATTCATGATTCTTCCACTTGGTGTGGAATCAAAGAAAGACATGGGCGAGCGGAAAATGCAGTGGTGCATCTTATGAAACAGTTCAGTAGCAGTCTTGTAACCAGCGGTGACAAGAAGTGTAGCTCTAACGAGAATGCACAAGGAACTTCCAACGGCTAAAGCAACATACACAATCATCAACGTGGAGATGTTCACAGGAGGTTCCACATCTTTAGAAACAGGAGTAGCCCAAGCCATCCAGTAGTTGCTTCCAATCTGTAGAAGCTGAAACAGAATTTGTGCCAGCACTATGAATGGCACAAGAGCTCCGCCATAGGCTAGTGTGATATATTTCCAGTATACATCCAAAGCGACGCTACCTTTCTCCCTCTCTTCATCTTGCACAAGTTGTCTTTTGGTCTCTTCAGTGTCTGGCTTATCATTTTTCAAATCTTGACTTTCTTGTTTCACATCAAACCCAATAGCAACTTCTTCTACGCCTATAGCTGGTTTCTCAGAAACAGAATTGGTATCAACAGAACCAACTACTGCCAGAGCCTCCTGATGAGCACCTATAAGCTCCATGAAATCTGTTCCAGAGCTGAGGATATCATTGTATTTTCCAGCTTGACTGATCCTTCCATCTTTCATGACCTGGGACACAAGACAAATGAGTTTGTATCATTTCACTTATCCTCAGTGACAGAATAGTGAAAAGATAAAAGAAACTAGTAGTACATCTCTTTTATAAAAAGTGTCATTTTAACATGTTTCACACAAACTAAGAAAATAATTGAAATGCATTTATGTTCTTAACAATTACATCTATTTAACCAATAATGTTTGAGGTAAAGACATCTTTTATAAGATCAATACATTTTGCAATTAATATAAAGCGTCAGTTAATTATAAATTGAATTAGTATTCTTAAATGACAGTCTTTGCATAACAAAAAAAAGTGAATAACACTGTCTAAGAAACAGAGAGATAACTATTCAGTATTCACACATACCAGTATAAGATCAGCAGCAGGTAAGAACTCAACTTGATGAGTTACATATATAACTGATTTGGAAGACAAAAGCCCCAGCAGAACTTCCTGTAAGGACAGTAATAGTCAAACTCAATATGATGCAGTCAAAAAAGATAATGACACACTTACTAATGTCTGAGAAATACCTTAAAGAGATGTGACCCAGTGTGAGCATCAACAGCACTAAAAGGATCATCAAACAAGTATATATCTGCATCTTGGTAAAGAGCACGTGCGATCTGTATCCTTTGCTTCTGTCCACCACTCAGATTGATGCCACGTTCTCCTATAACAGTCTGATCACCAAATGAGAGTATCTCCAGATCCTTAGTCAGTGAACATGCTTCAAGCACCTTCTCATACCTCTCTCTTTCCATAGGCTTACCAAACAAGATGTTGTCCTCAATTTTACCACTCTGAATCCAAGGAGACTGTGCAACGTAGGCCTTTGTCCCACATACCTTAAGACTTCCAGATAGCTTTGGTACTTCTCCAAGTATAGATGAAAGCAAGCTTGATTTCCCAGAGCCAACAGTACCACAAACTGCAACTTTCATCCCAGGAAGGACCTTGAAGTTGATGTCTTTTAGAGTTGGGTTTTCAGATGAAACATCCCAAGATAAAGTGCTGTTGGTCACTTCCACAGCTATGTCTGAACCTTGAGGAAGGGATTCTACAACATCTGGCTGTAAGTTGTCTAGACAGAGATAAGATGCAATCCTATCAAGAGAGACTTTGGTCTGAACAAGCATGGAGATAGTATCTGGAAGATTGTAGATTGGCTCTTGCAGAATCCTAAACGTTGCAAGCGCTGAGAGTATCTTACCAGACTCAAGTGGAATCCCAAGAAGTATACAAGCACCAAAGGTAGAGACTGAGACCAAAGTAGGAGCTCCCCAGAAAACAAAGCTTATTACAGCTGAGTTATACACATACTTCTTCAACCATCCTTCCTCGGACTTCCTAAGATCGAATATCTTGGACAGAAACTTCATCTCCCATCCCTGAAGTTTGAGGATCCTCATGTTTCTCAAGATCTCAGATGTTGACTTCATCCTGTTGTCCTTAGCTTCCATTAACTTCTCCTGAAACCTCTCTTGCATTCTCCCAAAAGGGAAGTTCACAAGCATTACAAGAATGGTAGCTATCAGTGCAGCTATTGATGCTAATCCAAGGTTCCTATATAATATCCACAAAGCTAGACCAACTTGTAACAAAACCATCCATGGATCATGCATGTACCAACTAAAATTACCAATCCTCTCAGCATCCACAGTCATGAAGTTTATAATCTCACCGCTTGTGCGTCCTTGCTTTGAATGGCATGAAAGAGTCAAACCCTTCTCATAGATCATCGCCACCAAGGAAGATCTCATTCTGATACCAACTTTTTGTAACCTAAAGAACCAATGTCTCTGCGAGAGACACTCCACAAGCTTAGCAAGAAAGAAAGTGATGACTAGCACATACCCTTCGTTATTGTACTGTCTACGTCCGTTGAGGTACTGGACGAATGTGTCAATGAGTGCTGGTCCAACGTATGACGCCACCGTGTAGATGAAAGCAAAGAATGCAGTCACTAGTATCTCCCACTGAGCTGAGAAGAACAACGCTTTCACGAGCTTGAACGTTGTCACACCACTTCTATTCTCCACACCACCACCATCTGATGATGATTCAAGCATAGTCCTGAACTTAGGTGCTAACCCAACCATACTGTCACTATCATGAAGCTGTGGAACATCTTCAAGATCAAGAGGTTTCTTGTTTCCAATCTCTATCAATGGACTCATCCATGAGAATGTCAAGAGACTGAGAATCCCAGCTTTAGAGTAAGGAGTAGCCTCATCACTCCTCTCAACACCGCCATTCAAGAGCGGCTCTTCCAAAACTCCATTGCTGTTGTTGTTGCTTCCTCTAGCTTTCTTGAAGAAAGCCACGTAGCAAAGAAGCAAACCACCACTAAAAGAAACTATATCGTACACTAGAAGCTGAACATGTCTCTTGTCTATTACAAGAGAGTAGCAAGAGACCGCGAGATAGAAAACCAACCAGATCCTAAGCAAAAACGGAGTCTTTCTCTGCTCATAATCGCTGCAACGGTGCAAGGAAACAGACAAAACCCCCCAAGAAACCGTTGGTAATAGAAACCCGACGAGAGACACTAGCTTCTCTTCATCTAACCAGTCACTCTCGTACCAATAGAAACCACTCAAAGACAACAACACGAGGTTAAGTAGAGACAGAACTAAACAACAAAACAGAACCGACTTAAACCCGAAACCTCTCCTATCTTTTAACCTCTCACTAACAGAACCAAAACCATTGGTTCCCCTAAGTTTGTTACGAACCCACGAGCAAAACATAACCAGTAACAAAACACCGTGCAAGAAACCAGAGACACATCTTACGAAAATAGGTTCCATAAGAAAAGACCTAGACTCTTGAGGCAAAACAGATTCCAACAACGTTGTTAACATACCGTTAGCCTTCGTTGAACTCAGAAGGTCCATACCTTTGCTCTCCTCTGTTTCTCTCTCTGTTTTGTACAGAGTTTTTCTACGAAGGACAAGTATTTATACAAGAGTTGATATAGAGAGTAAACCCTTGGAGAGCACGCTCAAAGAAACAACGAAGAAAGGAAGAGAAAACGTTACTCTCTAAGAAGACCCCACCAGAGGAGAGGATACGGCCACTTTGGTGGCGAAAAGGGTTCTTCTTTCTTTTCTCAGCGTTTCACGGATCTTTTTTACATTATTGTATTTAAACTTTAAAAAGTCATTCACATGTTGAATAAACAAATATTTGTTACAATTGTTAGCCTAAAACAGGATGTTCTGTTTTTTCTTCTCTCTATTTTGTTATAATTTTATCTTTTCCTTATTTTGATAAAGTGACATGATTTGTTGCCAAAATATATTCAAAATAGACTTGAAAGATGAAAGAAAAAGAAACGAATTTTGTTAATGATGACTTTACTTAATTAAGTACCTTACTAAATTACCTAATAACTTAGACATGGACAAAAAGAACTGAAACCCATAATCCTAACCAAACCGGAAAAAAACTAAATTTGTATTTGATTAGAAATATATAAAAAAAGTACTTGTATGTAGAGTTATCTTATAAAATAGTTTAAAACTAGGAGTTTTGCCCGCACTTACGGGCCTAATTTCCTTATAAATATTTATTAGTTGATATTTCATTAATTTAAAAACCAGCATAATAAGTTATTATATATGTTTTCAAAAAGTACAAATCAAACATCAAATAATTATTAATGACAAAACTCAAACATTAGAAATATTTAAAAGAATATATTTCTATAATTATTTTGCTTAATTTATATTTAATTATTTATACAAATTTGTACTTAATTTATATGTAAAAGTAATTTTTATATTTTAATTTTAAATTTTATAATAGGAAAAAGTATTTTCAAGATAACAATATGATGCATAAGTTATATATTTTCTAAAAATATAATATGATAAAAATATTATTTATATAAGATTATCAAAATTATGACATATAATTAAAATTACCTAAAATTATGGAGAACTTAATGAATCAGAAAATTCACTTCTTAAATATCTATTAATTGATGTTTCATTAATTCAAAACCATCATAATAAGTTATTGTTTATGTTTTTAAAAAGTACAAATCCAACATCAAATAATTATTAATGACAAAACTCAAACGTCAGATATATTTAAAAGAATACATTTCTATAATTATTTTGCTTAATTTATATTTAATTATAAGATTTATACAAATTATTTACTTACTTTATATTTAATTGTAATTTTTATATCTTAATTTTAAATTTTATAATAGAAAAATATATTTTCAAGATAATAATATAATGCATAAGTTATTTATTTTCTAAAAATATAATATGATAAAATTAATTATATAAGATTATCTAAATTATGATATATAATTAAAATTACCTAAAATCACGGAGAACTTAATGAATCAGCAAAATCACTTCTTAAATATATTTTCAAGAGAACAACTTAATACATAAGAAATATCTTATTTTTTAAGAATCCGATACTATTAATATAATTTTTTTTAATAATAGTATAGATAAATTATATATAAAATTATAGAAATTATGATAAATTATCAAAATTACTTAAAATCATGAAAAATGACAAATCAGCAAACATCAAATTCACTTCTTAAATAATAGTATAGATTTATTACATGTTAATTTTAAAATTTATAATAGAAAATATATTTTCAAGATAACAACATAATACATAAGAATTAACTTATTTTCTAAAATATAAATTTAATTATTAATAATATAATTTTTATATCTTAATTTTAAGTTTTATAATAGGAAAATATATTTTCAACATAACAACATAATGCATAAAATTATCTTTTTAAGTTTTATATATAAAAATATATTTTTAGTTGATAAGATAATTATTAAAATATATTTCTAGATAACAACATAATTCACAAGAATTATCTTATTTTTATAAAATATGATATATTCATATCAATTCGTTTTATTTATAAATAAATTATATATAATAATATAAATATAATAAATAAACAAAATCACCTAAATTTATGAAGAACATGACAACTAAGCAAATTTACTTCTTAAATAATAGTATAGATATAATAATATAAATATAATAAATAAACAAAATCACCTAAATTTATGAAGAACATGACAACTAAGCAAATTTACTTCTTAAATAATAGTATAGATATATTCAAAATCAGAGTGTTATTAATCAATTCGGACTGATACTCCAAAAAAATGGAAATCCAAAAAAAAAAATACAAAGCAAATCCTTTTCTAAAAACAAAATTGAATTTGTAATCGAAATAAGCATTCAAAAACATACTTGTGGAATTGACTATTCATCTATTTGACGATTTGTCTGTTGATGACGTAGGTTTTGCCTTTTTTTTCTAAATGACGTTGTCCTTCCCGTGGTTGTAAGTTTGTGATTCAAGCTTCAATGTTCTTCGTCTGAGTCTCAGGGCTAAACACGAATATTTGATACTCGACTTATACTTGATATTTAATTTGGTTTGATTTTAAAAAATAAATATTTACTTCAATCAAGTCGAATAACAAGTGAACAAATTTTATTATTTATAAATACAAATTAAGTATTAAATTCATTTTAACTTTTAATTACTTAATTTATTACTTAGTTTATTATTTGTTATTCTTTACTTGTTTCTTGTCATATATTACTTAATTTATTAAATACTTAGTATATATATTCATTAAAATTTATGTAATTTATGAATAGCCACAATTACTTCTTACATGTCTCATGTTTACTACTTAGTTGGTACACGATCCTTAAAGTTTAATATTTGTTTTGACTAAGGCGTGTATCAAGTAGTTTATTTAAATTGTCTTCAAATACAAAATAATAAACTAAAACTAATTATTCAGTGTTCCTTGGTTTATTATTCATTTTTGTTAGTGAACAAAGATACATTTTCCTAAATCATAGTAACACAACTCGCTTATATTTCAATTTTTAAAGTGAATCAAAAGTAAATGATATATTTATATAAACATTATGGAATTTTTTCTTTCTTAATATAATATATTTCAAGAATGACTAAAAATCAGAAAAAAATAATGACAAAATGAAAACAATGACATATTATTTATATATAATAGTTTATTTACTTTAAATTTAAATTAATTATCAAATAATTTACTAATAGTTATCAAGTAATTTGTAAAAAAATTACAAATAACAAGTAATAAAAAAAGACAAGTAACTTGCAAGTTCATCAATTTTTCGCAAGTACTTGAAACTGCAAATACTCGTTTTTAACAAACTAAGTACAAGTCCAAAATTTAAATACTAAATATACCGAAAATATCAAATCACCCCTACTTTATCTGTTACGTACTATGTTTAGCTTGCTTTCTTATGTCACATTTGTATACATGTTTTTTAGTCAGAATTCTGAACACTAATGATAACATAGTACTAAGTATTAATAATATTATACATTAACACGCGGTATCATATGGTAGTCATTCTGGGTGCTGGATCCTACTCGTAGAGGAAGTTGGATATGGAGAGCTATTTGTAAGTTGAGAGATGTGGCAAGGCCGATGGTGTGGTGTGAAGTTGGCTCTGGTATTACTGCAAGCTTCTGGCACGATAATTGGACTTCAGCTGGTCCTCTTATTGAGTTAGTAGGGGAGAGAGGTCCGTTGGTGACGGGTTTGTCTATCGATGCAGTGGTGGCGGATGCTTTATCTAGCGAGGGTTGGTGGTTGGATCGTAGTCGAAGTAGAAGCCCCATTATTTCGCTAGTGAAAGCATGTTTGCCTAATGCTAGGGAGATTTTGGATTCTGAGGTGGATGATAGATATGTTTGGTATCCGGAAATTGGGAGAGGTTCTGGGTGTTTTTCGGCAAGTGATACTTGGAGTGTTCTTCACCCTTACCCGACTCGTGTTCCTTGGCATAAGGCGGTTTGGTTCTCCGGCAGAATACCAAAACATGCTTTCATTACTTGGATTGCAGCCAGGGACCGAATGGTTACAAGGGACAGGATGATTAGATGGGGTTTGATTGTTCCCTCTTTGTGTGTTCTTTGCTTAGGAGGTGAGGAGAACCGGCAGCATTTATTTTTTGATTGCTCCTATAGTAATCAAGTCTGGTCTTACTTTGTCTCGCGGTTGAATCTGGCTCCGCCAAGGGGGTTTGAGGAGGTGTTGCTTTGGCTGAATGCCCCCTCGCGTGATAAGAATATCACTTTGATTATTCGCCTTATTCATCAAGCTGTCTTGTATCTGATTTGGAAAGAGAGGAACAAGCGGATTCATAGTATTATGGAGAAGCCTGTTGGTTCTCTTATAGCAGAGGCTCAGCAGGTTTTAAGGCTCAGGTTGGACCCCCTCGCCAGAAGACAGATTACTCTTCCTGACCAACCTTCTGTTCTTGCAGTTTGGTTGTCTAATTTTGTTGTGTGAAGTTTTGTTTGCAGAAGATTTTTTGTTAGGTGTTGGAAGTTGCAGGATTGTTAGTTGGTAGGGTCTTTGGGCTGTTTTCGAGTTGTATTGGGCTTGTTTATAAATAAAAGGAAAGTTAAATTAAAAAAAAAAAAAAAACTAGTTTTTGATCCACAAAAGGGGAAAAAAAATTGATGAACAAGGTAAGGGTTTTACAAAATAACAATTAAATTAACATTTGGCATATACGTCTGCCCATTTTCATGTAAAAAAAAACTATCATCCTCTTTAAGGAAACTCTACAAAAGAAAAAAGTAAAACAGTTTGCAAAAGTATAATACTTTTTTGATAATTTTTTAAAGTATTACTATATTTTAAAAAGAAAGTTAATTAGATCGATTATTTTGTCGACTTTATTTTAGGGAGAAAGTTTATTCACTAGTCACCACCACACGTAGTCCAACACTTTATTAAAAGTTTAGAATATATTGGGAACTTGACTCATCGTGCACAATGGTATTGGGAAGAAAACAAAGAGATACGTAAAAGATTGGGCTGCAAGTAAGTTGACAAGTCTCTGCTTTTGTCAGTCAATGACTACTAGTCTTTGTCTCACAATATCATCTCTGTAATACTCTTTATTAATAATGACATTATCATATGGTCAGTGTCAGTGATCAGAGATACCACGAAGTCCATTGCCTAATCATGCCGCGGCTTATGAGCCTTTTATTCCACCACGAGTTGGAGCCATGTGGATATGTTCATAATCATATAGCCACTGAGCCGTAAATACTTTGTTCTTTTCTTTTAACGAGTCTTTGTCCAAACTTTTCCTTTTGCAACTTGCATGGAAAGTCTTACGTTACCCTTAAAATAAAATGTTGTTTAGCTTTTGTTTTGTTTCATTATTATGGAATCTTTTTCATACTAATTAACAGCTTCTGTTGAATTTGGAATCTGAACTCGTTTGGTACTTTGCCAGAAGCTTTGGAACAGAAGACAACTTGGCATTTTTTTTATTTATGTAGGTCAAGAAGAGATGATCCTATCATGAAGCAAGCAGCTAACTAAACCAGAATAATCATTCCATTTTCTGAGATTAGTATGATAATTATATAGCAGGATGATAATATTCTCCTAGTTAAATATATAGGCTATGCATAATGCCAAATTAGCAAGGCGTGGTAAACTCCATTAAGTTTGCGCACAAATTCACATTATTTGTACATTTTTCTTGTTTCTTTTCATACTTACATTCAAACAAAGATCCCAATTAAATACAAAAGAAAATAAATATTGAAAATTAATCATAAGAGTGACAATCAAAAACACTTCGTAAGCAGTAAACACACAAAATATCCATTTAAACCTGCTTACGTACGGTTTTGTTAATCAACTAAGAACAAGGATATGACTAAAAAAGATTCCAACTTTGCTAGGACCAGAGAATATTCATTACATAGACTCTCAAAAAGATGATAATACAGGGTTTACCAATTCTAAGCAATGCAGTTGATGCGAAACAGTCTTGCAATTGCTCATCACCTGTAAGAAGAAAAAAAAATATAAGGTTAAGAACAAGTAACTAGACGAATTAGTCTATAATCTATATTCAGAACATGAAGATGAAAGAGCTTTCTTTTTCTTACCATTCTCCTTACGGCTTGGTTCTTCAGAGCTTGACCTCGACATCAACACCAGCAGGAAGATCAAGTTGCATCAAGGAATCAATGGTTTGAGCAGTGGGGTAGAGAATATCAATCATCCGCTGGTGCGTCCTGATCTCAAAATGGAACCTTGCATCCTTGTGAACGTGGGGAGACTTGAGAACACAGTAGATACGCTTCTTGGTAGGTAATGGAACAGGACCCATGGTCTTTGCATTAGTGTTTCTCGCAGCGTCAAGTATCTGCTTGCATGAGTCCTCAATAAGAGGTACCCAGTATGATCTTAGCTTGATCCTAATCTTTTGCTTTGGCGCCATCTGCTTACAAATAAAACGGATAGAACCAAACACACAAATCTTAGAGCATCCACATTAATGAACCCCCTCTTGGGATTCATTGAATTATTTTTTTATTATTAAAAAATTTATGTTTTCTTTTTGATTTTTATTTTTTTTTTAAAAACAAAAAAAAATCTAGACCAATCACAAGTCGCCACGTGTTGAACCTCAGGAGAGAGGGGTTCACCGGGATGAACTTTAGGAGAAAGAGGTTCATAGGTTTTTGTTATTTTTTTTTTTTTTTTTTTTTGATTTCCATGTGAACTCTCCCCATGAACCTTCAATGGGGTGCTCTTAGTCTTGCAAGAGTAAACAACATGAGTATCATCTAAAAATGATTACTTTCATGTAGTGACAGCTCTTAACTGAAGCGGAACATACAAACAAATGTAAAATAAAAGCCCATTATACATGTCTGCATTGTCTCTTTGCAAACAATCAAGAAAGCGAGAAAAAGAGACATATAGAGAGAGAGAGGGGAGAAAGTGTATACCTCGGAGACGGGTTCATCGAGAGTTTCTGGAGTCAGGGTTTCTGGAGCTGCGAAGATCTTCTTCTTAAACGAGAAGGAGGGTTTGTTAAGGAGGGAGGAGTCATGAGTTGAAGAAGATGGGAGCAATGGAAGCAGAGAGACTTTCTGTTTGGTAGAAGAGGAAGAGGTGGGATTGGAGAAAGAGGGTAATATGAATGAAGTTACAGAAGAAACTGCCATTGAATAATATCAAAATAAGAGGATTGATTCTTCTTCTTCCTCCTCGTAACGCTGCAAGGATGTATGTTTTCGAGAGTTATCCATAATCGAGAACTATTTTTGTTGATGGATCTTTGAAGCCCATTTCATTTAATAAAAGGACAACTCTAATAAAATGACAATATGGCCCGATATAAAAATCTACTCTAATCAATCTACTCACAATTCAGTTTCTCTGTTATAATCTGTGCACAAATGTTTTTTCATTGTGAACACATGAACAGCATTTATCTTTTAAAGTTTAATTTAACATTACATTCGACAAAAAAAAAATTTACATGCAAAAGTCAAAACAATGTTGGTGTTGAAATATAAGTCATATAAGCAATGTTTGAGAGATTGATGAAAGGTAATTAGGCATTTTATATTATATATGAATATTAACTTTTGGGCATCGTTTAAACCGATTTTTTAAAAATCTTTTCGATTAAAATCGATAGTAAAATGCATGCAAGCACAGTGTTTTGTTTGGTTTTTACAGTTTACACACTAATTAAGTATCCCATAAACACATTACATATTAGGTGAACTTAGGGCTGCGCATAAAATCCGTAATCCGAAATCCGAACCGAACCCAAACTAAAAATCTGATCCGATATATATAAAAAATCTGAATAGGTTGTTCGGTGGTACAAAACATATCCGAACCTAAAGTGTTATTAATCGAACCCAAACAGATAACCCAAAAAACCCGAACACTCGAAAAATCCAAAAAAATATCTAAATAAACCGATCCGGATATCTAAATTAATATACAATATAAATATATATAACATAAATATATACTTAAAATATTAATTTTCCTATTATATTTTAATATGATATCTAACAATAAATATTTTAAATAAGTACCTTAAATTCTTAATTACATATGAATAAGTATATATTTTTCATGTTTTGCTTTTAAATTTTGGATTTGACTTCGGGTATATCCGTACCGATCCGATATAACTCGAATCAGAACGATATATGATTATTTTATGGGATCTAGGATGTGATACAAAACTGACTCGAAACCGATGTATTATATCCGAACCCGACCCGTATCTGTAAATTTACTAAAATAGAATCTAGGAGGTGTTATAAATTAGAACCGAAATCCAAAAAAGCAGACTCGAACGCCAACGGATACCCGAACGCCAGGCCTAGGTGAACTGAACTTGAACCAGATTTAAAACAAGCATGTATTACATATTATGTTCCTTTAGTCTTTTGGACTTATGTTAACATGATTTTTTTGGTTTAGTATAGTTTTATCGGCTTCACGGGCACTTTTGCATACATAGGTCCATTTTTTCCTCAATCATTTCGTATCACACGGTTATGTTTTAGTTAGTCAAGTAGAAGGACAATGACATATTCTGAAAATTATTGTCCAGACGATCTCAGTCAGTATCGAAACTTGAAAGACCAATCATGCTTTGAAGCCGCTTGGCCCGCTTCTATTCCATATCTATGTCAAAACTAAAATATATGGAACACAAAGACATAAATAATTATTCTATCAGCATTACATAAATATCACATGAATGTAAATCCGTATTGTATATTGCATGTCGTTATTTGTTAGTAACAATAAGAACGTCTAAACTATATCATAACGGTGGCTTCACCTCTTTCTTAGAACCCGAACATTGTAAATAGTTTTTACTAACGAAAATTGAATCCTGAATGGTAGAGTGCCTATTAAACACTTATTTACCACTAGGCCAACATAACATTTTACCAAAAAAAACCTATATCATAGCATATATATAAAGAAGTGGCAAGCTTTAGAACATTCATAAGAAGGTAATTACCATGAAATCAAACCACTAATATGCCAAAAAATCAAAATAAAACGCAAATTATTTTTGATCAAACATGATTGAAGATCACGTGTGGCAAACAAATTTTGAATTGATAATCAACATCGGTTCGAATATACATCATTACATTTCATCGTATGGTCATGTAGATATGAACTCATCGTTTACATATTATTTAAACACTTAAAAGGAAGATTTATCTACGGGTTATATTTCCATTTAGAGATTAGTATGAGTCCTTCTATTGGTTCGGAATACTTTAAAGTTAAAAAAAAAACATGATTGACACAAACACCCTTAGGACGTGGCATGCAGACTCAGAAAAAGGGGCAATTGGGTAAAATCATTCAGATTCCCATTGCACAACTGTACCAATAAAACCTCTATATATACCAAAGCCGTTGAGTGTAAGCCTTAGCACAATCACTCTTAAGTCTCAAAGCTGAACATCTTATTTCTTCATCGCTCACTCACAAAAGCAAAGGAAAAAAAAAACAGAGTGATGGATCAAATAAAACAAGAGTTTCTGAAGAAACTTACCAAGTTCTTAGTATTTTCGATATGGGTTTCATCTCTTTTAATCACTCACAACTTCTATCTATTCAGATTCACAATTCAACTCGTAACACACGCGGTGGATAAGAACTACATGTTCCTCCTCTGCAATGGTCTCTTAGTGCTTGTCGTTAAGTGCATCTCTACGTCAAAACCACTAGATGATGGTCGGAGTAAGACCAATAAAACCTTTGATTACAGAGATTTCGAGAGTTATGATGCCATATTGGAGCTAGAGTATCACTATATTCATGAAAGAGAATCAGAGTCTTTTCTTGCAGATGAAATTAGTACAAAAGATCAAGAAACTAAAGAAGAGAAGGAAGAGAAAGAAACCAAAGAAGATCAAGAAACCGAAGAAGAAAAAGAAGAGTACGACGAGCCGTTAACAGATAATGGTGATCTAGAAGAGGAGGAGGAGGATAATGTGGGAGTGGTGACGGAGGAAGAGATGAACAAGAAGTTCGATGAGTTCATTAGAAAGATGAAGGAAGAGCTTAGAATCGAAGCTAAACGGCAATTGATTGCTGTTTGATTTCTAGTTAAGTTAGTTATGTTATGTATAAGTTTAAGCGCATGCAATAAGGTCATATAGAGCGAGTTTTCTACACTCTTCTTCATGTCACTTGTACTCGGACCATCTCTTTTTATATGGAATATTTCTTATATACAACTCGCGTTACACTTTTTTTTTATAAAAAAGATGTTTAGTGGTAGACACGAAAACGTCCCTTGTAGATATTTGGTGTATTTGAATCACATAACTGTTCAAAACAATGTCTAATCGAGTAAAACAACATTAAATGTTTTGAAACTACACATAAAATCACCTCTATTTTAAAAAAGCATGCAATAATAATATTTGTGAGAATATCAATGAATGGTATTACTCTTTAAAGAAGCTCACCATCAGAGAAATGCATGCAATGCAACTAAAGAACAAATTAGTACGTATAATTATCATGATCAACGTATGACTATATGCACACATAAATAGTCCATACACGTATCATATCGATCTCCATTATTAGTTCTATATCATAGACTGTGTACTATATATTATTAGCTATGTGTTGTCTGCACCCGATGGTATCCGGAATAATGCTGCAACGCACACGTGTATTTATGCATATAATGAATTTCCAACTAAAAAGTATGATATATTTGATAGGTTAAATCATTTCTGATTTCGTGGACGTTGATTTTTAAGAAAAAGTTAAAATGTTTGATTTTCTTGATCTTAGAACTATTGCATCGATTGACATGAACATAAATTACAATGTTTATGAAAACATCTGGTGAGCCTGATGTGAATCTGTAAAGTGTAAACTATGGGAACACATGGATCTGATAAAAATAAAATGTATCATTATTACTAGGTTTTTCTTAATATGGTAGTAACGAACCTAAAATCATAATCTTAATTAGAGGTTTTAGACTCATTTTACAGTTTACTTATCAATAATAATTTTACGTCAACATGTTCAAAATCGTGTTACAGAGTGTGCATATAATCACATGATCCATCTATCCATATGCAAATAGTGGACACTTATCAACGAATAATCGAATCTAAATAAAAAAGTGAACATAGTTTTGCTTTGAAGACTCAATGGATTCTCTCCTCTTCGCTTTATTTTGGACTTCCATATTTTTTTTTTTCAATTTCCCACTATCATACCCATCCACACTCTCAAAGATAATAATTAATTTTCGTATTTTCAAAATGGTGTTACATTGAATCTTTGTTTGGAATCTTCTAGTCATTACATTTTCACCTTTTCCCAAAACGATTTAACAATATTAGCAACACGTTATATTTTATGTGATAATAGATTTTGTCTCCTAGTGGTCTCGAGAGGTTAGTATCAAAAGAATATGATTTAATTAATCTCAATTGATCAAACCCATTACTCAAAAAGATAACATCAGATAGAAGATTTAGTAATGTTAGTACGTTACATGTTTCAATAAATAAGGATGTGATAGTTGAAGTGTGTATGGATAATGAATATTATTAGGTATTCAATCCATATTATACTATATGAATACAATATAAATACTATAAATTTTATTTTGGTTATAATAATTAATTAAGCTTAAGAAAAGACCGAGAGCGGAAGATCTATCGAATAATAATAGACTATACGATCTTGACACAACCTAACATGTCTACTCGTGTTCATACGTGTATGATAAAGAAAATGAGACGACTATATAAACGGGTCAATTTATCTCAACTAACATGTTGATATTAGGCTGTGATTACAACATGTTTGTAAGTATTCCAAACACACGACTTTGTGCATCTGAGTTTGTATGATTGCATAATTCCTAACAAGGGATGAATAAGAGTGTATCAATCAATCATGGAGCTATTTAGACATACCAAAATCCAAATTTGAAAATAAAGTAAAACTGAAAGAAGCCATGGAGAAGAACAGTAAACTCAATCAGTAGATAACGAAACCAAACAAAAGAAAAGCATCAAGTTGTAGTATAAACAACCAGGCTCTTAGGTTTAAGTGGGTCCAATTAATATTGAGAGAAAAATTGATCAAAATCAACAAATACAATTATATGCTCAATAATGCTCAAACAGCTAAATCCAAAAGACCATTATAATATTTGTAAAATGCCGGGAAAAATATATTGGTAAAAGATGTCACAAGACTCGTAAACGTGTAAGACAATTCAGTATTTTTGGGAAAGATCATGCATTCAGATGCCATTGTTTGAGTTTATATGGAATGATGGAAGACAAAAGCAAATTGATGCATGTTTTCAAGTATGTAAAAGGAAGCTATGTTGCATAGCTCAACTTTTGTCTTATTTTTTTAACTGAAAATTATAAAACAAAAAGTTTTGGTGAAAGGGTTTAATGGAGGTTGTGAAGTTGGACAACCACACAAAGCAAATTATGAGTGAATGAGAGGTCTATTTTAGGGTAAGAGTAATTAGCAGTTTGTTTCTTGAGGCATGTGGGTGCTGTGAACTGGAAGGATGATGAACCCAACATTCCATATGCTCATGACTAATCTTGGAACTAATTACCAACGAATAGTTCGTCTAGTGGATATAACTATTGGATCACCTACAGTGGCAGGGCTAGATCTAGGTATGTTGGGGGGTCATAATTCATTTATTATAGATAAAACATGCTTCAATGAGTTTTGAACCAATGACATGTGGGTCAAAATGAAAGTTTTAACCAATTTACCAAAATAATAATATTGAATTAATTTGTCTGCTTTTTCAATGAGAGTCAATTTAATATGGTTTGGGCATAAGGAGCAGCACCCACAGTTTTTAACCAATTCACCAAAATAATAACATTGAAAAAGCAGACAATTTTATCGGTTAAGCCATACCAAAAGCTTTGTATCATATCTTGGGGCATTGTGGGTGCTCCTACGAGACTATGGTATGTTGTCGGGATCGGAAAAGTTAATTGTGTACCATCTAACTAGGCAACTTTTGATTTTAAAATCCACAGGCGTGGCACATACACGACACAAGCTCAAAAGAACATCTAGTGAACTGTGTGAAATGACCATAAATTATCTCCACCAAAGAGGACGAGATTAGAATTATACTATGCATGTTCATCTTAATAATAGAAACTCGAAACACCTAAACTAAAAATTGGTAAAAATTACAAGAGACACGACACCAATATAACTTTGTTGCCTTGCAAGTGAAGTCAACTAGACAGGACCACCATTATAACGCCTTCGTTATGGAAGTTGCTTGCCAATAGACAATCTTGAAGTACTATTACTCAATTTCAAAGAAGGCACAAGAGCACAAAACATCAAATAGTCCAGTTATCCAAGTGCCAACAACAATACACTTCAGAGAGAAAAACATAGACTAGAAACTTGTTGATAAGCTAGCAAATGAACTACTACTTTACTCTTCAGAAGATAGACGTAGCTTGAAATGTAAATAATCATTCTTCTTAGCGAGTTCAACAATCTCCTCAGCTTCTTCTTGCTTTGACCCTTTCACCAATACATCAACCACCTCTTGCATGATGACACCATCAACAAGTAGACGCTTAGCAAATATCTCTTTACAAAGCTCAAAAGCTGACTCCAAATCGCCAGCCTTACACATTGCAGGAAGCAAAGACGAAAAAATCAATTTCATCGGTCGAAAACCGCTCTTCTCTAACTCCCTGTACCACATCTTAGCTTCATCTACTTTCCCTTCACCTGCACATCCTCTAACCATAGCAGTGAACGTAAACACATCAGGCTTAATCCCATTAACCTTAAGCTCCTCAAACAGACCAACCATCTCTTCTGACTTCATCTCCAAAGCTAATCCTAACAACCGAGCATTATAACTACGTATATCTCTCCCAACATTCTTCTCCACCATCCTACTCCATATCTCTTCCCCCAGCTCAAAATTCCCCTTTGTATAAGACTCATGCAACAGTAAATTGTAGCTGAAATGATCAGGCTTCAGACCCTTCTTCTCAATCTCATCAATCAACGCAACAGCTTCAGACAAAGAACCCTTCCCACACAACCCCTTGATCAAAGTATTGTAAGAAGCAATATCCGGTTCTGGCAACTCCTTGAATATCCCTTCCACCAACTCAAACCTCTTTGAGTTCACACAAGCGTTCAACAAGGCGTTGAAGGACAAAACCGTTCTCTTGCATTTTCTCTGAGGCATTTCGTCGAACACTTTCCGTGCATTCTCGAACATACCTGCACGGCCGTAAAGGTTGATGATTCTCGCGACGAAGCCTTCTTTGGACATGTTTGGGTACTTGTTCTGCTCCTCGAGGATCTCCTGGATCCATTCGAATTTCTTGGCGGCGGCGAGGCGGCGGACGGTGCGTTCGTAGACGGGTTTGTTTTTGCGGAACCATTCGGTTTGGGAAGCCTTTTTGAACTTCTCTGTGATGTATTTTGGGTCTTGTTCGTCGTTTACGAGGGTGATGAGGGATTGTGTTCGTTGCGAGGTTGCGGGTGTGGTGACGGCGGAGAAGAAACGGATGTTCGTGGTGGTGGTGTTACGGAGGAGAAGGCGAGAGAGGAACGACATCGTTTTGAGATTTAGGTTTTGCAAAACAGTAGAGAGTAAATGAAAACTATATATGGCTGACAAAAAAACAAATGACACTATGTAACTTTGAACTACTATTTTTTTTTTCTTTTTTGAAACACACTTTGAACTATTGCTTAAAAATTCAAAAACAAATGAAACTACATAACTTTGACATTTCTCTTCCAAAGAAAATTCTTACAGTGGTATGTATAGATTTATTTACTTCTGTCTTTCTTTTTTTTTTTTTCTATGATTTTGTTAAGCTTTTTTATTACTTCTTTCTTCTTATCAATGCATATTATGTTTGTCATTAGATGATAGAGACCGCAGGAGAGGAAGTCAGCTATTACTGGAAGGTTAGAGAATGTACTTTTCTTTAATTTGATTCAGTTATGATTATTGCTTAACGTCGCAGAATGTAATATAGTGAGATCATATGTCTTCTAAAAGGGATCATGAAGATCGGATTGTTCCTTGCAGTGTAGATGCTGATGTTGATATCAAAAGTGATGATGATAGGACCTATTCTTGTGTTCTTCTTTTGCAGTTCTTTATTTCTTATGCTTTAAATTTGGCCAAGAATCAAGGTTGTGGTTGGTAACTACGCATAGCTGTATAAGTCATTGTTTTCATCTGGGGCATATATAGCTGTATGATGAATGGACTAAATAAAGCTTTCATATTCTGTCTCTTGTACCAAAAAAACAGAAGCCAATCACTATAGTATTGTGTTGTTATGGCTTATAATTGAAAGCTTATGCGCATTTGCAAAAAAGATTCCTACTAAGTCTTACTCATCACTGACACCATGGCACTTGCAAGTTGCAAACTGGATTTAGACTGACGGATCCGTCTTTGACGTCTGTATATATATTTCCTCTAATTTCTCTTTAAGTATTTATAGATTAATATGAATTGCTTTCTAACAACAAAGTTGATATGGCCGAGTTGGTCTAAGGCGCCAGATTAAGGTTCTGGTCCGAAAGGGCGTGGGTTCAAATCCCACTGTCAACATTCACTTTTTTTTATTATTATTTTTTGGTCTTAAAAACGGGAAAACAGCAGTGGAAAAAAAAGAAGGAAAAAACCGAAATATATATATATATACACAAATCGCCCATCTATCATATCTTCAATCGAAGCAGCTCCTTTAAAACCCTAAATAAGCTCTCAGAGGATTCTCGATCGAAACTAAGCAATCACTATGGGCTCAAGATCCGGCGATCGCTCCAGTCCACAGTACGTCTTTCTTCTTCTCGTTCATTCCTAGCTACATCCTTTGCATATGTTTTGGTCAAATTGAATGAAACAATCAAAGGTAAAAGCTTATGTTTCGTTTCAATTTTTTTGTGGTTTGCAGGAAAATATTCATTGGAGGATTACACAAAGACACAACCAACAGTAAGTCCTCCTTCTTGTCCCCTTGTGTTTATGTTCTGTTGGGATAATATTTTTAATCTACTGATTGGTTTTTTACTACTGCAGCTGAGTTCAATAGCCATTTTGGCAAGTACGGGGAGATTACAGATTCTGTCATCATGCGAGACCGAAACACTGGTCTACCTAGAGGTTTCGGTTTCATCACCTTTGCTGACCCTTCTGTTGTCGACAAAGTTATCGAAGATACTCACATCTTCAATGGCAAGCAGGTCTTGTAGCATTCATTGTTAGTTTATCTGATATTTAGTAGCATACACATGTTAAATCTTGATCAATATTTTTTTTCCTTGGATCAATCAGGTTGAGATCAAGAGGACGATCCCGAAAGGTGCTGGTGGCAATCAGTCTAAGGACTTCAAGACTAAGAAGATTTTTGTTGGTGGTATACCCTCTTCTGTTACAGAAGGTATATTTTTATTAGTTTATTACCTGTCTCTTGACTTATCTTGTAAGTAATATGCTTTCTCTCATGAGAAATATTTGTTTTTCTTTTTGTTGTTTAGATGAACTTAAGGAGTTTTTTGCCAAGTATGGGACCATAGTTGAACACCAGATCATCCGTGACCATCAAACAAACAGGTCTCGTGGTTTTGGTTTTGTAATCTTTGACAGTGAAGAGGTCGTTGATGAGTTATTGTCCAAAGGAAACATGATCGATATGGCAGACACTAAGGTAAGCTTCTTTCTGTGGTAACATATTTTTTCTGCTTGTTCCTTTTATTTATACACGTTGAACTTAGTTAGTAGTAGTCCCCATTAGCTTCGGAGGTTGTCATAGTAAGCTAGAAACTCCCTACTATAGGATAGCTAGGTTGATTAAGTTGCTTTGTTGTAGGTGGAGATCAAGAAAGCCGAACCAAAGAAATCGTCAAACCGTTCACCTCCTTCTTATGCTAGTCACACTAGAGGTCGTTCTTTCTTACCTTATGGAGGTTTTGATGTAGGGTATGGTCCTCTTCCAGGACCAGGTCCCATTAGGTCACATGGAGGTCCTCCTCCTCCTCCTAGTAGGTTTGCTGAGGGATATGGCCCATATGGGTATGGTCGTGGCGGTGTAGGCCCCGAGTTTGGACCCTATAGTTTAGGTTACCGGAATGAACCACCCCTTGGCTATTCTAGTCGTTTTGGACCCTATGGTAGCGGGTTTGGTGGTGAGGGTTATCCAGGATATGGTCGTGGAGGAGAGGAAGGCTACGTTGGATATGGTAATGCAGGTTATGGTGAAACTGGTGGTCCATACGGGAGGGGTTATAGTAGCAGTAGTAGTCGATACCATCCATATGCAAGATAGGCTTCAAGTAGTTCTGTTCAGATCCTTTGGTAGACGCTATAGAAGCTGGCTCTCTTGTTTAGTTGCGTTCTAGAGGAAACTAGAGTTACTATGTAGCGGACACATCAGGAAGGATTTGCTAAGGACAGAAAGAGTATCAATAAGTTTTTATTGCCTCATCTTTTAGTGTGTTTTTTTTCGAATTTAAGAGTGTTGCTTTTTTTTATATATAAACTTAGATTATGCTATGTAGACTTTAGCATACTTGAGGTTTGGAGTTTGTTTTGTTTCAGTGCCATAAGAATGATCGTTTGATAGTCTCTTTTCGTTTAGATAATGACTGACTTATTTTTAATTCCCTTACTCTCTTACTAAGGTTGCATTATTATACAAAAGTTAGCTTAAGAATCTCTGCTTAAAGTGAATTCATCAATCTTTAGCCCTCTTGTTGAATGCTTTATGTGGTCTTCCTATACCTGTAGATTTGTATTTGGAACTCTGGTATTACTTTAATTAGGTATGGGCAAATACTATAAGCTTGAGTATGTGTAAGTAGTTTTTTTTTTGTCAAATGTTTACATAGGTTCCACCGTTCTAGAAGTATTTAGTAATGCTATGGTTACAAGGGATTTAAAATTATTTTTTTGTGTGTTTAATAAGATCCCTAACTTCTAGCTACACCTAGAGTTTTCTTCATATGAGAACTTCTTAACAAAAAGCAAGCATCTATTTACGGTAAAGAAAACGTTACTCTCGGATATTCAGAAATAAAGAATGATACTATTTTTAGATAATTTGTTTTACATTTAACATAATTTTCTCTAACTTTCTAAAAGCCTTTTTTCAGTTTCGTAATTCCATTGTCTACTATTTTTAGAGGTTACTCTATTTGTAAGAAGGTAAGGGAAACAAAGAAGAAAAATAAAAAATGGAAGGGAAAGAGAAAGAAGAAGCGAAGAAGAGGATAATGATGCTGAATAAGATCAAACTCAAGGAGACAGCACAAGAGATAAGCCAAGAAGACGTCAAGAGACAAGAAGCTTACAACATGTCTCCACGTGCACGTGGCGGTGGTGGCCCGGCGGGTATGGTGAAGTCAGCAAGCGTGAGGCAAAGCTGTTTATGCGCACCAACCACACACCCTGGCTCTTTCAGGTGCCGTTACCACCGTCGTAACGCCGGACTCGGAATGACACGTGGCATATCCGTTCCCTCTAACCTTTCCATGTTGGCTGGAGGAGGGGGAGGCTCTGATTCTACCTCTGGCTCTCCCAAGTCCTGAAGTCATCCCAAGGTTAAATAACATATAATTAATGTGTTTTTCTTCTCAATTTATAACTTCTTCAATGTGTGTGTGTATTGTATATAAAAATTGAGACAGGCTTTGATTTTCTGTTCTTTATATTATGTTGGTAAATAATTTCCCTTTTTAATTTAGAAGAAAATAAATAAAAAGTTATGGCGTTTTGCACAACTGTATTCAAGTGGTTTGTGATGTAATTGTGTTTCCCATAAGTTTTGGTCACCTGTCTTTGTTGCTTATGCCTTTTTTAAACAATGTCTTGTCCACACAGAATACAACTTTGATTTAGGAATTAGACAACATTGTTATCCTCACCAAGAAATGTGATTGTAAATAATTAACAACCTAAAAAAAATTAAAATTGATATAAGAATCATATGTAAGCAAATATGAGCTTCAGAAATTAACAATGAAGTCGATGAATGATTCTTTCATTTCTTATCTCTTATTTTTCTTACAATGGTGTGTTAACATTGTATTTATACTTTTAAGAGAAAACCTAATGCCTAGAACATTTGGTATCATCAGGTGATAAACTATTAAATCTAAGACTTGAAATGTCCACCATATACATGGAATGTCCACACACACACACACAGAAAATAAATAAAAACACATGAAACTTCCTAATTATTACATTAAAAAAAAAAGCTCTTACACAAACTCTGAATCAAACTTTCACAGCATACAAAACATGACAATACTTTGGCGACTCATCATCATCACCATCACCATCATTATCATCATCACCATTATCATTATTACCATCATCATTCTCACCATCAAATCCACCATTGAAGCTAAGAGTTCTAGTTTCATCTCCAACTTTAGGCTTAAAAACAAACAACCCACTAGCCGAACCAGAAGTTTCAAACAACCAATCATGAACATCCCAAAAGATCTCCACAGAAACACCATCACTCACAGTCACAACTTCATTCCCTCTAAACCTCCAGTTCAAGTTCATGATCCTTATCGCCGGCACACCGTCCACGGTAATAAACATCTCAGGGTCATTAGGACCAGACAAAGAAGTCTCTATCACCACCTCGTTCTCACGTCTTGATGACTCTCCACCAAACGCTGTCCTTGTGTAAAACACACGTTTCCCGTGAACATGCTCTTGCTTGGAGACCAAGGAAGCTTCATTAGCCGAGGGTTTCTTCTTAGTTCTTTGCATAGCTTCGTTCTTTAAGTCTCCAATCGTTAAAATCACGACGTTTTGGGACACGAGAGAGACGTAGAAGCCTGAAGAAGGTTCAGGGAAGGTTGAGAACTTGGCTTTACGAAAGTCCCAGTATACATCGACCTTTGTGTCATTAGCTTCTAAGCTCTTTAGACCTTTCTTGCCCCAAAAGGAAGAGCCTGCGAGATCTATCTTGACCTGTTGATGATGGTGATCATGTTCTTCGTTCTTGATGTTCTCTGTTTTGATGGTTAAGGAATGTGAAGAAATGGTTCTTGACCATGTGAAGTCTATGTTTTGTGTAGCGTTTGCGATCTCAATGGCGTAGAGTAATGAGACAGAGCTGAATTGGTTAATCATTTTTTTTTGGAGGAAATTCTTTTGTGTTGGTTGTTGTTCCTTGAACCTTAATGCTTGAAAAATCTAGAGGTTTGGTCTCATGTTGATTCTTGAGATTTTTAGGAATTGAGAAAGGTTTTGTTTTTTTGCTGACATGAATATGTTTGGTTGAAACAAACTAAACAATTTTTTTGTGTGGTTTTGCTATGAATAGATTGGCTTCTTTCTAGAGAAAGTTTCTAAGTTTAGATCTTTCAGGAGTCTAAACCATAAATAGCTTGTGAACATTACCTATATTTAGTAACCCAAGCAGAGATGTTAGAGAATATTCTATTAATCAACCTATCTGTGGTGCCTAAAATCAGTTTCAGCACACAATTTAGAGGGTAAATGACCTCAAGATGAATAAATATTTTGGGTTCATATAATTAATTTAGAGGTTTGTAACTGCAGACACAAGGATTCATATCTTAGAAGGTTTTATTGTATATAAGGTGGTCGCAAGGAGTTCATTATGCAGTCTTATTATGGGATCACCAGCTGGAAAATTCTACTCCAAGCTCCTATATGTCACTGCCAGATTAGCTGAGTAGATTCTGAACGGCACATTTTAACTTGAATTTTGTTGGAGTACGCACTTTTATTGTATCAAAAGCCACAAGATCTTTCTTCAGTTTCCAACTTTTTTGCTTGAGTACTTAAGATGTAGAGACGTCAAGCACCAGGCATGAATGAAACAAGTGTAAGCAGAGTGTTTTTTTTTGTCAACCATCTCCCTATATTAAACCAAGTTTGGACCATAGACCAAATCCATAACCATCGGTTAGGTATGATCTACATGAAAAAATAAAGTTACTCGTGCTCTAGCTCTTTTATACTTGCGATTTCTAAGTAACGATAAATCAAACACAAATCCATTTCTATAAAACCCTGAGTCTTGCTCAATCAGACAGCATAAACCCTGAGAGATGACCAGAAGACATGCTCTTGCAGTTACACCTTTCCTAAGTTTTGTAAAGAAGAGCTATTAAAAATACAAAAGAGCAATTGAAAAAAGTCTCTTTAGATCACAGTTTGTTGGCCTTGTGACCAAATGATTATTGTTTTGAATGTTCAGCCGCCAAAGAGAAACCCAGCAGCTTGTTCTTCGTTTCCTTCAAACAATCTGAGGGCTTGTACCACTGCTTCTCGGGAGAACCCTAACTCCACAAGCTTTGCAATCTTGCCTTCAAATTCAGGTCCCTGTGGGTTACACGATGACATAATTAACAAAGACTGAAAAAAGGACTAAAAAGAAGGTGAGACTAAAATTTGAAACTCAGATTCTCACATCTGATGTGTTTTGACTTGAAGGTTGCCTCGCTGGGCTTGCAACGGTGTTATTCTTCTTCTCTGTAAACCCAGAAGGAACCTATAGGACCAAAAACAATTTTACTATTAAAAACTTATCTCATCCAGCTATATAGTTAATGAAAACCAAAGATACTGTACAAAAGGCAAAATTTCTTACCCCTGCTGCTCCAGAGCTAGATGCTTGATTCGGAAGACGTTCTTCATCCAGGAATCTAGAAGGAAGGTCTTTCTCTGAAGGAAATACGGTTATATCTTTGTCAGGTTCATTGAAAATAAAGATAGCAAACATAAAAATGGTTCAAAAATGAAATGGTAGTAGAGAACTAGCCTTGCAAAAAGGGAACCGAGACCTCTCCTCCTCCAACAGTCAGGACGTTGTCCTTCAAATCTATGGTACACTACACATAGAAAAAGAGAGAAACCATTAACCATTTGGTTTTGAAAACATACAGTGAATCCAAAATCAAATGATGGAGATGTTACCTGATGCTTACGCAACATATCTAGGCCAAATAGGAATTCCATGTTAGGTGAGTCCAGCACCACGAATGAACACGGGTAAAAGTTATTCCCAATCTGCAAGTTACAAGATATTCAGTTTCTTTTGGCATAAATCATTATAACAAGGGGGGTCACATCACTATAAGAATTTTTACCTTGATTGGAGCGACATGAATGCGGCCTAATATCTCTGTTTGGCCAACACCCTGAGCAATACCTTTATACCGTTGATCCATGAGTCTCAGTAATCTGAAAGTAACAATTAAACAAGACTCATGATTATTCCATCATTATATCTTCAAACATGTACTAGAAGTAGAACCATAAAAGTGTAAGAGTTACCCGCATCTCTCAGCACAACTCTTGGATATAATCGTTGACTGTGCACCACTATCAACAAAAGCCTGGAGATGGTGTCAAATCTAGGATTAGAACATACATATGATCTGCGGAGTACTCAATATCAGATCCCTAAAGGCAATGATGAAAAGTTAAATAGAGAGCCAGCAAAAGAGAGGTTATGTTCTGACCTTTAGAGGTACCCCATTGACCTCCATATCCACGTACAGCATTATCTACAGAAATGAGAAAAGGAAATTTCAAGTCTGTGTACAACAAAGTTGTCATCAGAAGCATAAACTAAAACATGAGCATACATACCACCCTGGCAAAACCTTCAGGGTTATGTTCTAGGGCAGCTTCCCAGTTCTCATCAATTCCTTTCTGCTCAAAAGTATCAAGACAGTACCAAAAGTCAGAAACGACACAAAAAGATAACAAGCTATTTAATTAGGAGAACACAACAACCAAACTTAAAGAGAATGTTTGCATCAAGTAATCACAAAAGACACACTAGAGTTCAGTACATTGCAACTTAAGTAAGAACAAATAACCTGTCGAATTGCAGCTTCAATTTTCTTCTGTGCTTCAACATCAAAAGGATCTGCATACAAAAGAGCCTGCAAGGGAGCAATACATAAGCAGAATCCTTCAATTTGTGGGAAAAAAAACTGAGAATCTAGCAACTCTTTCAAATCAAAAAGGCTTACGAGTTCCTCTTCCTTCTGACGCTGTACTACTGATCGCTGCTGATGCCTTGAACGCAAAACATCCTGCAACTTATTCAAATCGCTCCCAGTAATCACTTGTGCAAGCTCAGGATCTGTCTACAAATCACAACATCAAAATCAAAGTCATAAAACGAAACTCCATGAGGAATAACAATATCATAGTTCCAGCTCCCAAGCTAAGGTCTAGTAACCATCATCAAACTCACACCTGAAATAACTGTCCCATAAGATTAGCATCACTCCGAATGTGCTGCTGAAAAGCTGCAGGATTCAAAGCTGACCCATCAGGATTCATCCCCAAATCACTCCTTGCCGCACTACTACTGAACAAAACAAGTAAAGAGAGAAACCATGATCAATGATGGTTCAACTGCAAAATAACTTCCAAAATAGAGTAGTAGCAAAAAGGTCATATCAATTCCACAGTACGTACCCAGATGAGGCATTGGAGACCATCATCATCATCAACAAATCATCATCCTTAACACCCAAGGCACTCAATTTATCAGAGTTCCTCATCTCGTTTCCGTTATACAAGAGCTGTTGCTGCTGAATCGGAACATTCGCCTGCTCATTAATGCAACAAAAGAACAAAGTAAGCTTTTAAGTTCCAAAAACACATTAAAGATCGAAGCTTTCTGTAGATTTTTCAAGCTGCTTCGAACTAAATCAAGTAAACGAGAGATCTGAGATCGTTCTCTTACCTCAACTTCGAGCAGGGCTTTAACATTCTCAACCTTAGAGTAAACAAAACCAAAGAACATCAAACTTGGACTAATCAATTGGAGAAAGTTAGATGAATCTTGATCAATTAGTACATTGTGATTTTCTGAGAAGCGAAGAATCAGGGAAAGAAAAAAAAAAAAAAAAAAAGAATCAGGGAAAGTTAGGGTTTTTTAGGAGAAGAACTTACGGTTTCGTGGGAATCGACGTCGAGGGTGATGATTTGTTCACCGGTGGTCATTACAGTGATCCTCATCTTGTATGTAATCTGTTTCTCTCTTTGGTATCTCTCTGCCTTCTCTACTTGGCTTTCCTTCCTGAACTCTCTTGTCTTATAGGTGAAGTCAAACCACGGTCGTATTAAATGTTCCTAAACCTGCTCTCTCGGGAAGAGGCTTTAACGGGGTTGGTTGTTAAACCCAATGGGCCATGGCTGTTAAAAACCCGATATTGCCCCTGGATCGGTTTAATTTGTTTTTTGGTTTAAAGGCATCGACCGGTTTGACTTTTTTTGTAATCTATGAAAATAAAATACTATTTTACTGTAGATGTATAAGAATAAGAATGTTTTTTTTGTTCTCTTATGAATTTTCTAATAGAATTATGCTATAGGGATCTTCTATTTGGGGTTATCTGAAATAGAATATGGTTTAAACTTTTTTAGCTGCGAACTGCATTAACTTAAAAGGAATAATGATGGAAACGAATTTTAAACGTTACGTGATTTGATCCCAATTGTATCTCTCAACAAATACAATATCTAAAAAAAAACAATGAAAGGCAAAAACTACATCTGATTAACGAAACATTAGAATACACAACAAGGAATCAATATGAGAGGTATTGTACGTAGAAATGGTAAAAACAAAACCTATGAACCCAACACCTTTCAAACACAAACGCTGCTGGTTCGATAATTAAGGATTCATATCAGATTCACAGCTAGTTATGACCAGCGGGAGCTGGGAAACCGTACCCTCGACGACCAAAGTCTCCTCCTCCTCCGCAGCCGAACCTCGGATCGCATTCGAGATGGACGGTCTCTTGGATCTTGTTGTAACTATCCTTGTATACTCCGAACCCGAATAGAAATCCAATGGCGATCACAACCAAAAGCAAACACGTGCACATCATGCAAACCCGTCCACAACACATTTTTTCTTCGATTCTCTTGCCGCTCTTTGTTTGAAATATGTGGCCGGAGATTCAGAGATTCGTCTACGATATAGGTTGAAGATATAAGATCAGAGATGGAGCTTGTTTGTTGGTTTTGTTGGTTTTGTTGGCGAGAAACGTGGAGACAGAGAGAGACAGAGAAGAGGGATGTTAGTGGGAGATGAAAAGGAGATATAAAAGGAGAGATTGTGCGCGTGGACGTTACCCCTATTTCTTGCTTTTAAAGCTAATCCAACTCCTTAACACTATTTTTCACAACAACGGTCTCCTTCTTTCTATCATTAGCTAGTTGACTATCAGTCTCTACTGGGCCAAACTTTAAGGCCCGTTTTGATCAGTTGTGGTTCTTTTAATATGTTGATGATGCAACAAGATAATTTTTTTTTTTTTTTCCTTCCGGTGAAAAGCATAAGTAAATATCATTTTACGTTGTCTTCCTCTTAAAATGAACAAATACCAGCATAATCCCAGATATTTATTGTTGGGTTTAGCTCCATTTGAGTTGGTCTTGATGCAGAACAAATACATGCGTTTTTACCATTTAATCACTTCAACTTGGTGACAGTAAACTGTTATGTAAAAAAAAAACTCGATGACAGTAACTTTTACAATTTTATAAGCAGAGAGAAGGATTCCAGTTTACATGGTCTATTCTCAAGTTATATTTACGCCTAAATATATATACTGACTATGTATAATGGTTTCAACATCCTCCTCACTTTCAACACTCTTATTTTTTCTTTTTAATATTCGAGATCATCTTTCCTTTCTTCCACCTCATTTATTCAACATCCACTTCATTCTAAACTTCTACAATGGTTTATTTTAAAAAATTCAACACTATACCCCATAATTTTTAATTCATATTAATTATTTTTCTTACAATATAATAATTAAATTAATAATATATATATATTTTAAATTATTATACTTAGTTTATTTTTAAATAATAAATATCAATAAAACAATTAAAATTAAGAATAGATTCATTTTTAGTTAGATTTTTAGCTAATTTTATTTTTTTTTAAATACGAAAATTAATATTAGTAAAACAATTAAAATTTAAAAAACTTTAAATACACATGATACAAACACACATTATTAAGAAATTTAAACACATACGATACAAAGCAAGCAAAATAAAAATACATAACTTAATTAGTACAATGGACTCTTATTAAACCGCAAAAAAATAATCTCTTAAAGCACACACATAAATTTAACCATGAAACATTCCAAATTTAGCCCATATGTGTTTGACCAGATCTGATTACAATTCATGGTGTACATTTGAATCACGTAATTCAGATCTAGCACGCACATGATTTGCAAATACTGGTAGCACTTCAGTAGAAAATGGTTGTGGTGTACTCGAACCACTTGCCTCATATTGATCATAGTAGGTCCAGCGCTGAGCATATGTATCTCGTTCATCCTCAACAATCATGTATTATGCAATATGATACATGATCGCATGATGATAGGCAAATCCGATTTCCTATGATGATACACTAGCGAGTGTACAGTACCGAATGTACACTTGCTAGTGTACACAAGCGATTTTACATAGTCTTATAAGTGTTTATAAAGACATAAAATGATTTACACTAGCGAGTGTACACTTGAGAATGTACAGTACTGAGTGTACACTAACGGGTGTACACTAACGATTGTACATAGTCTTATAAGTGTTTATATAGACATAATAGATAAAGGAAAATGACGTTTTGTTTTTGGTATCCAAATGAAATTAGACTAGTCTCTATTAATAGATAAAGAAAAATCTTGATTTTTGATATAATTTTATATTTTTTAAAAAAGTTTTATTATATAAAAGAAAAAGCAAAAAAAATCTGCATAGTCAATCAAGAAACGACATGTGGCAGCCGTGGATCACAAAAAAAAAATTCAGTATGTTGAAACTTTGCAACGGGTGTTTATGCATGCCACATAGATAAACTAAATTAATCAACACCCTCATTGTAAATGTTTCAACAATTGAAAGAAGTTTTCAACACCCTCATTATGGATGGTCTAATAAATAGAATGAAAGCCCGACATAAATGTTGTACTGAGTAAAATATGATATTAATATGGAAAACATCCTCATTTTTACTATAAAGATGATTATAACCCCATAACTTTTATTCATCAACATAACGTCTCATTTCAATTTGAACTGAGAAAAAGCAACACAAGTCTCCAAAAGTTCTCTAACTCTTTCTCTTAAGTCGTCACCGTCTATGTCTCGTTGTTCTCTTTCCGCCTCTCTACATGTGACATCCCGTTTCTTATTTAGATCCGCTGAGTCTTCCATGTGACATAACTTTTACTCATCACACTAATGCTAGATTCGACTATCTTTTGAAATCTCCCAAAATCCATGGCCTCCTCACCTGGTAACAACACTAACGCTCTCACTCTTCCCCCGTTCGATCACGCTAACGTATTCAAACCTTCATCAAACCCTTACCCTACGCCGCCGACATCTTATCATCAGCTCTACGCTCCGCCGCGAATCGTAATTCAACCATCTCAGGTGACTCAGACGCAACAACAACATGAGACTAACTTGCACCCGCAGAGAACACTATCTAACACCTCGCTACGTAGCAATCACAATCCCAGAACGCACATCAACGGCGGAGACAACAACGCACATCACTCATTAACGAATCCCATTCTCATCTCGAGTTGTAAGCTTCCTAATGGAAGGCGGCTGATCGGGGAAAATTCGATGTAAGATGTGGATGTGAGGTTACACGGAGAGGTTCAGCCTCAGCTTGAGGTGACTCCGATTACTAAATATAGGTCGGATCCCCTGCTCGTGATTGGTCGGTAAATCGCCGTGAGTAAGGTTTACATTTGCTATGATTGAAAGGAGGGAATATTCGGGTTCTTAATGTAAATACTGCCTCGAGGGCTTTGTTCCGAGGCCATTCTCAGGTTTGTGTTTCTCAATTCTTTGAGTTAGTTAAGTGTACATATGGTTTTGATCGCAAGCTTAGTGATTCTTGTGATTCTTGTTATAACTGATGTCTGTGTTTTGACAATCACAACTAATATTCCTTTACAAGTGGAAGCACCTTTGGACCCAAGAACAGAACTATCCAAGTTGATATCTAAACACAAGTGTTGACATGAAGCATAATTATGTTAGAGACTTATAAGGTTTTATAACTTATAAAGCTTTATAAGATTTTTATAAGGACGTTTCCACCTATGTTGGGTCACTACCGGTCTCAGTGCCTAAAGAGAGACAAGTACATTCAAGGACTTTGTCACCTAAAGTGGGTCGCTACCGGTCTTAGTGCCTAAGAAGAGACAGATACCTTCAAGGACTTTATCACCTATGGTGGATCGCTACCAATCTCAGTGGGCAGTCCCCAAAATGTTCAGATCTTCTTTATTTTGAATTTGTAGATCTAGAAATACCTATATAATTGTTATATTGAACTTTTATTCAATATAAGGAAAATATTTTCTTCATTCACTCTCTCTTCCTTGCGGATCTCTCTCCCCCTTCACTTGTTCTTCACTTGTTTCCCTTCACTTGTTCTTCACAAATCATTTACTTTCAGCAAGTACGAAGAGTCTTTCACTTCGGCTTTACAGAAAAGAGATGTCTTCATAGTAGCATGGCTTTGCTCACAGGTAAAATTTGGTTTGGATTTCATGAAGTGTTGGATCTCACAACCATTAGTTTCACATGTGATCTCATGTCTTGCCAATTAAGGTGGATGTGCGTGGACTTCTAGCGATGAACCCGCTCCCTCTGAACCAAGGCGTGCTTTTGTCATTGCTACAGCAACTAGCCTGCGACATCAGCAAGGATACTTTTCGTAAGCTTGCTTGGATGACTGATGTGGTTGCAGACATTAACCCATCAGACCAAATGGTAGTGGTCCACGGTCGGCCAATCTTTGAACAAGTGTATCAGATTCTGCACCACCACCGTAACGCATGGGGCAATGACGTCTCTGCCATCAGACTTATAATGCATGTCATCAACTCCATGCTTATGAGCTGCAAATGATAGAAGACATTGTTTATATTAAACCATAGGAATAAATTAATTTCTACCGTCGTTTAGATAAAAAAAACTATTTACACTAATATCTCATACACCTTTTAAGCTGATATTGATCTCTGTATTTTAATTGATATGAAAAGTATATTGATTTTAGAAATTCAAGAAAAAACTTTTGATTTTAAAATTTCTTTAGAATTTTAATAAATATTTACAAATTTAGATGTTTTCTCGGATTGAAATTTTTATTTTCTTAAAGAAAATATACTAAATGTGAAAATGAAATTAAATATATTAATAAATCTGATTTGAATTACGATTTAAAAGAATAGACCAAAAACACAAGTTTCAATATAAATTTTAATAATAGAATGAATAACTTTAGCCTTTCTATACATTTTTAAATTTATTAGAATATATATAAACCAATAACCCCACAAATATTCATAAGACAAAAAATCAAATTAAATAATACAAAATATATTAATAAGAAAGCTAGCGTTGCTAAAGATAGAATTGATCAACTGAACATAAGTTATGACCATTTTAAGAATTTTACTTATTAAATAATTAGTTATATATGTTCTGTCTTTGAATTTTTAACTTTTATATCAAAAGATATTCTTTGAATAACAACACAACATATAGGCATTATCTTTTTATTTTAAAATATATATTTTTAGATTTTGGATAATTCTTATTATTATTAATTTTAATAACTTATTTGATCAAATAAATTTTAAATTCATTTTTTTATTTTTGTTATTTTATATAAAAATTCATTAAGTGTAATATTGATATTAGCTGTTCTAATTTTTAACATGAGATTTCGAATAAAGAAAATCACTTCACAAATAATAGTATAGATTATTACATGCCTCTAATTCAATATTTTTTTAAAAATAAACAATAGATTAATTTATAATTTTAACACAACCCACTTCTAATTTTAGATTGAATAAATACACTAAATGTCAAAAGCAAAAACATAAACCTATAATCTCAACCAATCAAGTTTCAAATCGCGTTTTTTGTAGGTTATCAAACATCAAAGATGTAAATATATAAGTTTAATCATAAATCAATAACTAATCAGATGGGGATTTCAGATGATTTCATTCATATTTTAGTTTAAGTGGTTGATGAGACAAAGTCTCTCTAGATACAACTCATTTTATGATTCATATATAATCTAGGAGAGCGAGTTATGGAGAAGTTTGATTTTGATTTTTTTTTTAAATAATAAAACATATAATTATAAGGTTCGAAAGAGTATGTGAATGAAACTTAAAATAAATATAAAAATTCACACACATTTAATTCACGAATTGAAGATTATGTTGCAAAAACAAATATCCAATGCAAATTTTCTTCTTAGTACATTGGCTAACCAAGAAAAATGTAGTTAACTAGACACATAATCGATGTTGCTTCTTTTTAACATTAGTCCTTTCAATGTGTTATCAATATTTAAAGTTAAATGCATGACTGAATTGATATTTTTGCTTGAAAATCAACAAAACAAATGATCCAAATAGAAAAACAAATGAGTAAGACAAATCCCACAGTAATTCACTACTTTCCTTATATACAAAAGTAGTAGAAAATAAAAATTACAACACAGCAATGCACAAAAAAAAATCACAAGCAAAAAGGGAGAGAAAAATACAAAAGTAGTAGAAAATAAAAATTAAAACACAACAATGCACAAAAAAACACAAGCAAAAAGGGAGAGAAAAATACAAAAGTAGTAGAAAATAAAAATTATAACACAACAATGCACAAAAAGAAAACACAAGCAAAAAGGGAGAGAAAAATTTAGTCTCATGTGCCTTTTAGGGCAGTTTTGAGGCTTAAGAAGTTCATGATACTGTTGATATTTTATGGGAAACTTCGTGAATTAGTTGGTTTAACATTCAACGATGAAATTTGCATTTCAACGGTTAGGTTATCATCAAAAGGTATTGATTATTTGTAAACAATAACATAAACAATAAATCTATTTTATTGAAAGACGATCACTACTAATTATTAGCTTTATATTACTTTGGAATATAATTTATTTTGCCACTGATTTTACAAAGGAAGTTATATATAATGGTAATTTGGTTATTAGACCCACAACTCCTTATTATTTGCCTAACCATTACATAAATTTTATGTTTCCAGATATATATGTTACTAGAGTGGGTAACAATTTTTTTTACGTGTCCCAAATTCATTATTATTATTCGTTTTTTGTGTTAAATTTTGTTGTCAGTTTTGTAAAATTTTGTAAAGTCAACATTGCATAGGAGCACAAAATTTTGCGTATTGGTTGTCGGTTTCGTAAAGGCTTCTATTTTTAGTATTGTGCAAAGTGTTTAGATATAACTAGGTGTTTTGCCTGCACATGCGGGCATAATTTTCGTACAATTTATTATTAGTTTGTATTTTATTAATTCAAACTAATATAATAAGTTATGATTTATGTTTTAAAATTAATTATAAATGAAAACACTCACATAACAAAATATTAATAAAAATATTTTTTTACAAATGTGTTACTTTAATTTATTTTAACTATAATTTTTTATTTCTATAAAAAATATATTTTTGAGATAACAATATAATACGTAAGCAGTATCTTATTTTCTCAAAATATAATTTTTAATAGAAATTGTTTTTATTTTATAATAAATTTAATATGAAATTATTAAAATATGACAAATAATCAAAATTATCTAAATCATGGAGAAATTACAAATCAGATAATTCACTTAAATATTCTAATAGAAAATATATGTTCAAGATAACAATCTAATACATAAGAATTATCTTATTTATTTTTAAATCTAGTATTATTAGTATACATTCGTTTTATTATTTAATAAATTATATAGAAAATTATTAAAATATGATAAATAAGCAAAATATAAAACCTTGGAGAAGTTGATAAATCAGCATTGTTTTCTTTATATTTAACTATTAATATTTTAATTTAATTTTTAATTTAATTAAGATAACTCTATATAATATTATTAATCATATAAAATAAAAGATCATGAATTAATCATATAAAATAAAAGATCATTCAAAAAAAAAATACGTGTGTGACAAAAATAAATTCAAATATATTGTACTATTATCCAAACTAATATTATTCTTGTTGTAAGATCAATTTTTGAATGTATATTTATCGATTCAATTTTTCAAATTGAAAGATAGATTTCTATATTTTTTTATCAATTATGAAGATATGAAATAGACTTTAGATTTTTAAAAGTTTTAAAGGAGAATAACTTTATCATGTAAAAATGTTTTATGTTTTATGTCAAATTTTTTGAATACAAATAATCATTTATTTTATAATAGAAAATAAATGTTCAAGATAACAATCTAATACATAAGAATTATCTTATTTTTTTAAATCTAGTATTATTAGTATACATTCGTTTTATTATTTAATAAATTATATAGAAAATTATTAAAATATGATAAATAAGCAAAATATAAAACCTTGGAGAAGTTGATAAATCAGCATCGTTTTCTTTATATTTAATTATTAATATTTTAATTTAATTTTTAATTTCTATGATAAAAAATATATTTTAAAGATAACAATATAATACATAAAAATTATCTTATTTTCTAAAAGTATAATATTATTAATAGAATTTCGTTTTATTATATGATAAATTATTCATAAAATTAGTAAAAATATAACAAATAAGCAAAATTACAAAAATCATGAAGTAGTTACAAATCAATGAGTAAATTCACTTAAAATTTATAATTGAAAAATAGATTTTTAAGATAAAAATTTAATACAAAATAATTAAAGTATTTTCTAAAATATAATATTATTAATATAAATTCGTTTTTATTAAGTAATAAATTGTATATGAAATTATTTAAATAAGATAACTCTATATAGTATTATTAATATAAATTCGTTTTTATTAAATAATAAATTGTATATGAAACAATTTAAATAAGGTAAATAAAAAAATTTACTTAAAATCAAGGAGAAGTTGACAATTAAGCAAATTTACTTCTTAAATAATAATATAGATAACCATCAGTTTTTCATATGATCCAACCAATTCAGGTGGAATGGCATGGACTACTATCGAATTTATAAGCAACAATATTCTCGTTGTCCTCTAATTCCTTTGGGACATATGTGTCTTGGTACCCAACCACAAGCGCCCTCTGAACAGGTCCCCCCAACCTTCCGTTTTCAAACTTTCTAAGATGCGACTGTAAGTGTTTTCGGTAAGGAAATCATGTGGGGCTGCTACATTTTCCTAGTCCCAGCAGACTTTTACTTGTTTCAGAGGTTTTGCCTTGGGAGCAAGAATAGAGTTGTCCTTCTCATGGAGGTTCTACAGAGAACACATGAACAGACATGAATTTTTTTTGTTAAATGTCGATCCACTAACATAGAATCAGGTACGTAACAAAAGAAACCAACATCCAATATGTCATCCACGTCATTAATTAATTAACTGCAAACTTACTTCATTTACGGTTTTATTGAAATTGACCGGATTTAAAAAGTTGATATAGTAAATTTAAATTACTAATTAATTTATGGGAGTTGTAGCATTCTTCGATAGTTCATGTATTAATAAGCCGGGAACGATTAGTTTATAGAGGAATATGCCATTTTCCCCCTTTAAATATGTTCATTGTCTAAAGACACTCCTAATTATAACATTCTTACATTTTTTTCTCAAGCTTTCAATATAAAATCATTTAGCAAAAAAAAAGAATTTATTTACACTGATATCTCATATACATTTTTAGGGTGATAATGACCTGTGTATTCTAATTGATCTGAAAAGTATACTGATTTCAGTAATTCAAGTAAAAACTTTTGATTTTCAAATTTCATTTGATTTTTAATAAATATTTACAAATTTATATGTTTTTCTCAGATTAAAGTTTTTTTAAATCTACTAAAGGTCAAAATGAAATTGAATATATTAATAAATATGATTTGAATTACAATTTAATATCATAGAACAATAACACATTTTTCAATATAGTATTTTAATAATATAATGAATAACATCATATTTTGTATACATTTC
The DNA here is from genome assembly GCA_932364175.1 of Eruca vesicaria subsp. sativa. Lineage (NCBI taxonomy): Eukaryota > Viridiplantae > Streptophyta > Magnoliopsida > Brassicales > Brassicaceae > Eruca > Eruca vesicaria. Next base: position 175,693 of record CAKOAT010511821.1, read on the forward strand.
TAAATTTATCAGAATATATAAACTAATAACCCCACAGATATTCATAAAACAAAAGTTTGAATTGAAAATAAAGAATACATTACTAAGAAAGCTAGCATTACTAAAGATAGGATTATGAACTAAACATTACTTATGACCATTTTAAGAAAATAGATAGTGACACAGAAGGTGAAGAAATAATTATTAGAGATAATTGGTTAGGCTGTAAATATTAATTTTATCTTTATTTTCTATCTATTACTATAAAAATCATCAATCATACTTTAATTAGTATTTAAAATTAAAAAGGTAAAAAATGACTGTAGAAATATTATTTTCAAAAGAAAAAGAAAATACTATTGTATGATTATCGTAAATATTTTTTCAATATTTAATTTTTATAGCTGTATTAGATACAAGTACATCAAAAAATAAAATTTACTGTAAAATTTCTACAATATAGTCCAACCCGCATTGTATTAAGTTTTAACTTTTGTTTTTGTATAAAGCAGAAAATAAAATAATGTACATCTCTCTATTAATAACTTACGTGACACATGTTAAAAGAAGGCTGGTAAAAACTTATTTACCCTCTTACTTTTTTTTGATCAAAATTTACCCTCTTACTTAAAAAATAACGAAAGGGGAAAATAAAGTAAAAAGAGTGCCCTCTACTACTAAACTACCAACACTGATCCGTCTCCCATCTCCGGGTCATCGGGTACACCCGACTCGTCCGACCCATGGATGATCCAGCATGCACTCGTCTCCGCCGTGCTCCCAGCGTCGAATCATAGTTCGCTCTAGTCATCGGATCCGCCAACGTCGCGTAAGCTTTGTGAATCTCCATGAAATCTCGTCCGTCCGATTCCGATGCGTCGGGATGGTGAACCTTAGCTAAGCTCCGGTACGCCGTCTTAATCTCCGTCAACGACGCCGTTTCGTCGACGCTCAGCAGTTCGTAGAGACTCGACGCTCGACGACGAACTGATTCCGTTACAGCTGGTTCCGCGTTGAGAGTCTGTGTGGAAGCTCTAAACGACGTAGTTCCGGTGGTGGAAAATCTCGCGTTTTTGTTGTGGAGTTTGGTTGGCTTGAATCGTAGGGAGTTACTGGCTGAATAGATTAAGGTTCCGGACATTTACGTAATTAAATTAAAGTTGGAGGGGCGAATTCGAAAGTAAGCGTTAGAATTGGATTAAGCAGAGAGAGAGAGAGGGAGTTCGTGGGGGAAGCAGATATGAGACACAAGAGATGGATTGAGAAATGGTCAGTATTTATAGAGTCCAAAACTTTTGGTAATGTAGAATATTCATTATTTTCTTAATTACTTTAATTATTAAATAATAATATTTATTCGACTTCGATGGTACGATGACGTGTCATCCAGTTCAAAAGATTGGTCTTCTAGAATCCCTTTACAAGATTGAGATGATTAATCAGATAGAGCTGTCTACTTAATTTCTTTTTGTTGGTACATGTTTTAATGAAATTTAAATCGGTTTTCAAAATTAAAGGTTGTATTTTTTTTGAACAGTCAATTCATAGCTCTCTAACCATTAATTTAAATTTGGCAATAGTGTTTAAAGGGGACTATCATATATTTTAGAATTATCATATCCACTGATTATAAAAAAAAAGTACTTGCAGAGTATATTCGATTTCCAAACAAATAAAAACATACAAATGTGCTTCTAGAAGAAGAAATCATTCCCAGCAAATCAAAGGTGCAAATTAAAGTATCTGTTTTTTCTTTCAAAAAATAAAATAAATATCAATTTTCGAGAAGCATTTTTGTGTTTATACATTTACTTATGGTCGCAATAGTGTCGAGAGAAAAGAGACAAATGGTGTCTCTCACAATGACATGTCGGTTAGGGCACGGAGATGGATACGACTTCTAGAAGACAATACGATTACGTGTGTAACACACTCGATGCAATGTGTTTAGTTTGAACGATGGTTTAGTGGTTGATAGATTACATATTTTAGTAGTAAAAGTAATGTATGGCAGTATGGGTTGTTAGTTTATTTTGCGATAAGTGACTACCAATAGTTAACGTGTATATTTTTTGACAAAAGTAGTAAAAATGATTAACTATAAGGTTGATTATATTGATGAATTGTTTAATTATGTAGTTAAGGTGGGGACTACTACTATGTTTCAAGGACTTGGTGTGGGAGTCATGTATTGACACTATTGTGTGTACTCCAAGTTCCACAGACGCTGGCTCTACGTTACTTAATCCCCTTTTTGAATATTAAAATTAATCAACTGTATTTTCTGTTACTACCATCAACTACAGTCACTGTGAAAACTAGTTATTAAAAAGCATCACCACAAAAATAACCACAAGTAACTGCCCTTAGTCCCTTATGCAAGAGGAATCTTGTAAGTTATTGATTCAATTAACTGCCCTTAGCCCACAACTAACTATTTAATTAGTCACTTATGCAAGAGTTGATTAGTTGTAAATTGTAATACAATTGTTGTCCTTGTCCAGATAAATAGATGATTGTGTATTTGTATGTTGATGTTTTGCTGGCTGTATAGCAACAACTATCTTTGTATCACAAGTTTATCATTATACTCGCCCAACGTCGTTGATTCGCAGCTAACTTATATATATATATGCCGGGGTTGGCTTGTTTTAAATAAGATGTTCGTGGATAAATACTTAAACTACAACGTAGCTGAATAATAATATTGATAATGCGTATAATGGATCGCCAACTCGATATGAAGCTACCTGGCCATGTGCTTCACTGAAAAGTACTTCTCAACCTTTAATAAGAATGAAATCGAATTATTTAAATTATACTATCTTATAGAAACCCATAACCTATTGTGGGATGGTATAGTTTTTACAATTCTCTAGGATTGGTCTGAATCTTAGTGAGACCAGCTAATACTGTGTCCATCTTTTAATCAGACTTTGTGAATGTATCTTTTTATCTTTTCATACTGAATCCAAATCGAGTCTTTCTTTATCTTCTTATACTGAATCCATATTCTGAGCAAAGCTAGGTGAATAACTCTAAAACTTTATAACCCAGACTTGCGTAATTCCAGTTCATACTACTTTGGGAAAGACGTTAGTTGGTTCTCTCTATCTCTCATAGACCATCTAAAACTGCGACACCAGTGTAATGGGCCAACTTGAGTCTAACAAAAGACTGAGTTGATAATATTTCTTTTCCTGCTAAACATTTTATTGTTATCAATCCAAAGATAGAAAGATATTACAGAATTTTGCCCAAAAAAAATAAAGATATTACAGAACTACATAATCTTTAGCAAACGAAAAAAAAATACTACATAATCAAATTTATATATGCGCTATACACTGAAGACACTTAAGACAAGCAAACGAATTATGGATGCTTTTTATCAAAGCTTTACTCGCAAATTGCTTACCAGTCCGTTATACAAGAACCTACTCTTCTTGTGCCAAAGTTATGCTTGGAGCTTGGTCACGGGTCATAGGCCTCCTTTAGGTAGGGCTGGGTTGCGGGTCAAACCCGCCCCGCTGACCCGCCAACCCGCGGATTTTAGTTATTTTTTTTGTTAAAAAATCCGACCCGCACAACCCGCGACCGTATAAATTTTCACCCGCACCCGCCCCGCTTAATTTTGCGGGTAACCCGCGGGACCCGCGGGTTATATATCTTTTTAAAAAAAATACTTATTTAATTTATTTTTTATGAAAAAGTAATAAAAATTATATAGTTATAAAAAAATTATATATATTCAAAAATTTTAATTATTATTTTTAAAAAAATACCGTAATTTTTTTAAAAATACATTTATTTTTCCAAAAAATACTATTTCTAACAAAAAAAACACAATTTAAAAAAAAAAATGAAAAAAAAAAATTTTGCGGGTTGGCGGGTACCCGCGATTAAAAATTCACCAACCCGCACCCGCCCCGCATAAAATACTCAAAACCCGCACCCGCACCCGCCAATCGATTTTTTCAAATTGTTCAACCCGCACCCGCCCCGCAGCGGGTCAAACGGGGCGGGACCCGCGGGTGATCACTCATATTCCCAGCTCTACCTTTAGGTGTATGCCGCCGGAATAGAAGTAAAAAGAAACGTTTTTATTGTTGGGCTTTATTTTGGGCCATCGTATTTCACATGACTGTAATGGGCTCTCTCTCTCTTCCATATATATCCACGAGTTGACCAAAATAAAAAAAAAAGATTCGCGGGTTATTTTTTTAAGACATTAGATTGCCTGAGTGGGACCGTAGTAAAAAAAGGTTAAACGTCGCCGTTATTTCTGTCTTCTTCTTCTACTTTTACGTTTCTTCTTTAGTCAAAAAAAAAAAAAAGAAATTCTTCTTCAAAAGAGAGATTTCAACTTTGAAACCAGAACGAAACTTCCTCGCTCGTGCTCTTCTTCTACTACAGGATTTAATCTGAGATCTAAAAAAGGATCCTAAATCTTACACCGACACACAGATCACGAAATCTCCTCTATTAATCATTTGACCAAATCTCCTTTCTCTTCTCCAGATCAGAACAAGAACTAGAAGAAACCTCAAAGTCTTCTGCTTTATTGTTTCTTATGCTCTGATTTTGTTTCTGCAACTTCTTCCTTCGTTGACTGTGAGGTAAAGTTGCTTCCTTTTTTTTCTCTTTCTTTGACCAAGTCTCGATCTTTAACTGTTGTGAAGTGTCTTTTTACACGACAGGACTTTGTAGTTTGATCTTTTGGTCCATGTTTTGGTAGCCACGAGGGGGTATGAGTCATTGTAAAGTTCCGGCTCTTATTGAAGCACAAGTTGAAGTAAGTTAAATGGCACTTATGTGAGACTTCCTTGTCTTGTTGTGGGATGCTTAATGAGAAGATGGTTGTTGTAACAGATGGGATCGGTTAATGAACTTGAGCATAAGAGTTTATTTAGACGAGAAGAAGAAGACGAAGATGCCACACAAATTAAAGAAGCTTCTTTGATGGAGCAAGGTTCGCTTTCTCCAAGTTTCCATGGACACACCACGGCTAAATCACCTAAGAACAGTGTGGTTAAGAGCATCAACATCGTTATTTTATCTAATAAACTCAATATGTTGTTACCTTTCGGTCCTCTAGCAATCTTGGTTCACTACATGATAGATAGTAAGGTAAATTGTTAGTGTTACTAATACTAGTAAGTTTCATTTTGCGTATAAATGTTGAATCTCTCAAGAAATGGTTCTTTGACTGGCTCTCAGGGGTGGGTGTTCTTGCTGAGCTTAATAGGGATTACACCATTGGCTGAACGTTTAGGATATGCCACAGAGTAAGCACTTTGTAGCACACACTTACCGTACCATCATTATGTTTTGGAGACTAATGTTTTTCTTGAAACAGGCAACTGGCTTTTTACACGGGTCCCACTGGTATGACTTGCTTCTTCTGAAACATGCATTTACATTCTTTTTTTCTTTTATGAAATTTTTTGACATGATAGACAATTTTTTACAGTTGGAGGCCTTTTAAATGCTACATTCGGGAATGTGACTGAGCTGATTATATCGATTTTCGCTTTGAAAAATGGAATGATACGTGTTGTTCAGCAGACATTGTTAGGATCCATTTTGTCTAACATGTTGCTTGTACTTGGCTGCGCTTTCTTCTGCGGAGGTCTAGTATTTCACCAGAAAGACCAAGTCTTTGACAAAGTAAGTAATAATCTTTATCCACGCTTTATTGTATTCTCTTAAGTCGTTTTTGTTTATGCTATTCTTTACTTCTGCATCCAGGGAATAGCAGTTGTGAATTCAGGATTGCTTTTGATGGCTGTCATGGGGATACTCTTCCCTGCTGTTCTTTACTACACGCATAGTGAGGTTCACACCGGATCATCAGAGCTGGCCCTGTCAAGGTTCAGCAGTTGCATAATGCTTATAGCATATGCTGCTTACCTCTTTTTCCAGTTAAAGAGCCAGTCTAGTTCTTATAGCCCTCTTGAAGAGGTTTGTTGTGTGCCTCCTTTGTTCAAACATTGGTTTGTGTTAGTTTGTTCGACCTGGACTTACCTTCTTGCTTGATATAATGCTGTAAACTCTAGGAAACAAATCAGAACGAAGAAACATCTGATGAAGATGAAGATCCTGAGATCTCCAAGTGGGAAGCTATCATATGGCTCTCAATCTTGACTGCTTGGGTCTCTCTTCTCTCTGGCTATCTTGTTGATGCCATAGAGGTAATCAACGTTTCTTTTCTGTTGTTAACTTGGTTCTGTCCACTAAGTAATGTAAATATATTTGTTTTCTTCAGGGTGCATCGGTTTCTTGGAACATACCAATAGCATTCATCAGTGTCATTTTGCTTCCAATCGTTGGGAATGCAGCGGAGCATGCAGGCGCAATCATGTTTGCCATGAAAGATAAACTGGTAGGCAGATTACTTCTTGAATCCTAACATCTATAGGCTCTTTATTCTCAGTTTGTTTTGGGACACTTATTTTTGTTACCTCTACAGGATCTGTCATTAGGCGTGGCTATTGGTTCCTCTATCCAGATCTCCATGTTCGTGGTATGTAACATGAATACATTTGCAAAGAGCAAGTTTATTATCATCTTTGGCAAAAAAAAAAGTTAGTTGAATGATCTTTTGTTGTTGGTTTGTATTGTTAGGTCCCGTTTTGTGTGGTGATTGGATGGATGATGGGTGAACAGATGGACCTAAATTTCCAGCTTTTTGAGACGGCGATGCTGTTCATAACCGTTATAGTAGTAGCTTTCTTTCTCCAGGTGGGTTAAGTCACCTTTTAGAATGTCAGGAAAATCCAAAAAATCAATGACTGATGATACTCACTATGTGTGTCATAACAGGAAGGGACATCGAATTACTTCAAAGGATTGATGCTCATTCTTTGTTACTTGATAGTCGCTGCCAGTTTCTTTGTACACGAAGATCCTCATCAAGGTTGGTTGGTTGGTTGGTTCTTTAGTCAATACACAGTTTCATTTTTATGCTGATCTGTTTTGTTTATTTTTTGTTGTTATTGTTTTTGGTTAGATGGTATATAATCACTGTGGAGGAGTCTGGTGTGAATGCAAGATGGGTCTTTAAGTTACAAGCTGATGACCTCATGAACACGAAAGTTTTGGGGGAGAGACGCTAAGATGTAAACCTGATACTAATGTGGTTTCAATAGACTTTTGACGTTTTGAAAGTTCATTCCTTTGGGATCCCCACCCTCCATGAAAATGAATACTCTTAGTCACCTCAGAAGGTTACACGTTTTGTTTATTTGGAATGATATATTACAAGAAGATTTGTTTTGTTTCTCGTGTTCTTGCCGACTCTCTTTCTTTGATTTTTAATGACGACAACAAGCCATCATGTTACGTTTTGTTTGTGTTCTTTTAACACCATTTCTATCTAATATTGGTGTAAGTGTATATAAAACCGAAACCGTAGGTTTTAATTTAAGATCATTCATTACATCTATTGGGCATAAATGAAAAATAGTATTTAATTTAAAGATCATTCATTACATCTATTGGGCGTAAAATGAAAAATATTGTAATATAACAAGTGAAGAGTACAATGATGTAGTTGCCTCCTTGAAGAGTATTATTCTTAATTGTCTTTTTAAACGAAACTGAATTCTCCAACATTAATCAAGCAAAGTACGAGGACGACGAAGATGTATCGGCCAAGACCTGCAAATGTTGGGATAAATTATCATATTATTTTATTACCAAAAACTATAATATTCTCATCAAAACAGAAAAGGACTGTAATATTCAAGGAAAAACGTGAAACCCAAACACATTACCTCAAGCTGTTCTTCAGTGAAGGAGTCTTTCTGGATGTTCCATGTATCTGCATGGGTTCGCCTGAACTCAGCCACTGCTTTAGTCACAGTAGATTTAACAGGTGTCGGTTCACCGGCGAAACGAGCTAGAAGAGTCACGTGATCCGGTAACCAACTGAAATACATTTAAGAAAGTTTCAGAATATTCAGAGAGTATTGTAAGCTCTGCATCACACAATTTAATGTTAAAAAGTGTTTGAACCTGGGCATGTCATAAGGAACAGACAGAACTGAAGCTACCAGACCAAGAACGGCTCCATGCACCTCCGCTATGGACTGAGTTGAACTTGATTTCCTGAAACACGGCCATTTGTTTCTTCGATCATATACTTAAACAAAATCTTGGGAAAGGTATTGCTAATCACAGCTTGCGTTTTTTTTTGCAGTGTATCTTTGGTAACAATAAGTTAAAATGAAAATGCTCAAAAGGGAAGAAAGGAAAACCTTCGGTTTCTTTTCTTGTGAATCGAGTTTGCCTCTGCATAGGATCTATCACGGAAATCTGCAGCAAAATCTTCATCACCTCCTTTCATTAGCCCTGCTAGAACTGCTGCAGCATGTTCTCGTACCTGAAGACCATATTATATCATTTTAATTAGGTGTAAACCCTAAGCGCATAATGTTCCAGATACAACTATTCACAAGACTGAATCTAGAACATGCCTCTACTTGGCTGTCAACAAGGAGCTTTCCCACTGTTTTCCATATCTTCTGTTTCTCCTCATGAGCGAGTATGAAGGTATGCCTAGTAAGAAAGGTCAAAGTAGACATGCTTTGTTAATCAACAGCGCATTTATTTGTAACCTTGCTATATAGATCATATATAACTATATTACCTGTACATAAACGTTCGCAGATATGTCAAGGTTGAAGATCTTATCCGCCAGTTAGAGTCCTCAGCAGAAGATAGGATAACTTCAATGACTTTCTGAAGATGAGATCCGGGGAAAACCCGCCACTTCAACAGCTCAAATGCTGCCTTAGCTAATGTGGACAAATCTTTATGCGATGTTTCCTTCAATAGTTTGAATAATACTACATGATTCCCCAGCCAAAGCAATTTAGAAGAAAGAAAGTCAAACAGATATAACGGTTATACCTGTAAGGATATCACCGGATAGAGGAATCCCGCAATTATATCTCCTAGATATGAAGATCTCCCAGATTTGAAAGACGAGATAATGAAATGGAAGAGCTATAGATAGGATTAAAGAAAAGGAGAGATCATTTCTCAAATAAAAGGAAGAAAGAAGATGAATTTTTTGCTCAAAAAGTTGAGACAGCCAATACCGTTTCCATCCATTTAACATCATCTAGAGAATCGCCATTTGACTGAGCATCCATATCTACATCTGCTGAAGTGTCTAAGCTATCTGATATGCTAGCTTGTTGAATGTTTGTAACAGCTTCAGATGCCCTTGCACTAATCAACTTGAACCAATTTTCCTCCTTAAGTTGACTATCAACATCTGTTCTACCTTCCTCAGATGGATGTTTTTGTTGATATGACATCCGTAGCCGAATGTTGGAGCATAAAACTGAAAGAATTACACCAATAGCTTCCCTTATCTGTTCATAGTCACACAAAAGTAAAAGACTTTTCAGAGCATGAAAACGCGGGGAAGAGATGAATAACTGAATGTGACAAGTCTTACTTGTGCCGAGGAATGGGACATATTACGGATCAATTCATCAAGAAGCGAGATATGCAGCTTCACTTCTGAAACAGGCATCTTTGGTGGAGATAGTTCTATCAATGCAGCGGAAAGAAAAGCATACCGCTTGGAAACAACAGTCGTGGTTGCAGTTGATGGCAATGGTGCCACAATACAGTCCAAAATCAGTTGTCGCATGATAGGAATTTTGGTTCCTTGTTTGCCTTTCCCTGTGACAGCATAACGTATGCAAGCAGCCCACTCCGGTATGGATTCTACTGATTGGCCAAGAATAACATTCTGCAACTGAACCATTATCCAGCTATCCCACTCACTAACAAGACCATTAACATCAGAGTGCAGTAAACCTGCTAATGTTTCAGCAGCAACACACTGTTTTGGCCTCTCCTTGGCGTTACAAAACTCCTCTAGGGGGCTTTTGAGTGCCAGCATTACAGGAACTCCACATTCCTGTGCTAAGCGCTTGAAGATTCGAGCAAAACTTGGGTAGAATATATCACTTCCTAACAAAGATATCCAACTAGGAGTTCTTGGCCATGAAGCCGAAAATTCAAAATAGAAACGAGTGATTGACTTGTCCGCCATGCTCTGGAAGGATGAACTTCCGTGATTACCTCTAGAGGAGGAACTATCAGTGTCAGTGATATGGATATGAGAAAGACTTTCGAAAGTCTCCCTGAAGAATCCTTCCTCTTGGAAAATTTGGCTCAATGCTGAATCAAGGGATGAGTTAGCATTTTCTTGGGAAGACACAGGAGGTTGATCCTTGCCTTTCATCTTATGAGGCGATTCTTTAAGTAGCGTATTTAAAGCTGAAATTGCTAATATTCTCGTCTGAGGAAGTTGACTCTTTAGATTTTTCAAGAAGTGGCCTGGGAATAACAAAACATAACCTTAGTTAAGAAGGAGAAACTCAAATAACATGAAGAGCAAACTTCCCATATATACGACCAATTAAAATCTGTACCAGCAGTTTCATTAAGGATTTTGAAGGAAAAAGTTGGGTCAATCCTAGAGGACATAGTTAACAGAAGGAGCACTCTGTTAGCCATCAAGTTGTACCTGACATAAGAAAAGAAAAAGCATAAATGATTTCATATCTTCAAAATTATGAATCTAAGAAATGGGAGCTCAAAGTTTAACTAGGTATATGAAAAATGATTTCAGTGACAAGTTGATCAATGGTAGGGTAGAATTACCGCCAATGCAAGCTAGAAGAATCAAAACTCATGGAGCTGATCTGAGAAACGAGATCTCCAGTAGACCCTTCAACATGGCTATCCAATGAGCGAAGTATGTTTCTAGACAGTCCCGCAAAGTGAATGTTATATTTGACAAAAAGCTGCAAGCATATAAACGTCAGACAAAAACTCCAAAAAAGAAAACGGTCTCTACCCTAGTAACAAGGAGTGAACCTTTACCTCAATAATTGCTTTTTGGGATTTCATAGATTCGTGATGAGAACTACAAAAGATCAAAAATAAATCTTAACACCAACTTTACAAGCGTATTTGTCCTTGCCAAGAGATATAACTATAAGTAACTGATCTAGGAAATGTAAAAAGATTACCTTGAAAGGATCCCAAGAAGAAAAGAGGAAAATGATTTTGGATCCTGGAGTAGCAGAACAAACACAAGATTTTACCACTGAAAATAGAGCAACAACAGCTAACACTAAATGCCTACCGTTGTCAAATGCTTGAGAACACTCTGCGAAGAGAGAATGCCACAAGAACCAAGGACTACATACTCGGGTGCATCCTGATTTCGCAAGTTCTCACTAAGGGACAGCACACACTTCGAAAGCAATGGCGGCCATCTCTTTAAGAGCTTCAGCAAAGATTTTCCAGCAAGCCTGAATACCACAATACAGCAAAGCCTAGTCAATTACTGCATTGAAGAAAGGTCCTCGTGGAAAATTTATAGACGAATCCTTTCCATACTTAAGGCCTATAATACACATGCATATTTGGACCACAGACGGTCACAAAAATACTCACACTCGAACAGTCTCATAATTGTGCAGGCAGAGGGTCAAAAGATCATCAACCAAAAGAGCCAAGGATTCTGGTGGAGAGAAGTTCCCATCTGTACGAAACAGATGATAGGAAGACTGTGATGATCTCCATGTGTTGTGCATGTACGCCTTGTCAACGAGCGCCCATCTAGGCCTGAGAGACAAGAAGATTTGCATGAAATTAAAAGCAAGATGTGTAGGTTTTCAATTAAGACAAAGGGAGAATTACCTTCTCTTGCCCTTAGAATGAAACTCAGTAATAAAGTTCGCTGGAGGCTCCACAATAGCAGCAGATTCCAGTTTCCAAGCCTGCCTGTGATTATACCATTCATCATACTCCAAACTGCCTGTAAACATTCAAAGTAAAGTGTTATCAAGAGAAAAAACATGTAGCTGGTCACTGCAAAGGGAGCACGCCAGAGGCTTTCTGCAATACCATAGTTTCCCAGAGCATCCATTATGCGGATTATTAATATCAGCAAGATGCTGTCATCTGACTTTTTCTCTAATAAGTATCTGCAAACATCACAACAATATTTTCAGCTGTACGCATATGCTTTTTGGAGAGAAGCAAGCAAACAGCTACCGAACAAACATTACTTGCAGGCTTCATGAATGGTCTTAGCCGTTCTTTCTCGCATTTCAGCACTGCCAACAGAGGGACCTGATGCTCCAGCTATAAAGAACGGCAGCTCCTGAACCTTATCATGTCTAGGTGATGGCCTGAAATCAGGGAGGCAAGACAAAACACCTTGCAGTGTTGAATCTATGCGCAAAAGAGTCACTTTTAGGTGCGTTTTTTCATCTCCTGCACCACAAACAGCACAATGAAACACACGTATAAAATTTTGGGGAAAACAAGTACAACACACAGTCTGCGTTAATACTAAAAATGCAATTTATAAATGTCAACAGTTAACTCTAACATGAAACATGCATAGCAGACCGGTATACGATTGCAAATATGCATAAGACTGAACCACACAAAGGAGTGACTGAAATACCTGCATCAGAGTGAATGTTTGATTGGCAAATTCTCAAAAGATCATCTAATGCTGACTGAAGATGAAGGTCTAAGAGCTCATTGGCAAACTGAATTTCTTCTTTAGTGGGAACATGCCACCTGGAAGGCGCCACCTGCTCATCCTTAGAAGAAGCTTTGGTGCTGATCCATTCCTCCAAAGCAGGAGCAGCAGGGTGACGAGACAAACATCTAACAAGGACAGAATTTTTTTTGTTATATGAGTAAAGAGACAAAAACAACACACACACACTACGATATTGATGACAAGCATTCTTGAGTTATTACGCACTTGTACTGATCCATTGGATAGTAAAAAATCAGACTTCCAAGGAGAGATCGAAGAAGATGATCCCCAGCTCCATTAACCTAAAGGAACCCATCAATCATCAGACAAGCGAGATAAAGTTCACATCACCAAAAAATGGCACACGTTATTTAAGACAAATTTGAGCCCAGAGATGTCTTGTCGGTAAATAATACCTTCCAAGATGAGGAATTAAATGCAGAAGAGATAGCCTCGATCAATTGATCTTTATACCGAAGAAGTGAGCTGCCTGCATAAGTGATGGCAACTGACAATACTTTCAGTTGATAATCTATAGCTGCCTCAAGCGCTGGAGAAAGTGTCGGTTTGTCTTTCTGAAAAAGGGTGTTAAGAAGACATAAGGGATATTTTTAATTTGTAAACTGAAGAGAACGCATAAACTTTGAACAAAAACTATTGAGAAGCAAAAATACCTTATTGGATCCAAGAGTATCTGCACTTCCCTTTCCTCCAAACCCAGTGACAGGGGTTTCTTTCAGAGACGATATAACAGCGAGGATCATTGGTTCAACAATTTGAGCAACTGCTTCTTCCGGGTTCGAATGAACACAGGCACAACAAAGCAGCCCAACCTCGGCAATTGCACCAGGAAGGATATTTGTCCGAACAAACTTTGATATCTTTTTCAACGCCTGTTAGACAGTTGGAGATTAAAGCAATCGATCAATCAAGCTTCTCTTCCATGGAAAAGTGATAAGGATTTTCTACAGTAACGACCAACCAACCTGGCTGTACAGAGAACCAGACAACCTTCCTAGTAGGATTTCAAGCATGCAATAGTAATAAGGACCATCCTCAACCAAAAACGTTCCAGATGTTGCAGATGAACTTAGGCCTTCATTTCTGCACCACCAGAAAGACATTTATGTGATTAATAAGAGACGAAAGGTCAAATACGATGTGAGGAAAATCAAATGCTATATAACAAAGAAGAAGAGACCACAATCATGAAGCAAAATTGTAAATAATCCTGACTATTATACATTACTCACATAACACTGTTGGGTTCCAAATGCTGTAACAAAGCGATCAAACGGCACAAAAATTCATCCAGCCACTCAGAGAAGGAAGCCATAGTCATGATTGATATGTCATCGGAACTATCATCCAAAACAGCCATCTAAAGCATACAAGGATAAGACCCGATTAAATAAAACAAATCAGTTGAGCAATGAATGTCTGGAAGAATTTCAAGGACAAAGGAGCGTACATTGGAAAAAATGGAGCCAATCAGCTGCATAGTTGCCAAGGTTTTAGGGGGGTCATTGGCATCCATTCCAAGCAATGCATTGGATAGAGAAATCCCAATAAGATCAACAAACATTCTATCGTCCATATCACCACCAAGCTCTTGTTTAGCAGATGACATGGAAGACTGCAGAATTGATCGGCCAGCAAATGCTACAGACATCATAGCAGTTTTTAACTGGTGGGTGGCAGTAGTCTGATACACATAAGCATTTACAATGAAATGAGTACACTGATAGACTAGAACTTTCGTTTGAGAAGGATGAAAAGTCAGTAAGATAAAAGATGCGAATAAAAGTTACAAACCGTTTCCAAAGCCAAATGGAACCGAGACGCCACAAAAGGAAGGACCAAAGAGGGTTCCACATAAGACAGAATCGATGTGGCCGCAGCAACAGTCTCGGAAAGATGTTCGTTCTTGCTATACTGACCACGATCAATCAACTTCAACACCACGTCAACAAAAGCTATCCTTTCCGGCTTTCCCAAACAGACCGTTGATAGACTATCCGGATTCCTGTAGGAATAGGATCTAAGTAAAAGCCTACCACATATCAATATGATTAAAATACATAAAAGTAGAGACGTGGCTATTTCTTACTGCTGCTCTCGCTGTAAACGCTTTTGGAATGCTACTACCAGGTTGAGCAAAAACCGTTCCAAGGAATAAGTCCAACGGCCACCATTAGAAGGATGATAATATCTATATGTAGGAAACAAATAGAGAAATAGTAAGTACAACGGCTGTAACCTTGCAGTTAGAGATACAAATAAAAAATAGGGGTTCACTGTCCAAGAAAACTAACTGTTCTAAAAGGTTGACCAGTTTCTGGAAATGCTCATGTGCCGAACTTCCAGGTTTCAGAAAATATACCTGAAACAGAAGCCAGGGAATTTATTAGAGCAGATGAATAAAGTAAAATGAAAAAATTAAAATCAACTTACAATAGACTGTGCAATTGATTTTGATGGTGTCATAGTCCTATTAGGGAACAGGAACCTCGTGTTTCTGGGAACATCAACTGAAAAAGGATATGATCCACTTCCATTTGCAACAGGAACCTAAAACTGAACTAATTAGAATCCTGTGTATGGACAAAAAGACAATAAACCAATCTTGAACATGCATCTCAATCTCTTTTAGTTTCTGTTATCTTTATATTCCCAGCTGCCTTTAAGCATAACTATTTTTAATTCTTCCTTCAACAGTTCCATACATTTAGGAACATTTACATTTTTTCTAAAGTAAAACCGACTTCAAAATCTCTTGTCATTCAGGCTGGAACTCCATAGACTTAACCATTAGCAATACTAGAAAAAAGTTCACTCACCTCGAACATATTCAAGAATCTACTAAAAAGCATGGGCAAATAGGACTCCCAGTCGATAGAGCTGCAATTTTTTATCACACGAGCTAGCACAGCTGCCCATTGACCGTTCCAAAATTGACAATTTGGTATTGAATCCCAGAGCTCTAAACAGTTGTTTATCCATTTTCTACACGGTCACGAGAAGAAAAATCAAAGAGTTTAGATTCATTCGAATGTAAGAGAACAAGAGATATCACTGATCACCAATAAACATTTTGTCCTTACTCGGAGAAGAAATCCTGATTTTCGGGGTTTGTGGGAAGGAATAATCTCACAAAGCCAGAGCCCTCAAACGAGGAATTATGCCAAGGATTTTCCAAAAGAGACCTGAACGTAGGTAGAAGAAGATTAAAAAGGTGATCAAAGCTATAGCCTTTAATAGACTCTAATCACAGCAAGTGATATAGCTACACATAACATCTTAACGAGCATTACTACCATCTCAACATCTTATGCTAACAACTTACATGAATTCAGACCATATATCCGACGCAGCCCCTTGTGGAAAAAATCTCCTACATGAACGAGTGAGAGAAGTAACAGCCTCGAAGTGTCGTTGTCTTAACCTCCAACCTTCAGGGCCGGGGCTCCTACAAAGAAAGTTAGCAAAGACATTTTAGCATGAAAAAAAACCCAAGACATTTAAACCGAAGCTAGCAAAATTTTCTCGTCATGCGTATCTAAGAAGACATGCCTATGCCTGCCAGGTGTTAAAAAAGGACCCACCTGCTGAAGTGTGCATGAATCAAGGTATCATACAAGGGCCTCCACTCAACTTTCAAAGACAGCTTCTTACGGTATTTGTTCATCAACCTGACTAAAACATTACCCCATCTAACCTATTTCACCAAAAACCAATCATCAAACGGTAAGCATAAAAAAAAGTGGAAAAGGCAAGGGAATATTGAGTTCATCATGCTATTAGCTTCCGAACCTGTGCATACAACTTATCCTGAGATGAATGAAAAATCTGCAAGCCAATTTCCACAAGTTCAGTTACATCTTCCACTGACAAATCACTTTTCGCTCTAACATATCTGCAAAAGGGAGGAAAAAAAAAGGTCACTACACCATGAACAACCACAAAGCTATAGCCAAGTGCCTCATAATAAGAACCAAATATGCTCAGTGTACAAAGCTTAAAACTACATGAAGCAAATTTACAAGAAGATCAATCACACCTACACAAAGGCAACTACATAGCCAGATATTCAGTTAAACCACTCCGTATAATGATTTTCGTCACATTTGAAAATTTCACTTCAGTCTTATAGCAAAAAAAACAATCCGTTATACTAATTTCACATCATCATCATCTACGTATTCCAAATCGCAATTCTAACGAACAAAAGAGCCTACGATAAAAAGACAAAAAATCTCCACAAGGTTTATGCAATCGAAATCGAGAAGACTCACAGTTCGATAACGGAGATCCACTTGAGAGTGGCGTAAACGGACTCCGGATCATCAGGTCGGTGAAGCTCCTTGACGCATCTAACGACTCGCGCGAAGGACTCCTTCTCCTTCTTCGTCTCCTCCGCTACAGGCGGCGGTAACCATCCGTTGTACAGATGCATCTTATCAGTCTCCTTCGTCGTCTTAATCAGAGATTGGTTTGGGTTTCTTCTTTTTCTTCTGGGACGATGAATTTAAAGCTGCATTTTGCTGTTTTAAGTTTTTTTTTTTTTTGTTTCTAGTTTTCTTTCCAAGCAAGAAAAATATCATATTGGAGGAAAAGGCCAAAGAAGAAAACAATATTTTGAGTTGACTTTAACCGTTGACTGGCTTGCTTGGTACTCCTACTCCCCGAACCGACTCCAAAGGTTTCTCATTTGACCCTTTGAATTTTCATATATTTCAATTCTCACGCATGTGTTTTGAAATGTGTATTTTTTATAACAACTTAAATTATTATTAATCATAAACCGTCATAATTAGCAACAAATAAAATATGTAAAAAGTAAAATAAAAAAGTAAAACGATAAATATAAAGAAGTAACTTGTGAATATGATTTCGAACAGTCTAATAATTAGAGTATCAACTCTGTTAGTCTATTGAAATGTGTTATGTCATTATGTGTTAGTAGTACTCTGTTACAAAACGTACAATTTAGTTATTACGAGATCGAACTCATTAATTTCATTTAGTGCATTATTATCCACTACCCAACATACACGTATAGATGGATATTCGTTTTTGTCAACAGGTGGATATTCAAGCATATACATGATGATGATTAAAGAAATATATTTTTAGATTTGTGTAATCGAACAACCAAGTCGTTGTAGTATAGTGGTAAGTATTCCCGCCTGTCACGCGGGTGACCCGGGTTCGATCCCCGGCAACGGCGCATTATTTTTTATATTTAGATTTGGGCCGTTTTTATGTTTCGAAGCCCATTTATGTGACACATGCCCAATACTCCGAAAAAAAGTTCAGGGAAATCCGGGAACAATGAACCAAAAGCTTTTTAAGCTAAACTTTCTTCAAATGTAACAGAAAAAAATGTTAGGCTAGCCACGTCCCAACTCGTACAAAAGTGTCATAGTCTACAATGAACGAACCGGTGTTCATGAATAATGAGCCTTGTCTGCTATTTTATGCATTTTCAAAATGTACACAAATAGTATAACCAAGTATTGTGGAGTTATTTTCGTTTGGTTGAAGTGACAATATTTATTTGTGCTGAAAATAAGGTACTTCTCAAAGTGATCGTACAAAGAACCAAATCATATTCTCTGTGCTATTGTTGTCTATCAAGATATAAATTTATAGTGAAGAAGTTAATAAGAACCAAATCATATTCTCTGTGCTATTGTTGTCTATCAAGACATAAATATATAGAGAAGAAGTTAATAAGAAACAAATTTCATATCTAAAAGATCTACACAATAAAAAACATACTAACATGCTAAAGGTTATTGAAATCATATCCTCTAACAAAGTGGGATTGTCCCTGAAGCAAAATATCTCATTAGTTTTGTTAAATAGTAAAATTCTTTCAAAGTTTTTCTAGAATCAAAGGACATACGTATGCACCAAGAGAAAATATTTATGAAAAATCCTGGATGATCCATTCGATCGAAGAGTATAGGAAAGGTATACTTAGTATAGATAAACAAATTATGATTCACTTGGTGAAGCCATACATTCTTATTGCAACTTGCAAGTGGATATAGATTGTCGGAGTTGCATCTACATGAAGTTGTAGTATCCAAACGAGATTGGATTCACATCGAACAGTGAGTTTTCTGATGTGAAAATTCTAAAACACAGGATTTTTGAAGTGGATGGGACCATAACACGACGTGTGTTTTTATTGATAATATAAAGTAATGTACAGTTTGACAGAAAAAAGTAGTGTACAGTATGTTCCCAAGATAATGTTAACCAAAAAATATCCTAAAGAAAAACAAACATGCCATGGAAACTAACCAAATTTACATAGTTATAAAAAGTTGAACAAATAAACTGAATCTACTCTATTAAAATAGAGTCATTCTTTTTATCTACTGATACAAGTTGTCATTTAAATTTGGACTCTTTCTAGAATGTTACAAATAATATAAGTCATATAATTGATTGAACCGTATTACTTAAATTAAACCAACAAAATTAATGTAAAAAGACGACCTTAATGTAAACTATCTTCAAAATATGGCAGATATCTATGTGTATACCAAAAATACATATTTTCTCCTACAAATATGGAATGTTCTAAAAGAATATATATCATCAAAATATGGAATATGGAAATCTACTAATTATACTTAAATTAAACCAGTGGTTATTTATGAAATATAGTTTTTGGCTTACTTTTATTTTTTGAACAAATTATATAGTTTGGTTTTTGCGCTTAGTATTAAGAAAAAACTCTAAAAAAATTGAATAAAATTTTCACCTTAAAAGATCAAAAAATCAATTATTATTTTCAGACCCAAAAGGTATTTAATATTTCTAACTAAACAAAATTATTAATTATTAATCATTTATTTAAATCATGTACTTTAAAACATGTTAATATATTTTTTTATTTTAAATAACAATCACTTTGTTTTGATAAATTTCAATGGTAATTTTTAAATAATTTATTATTTTATTTTTCTTAAATAATTTACTAATTAAAAAAATGTAAACCAAAACCAAAAACCAAATCTAAAAACTAAAATCCAAAACCAAAAGCTGAAAAACACATATTCTATTTTTTTGCTTTGTTTATTGGGAAATTGTAACAAATACCACTTTTCTAATACCATTTTTCATTTATGCATTAATCAACTTTACCTTCATAATTTTAATAGGCAAAATACAATTATACCCCTAGCTAATAAAACCTAAATTGTTTTCTTCCCTCATGAGATTCGACGATTGACGAGATTCGACGATTGACGAGTTCTCCGGCGAAATCTGACGATGCTGATGAGTTCTCCGGCGAAGCACGAACGAGACGATCTCTCTCCGGCAGTGGCACTCTGTATCTCGCTGAACACATGGAAGGTAATTTGTTCTGTGAATGGTTAGCTAGATTGTTTGATTTCTCTGTAGTTTAGCATATTATATATATGCGATCAAAGGTAATTGAATTAGATACGGAACCTCTTGTAATGTCTACTGATCCAAAAATCATATCAAAAGAGTAGTAAGCTCGTTTACTTGAGTTACCAGGCTCTCCTTGTTCTTTTTAGGGCTATCAATTAGTCTGAGCGGTAGGGTTTGGGGTTTGGGAATCTTTTTTAGTAATGAGGATATAGGATTGGTTAAGCAAGGTTTGAAGTGGTTGCAGTCTCAGAGACCTTTGTGCTCGTGGGTTTGTGCTGCAATGCAATGATATGGGGGAAAGACAGAAGCTTTCGTTGAGCGTCACTGGCCACTAGTGTGCAGTGGATGCGGGAAGCTGTTAGGGTTTCTTAGTTTGTCTTTTGTTTACTGGAAAGACTGCATTTTGAGGGGTTTCCAGTCCAGTGCCAAGTTTGGCTCAGCTGCTTTGTTACTGATCATGTGGAGTTGCTTTCTCAGCCTGACTTCAGTTTCTTGCTTGGTCTATGTTCTCCTTGGTTTGGTAAGGCCTTCTTCTAAACCCCTCCGTTCTTAATCAAGTTGTGAGTCTCACCCGTTTTTGATTTTATGATTGCAGGGAGCTGCTGCGCTGTTGTCGTGTACTTAGGTTGCACTCCAGGGATCTTCATTGTAGGACTATTTGGGATTTTGNGTTCTTAATCAAGTTGTGAGTCTCACCCGTTTTTGATTTTATGATTGCAGGGAGCTGCTGCGCTGTTGTCGTGTACTTAGGTTGCACTCCAGGGATCTTCATTGTAGGACTATTTGGGATTTTGGTTATGTGGATGTACGCTAACTTTTGGATCACCGGAACATTATTTATAGTTGCAGGCAAGTGTCAGTACTTCTTTTCTTATTGCTCTATCTGTCTCTGTCTTATTTTTAATTCTTCAACTTCTTTGAATCAGGTTATTTGTTCTCCTTGAATCACGCGCGAGTGGTGGTTCTTATGGCGACGGTTTATGCAATTTACTCAGTCAATGTCAGACTTGGATGGCCTGGAGTTATCCTCTCAATGAATCTTGCATTCTTGTCAAACGATGTATTTATTCGTCTTCTTCAGTGGTGTGATAGTGTTAGTGAGAAAACACAACCTTACTATGGCAAACTGCTTACAGTAAATGATAGCACACAGCAAACTGGTGAGCCTTTCGATTTTGATTCGTTTTGGAATAGACTTTATATTGACGCCAACTCTGAATATTGCAGCTGAAAGCTGGAGCAGGAGAGTTCCTTGGATTTGAGAAGGGGAGCTCAGTTCAGAAAAGGCTGATAGTTTGTGCTTATTCCTGCAGACTTGTAAGCTCTGTTATCCGGGTGATGGACGATGTCTTTNAGAAGAGGAGGAGGCAAGCTTTTGCAAGAATGTTCTGCACAACACACACACATAGACAACAAACTTATCTGTGATAATGGTCTTTATTAGGTTGAATCTATCAACAAGAGAGAGCCTGGAGTATTAGAAAGGATCCCTTTATGCTTTGCAGTCCATCTTCCTACCATTCCTGCTTTGAGAAAGTAAGTTATTTTTTTTTTGCTTATGTTCATGTATAGGAATCCTTTATATTCCTTCTGTCTTATGCTCTGTACCGATTTGATTTTTAACAACAGGGAATACGGTGAGCTTCTGGTGAGTTGTGGTTTGGTTGGGGAAGCAATCACTATATTTGAGAGCTTGGAGTTGTGGGATAATCTAATTCACTGCTACTGGTAAACTAAGCTTCAATTGTTTTTTTCTCTTTCCAATATGGATTTTTATGTTATGTCGCTAAGCTTATTATGCGATGTGGAACTTCAGCTTTCTAGGTAAGAAATCAGCAGCAGTGGATCATCAATGCGCAGCTTTTGGAAAGGCCAAATGATCCAAGATTATGGTATATATAAATCTTTATTGGTACCACTAGTGTATAACCTTTGTTTATATTACAAAGTTATTTTTGATCTCAGGTGTTCACTTGGTGATGTTACGATTAATGACTCCTGTTATGAACATGCCCTGGAGGTTTCAAATGATAAGTCAGTTCGTGCTAAGGTACTTACTTTGAGACACATAAATCAAATAATCTTATATCTCCTCTCTCAGTCCACGCTCTAATTATCTCTCTTATCTTGTAGCGTGCTCTTGCTCGCAGCGCANTTCAGATGCTTATGAGAGCGGTGATGGCATCATTAAAGGACTTAGAAGTGCAAAGTCTTGAGAATAAAGAAACTCCGGAGAAGAGAGTTCACGGAAACAATGCTTTTCAAACTGCACAACAGTCCCTCCTTTCTAGAGAAGTATCAACTTCAACTCAAGCGAACCAATCAGAGTCCAATGCACCAAGTGAGCCGCCGGCATCTCTAGCTGTGCCTGGCTCTTCGAGCGAGAAACCATTACAAATGATTTGCAACTGTGGTCAAGTTTATAAGGATTTAATTAGCTATTAACATTTATAAAGGCTTATAAAATATTTGTAAGAGTTTTAAATCTTCTAAAATATTTTACTATGCTATAAATGTTAATACATCATTTTGTATTGATTTATAAATCCATTATAAATATTTAAAATGAGTCTTATATATAATTTATAAACTTTTAAAATAATGTTTAAAATTTATAAAGCCTTATAAAAACCTAATAATAATTTACAAATGATTTTATAAATATTTATAAATGATCTATAAACCATTATAAATGATCTATAAACCATTATAAATGATTTAGAAACCATTATAAATAATTTATAAACCTTTATAAATGATTTATAAACTCTTATAAATGATTTATAAGCCTTTATAAAATGTTTTAAGACTTTATAATTGATTTAGAAATCATTATAAATAATTTAGAAACCATTATAAATGATTTAGAAACCATTATAAACCATTATAATTGATTTAGAAACCATTATAAATAATTTATAAACCTTTATAAATGATTTATAAGCCTTTAAAATGTTTTAAGACTTTATAATTGATTTAGAAACCATTATAAATAATTTAGAAACCATTATAAATGATTTAGAAACCATTATAAAACA
Source organism: Eruca vesicaria subsp. sativa (assembly GCA_932364175.1). Taxonomy (NCBI): domain Eukaryota; kingdom Viridiplantae; phylum Streptophyta; class Magnoliopsida; order Brassicales; family Brassicaceae; genus Eruca; species Eruca vesicaria. The sequence goes on from CAKOAT010511821.1 coordinate 198,727, forward strand.
TTATAATTGATTTAGAAACCATTATAAAATGATTTAGAAGCCATTATAAATAATTGATTTAGACTTTATAATGATTTAGAAACCATTATAAATGATTTAGAAACCATTATAAATAATTGATTTTGAAACCATTATAAATAATTGATTTAGACTTTATAATTGATTTAGAAACCATTATAAATGATTTAGAAACCATTATAAATAATTTATAAAATGTTTTAAGAATTTTTACAAAACCATTATAAATTTATAACCCTTTCTAAATGGTTATAGATTATTTTAAATGATTTAGGGACCTTTTAATTGCTCTCTGAACCTTTTGGACATGTTGTGAGCATTATGGCTATAGGTATACGTACTTGTACATAGTTTTATAAACACTTATAAATAGTTTTATAAACCTTTATAAATAATTTTATAAATAGTTATAAGTGTTTTATAAACTTTATAAATATTCATACAAGGTTTTTCTGCCATTTGATATCTAATTATTGAACTATGATTATAAGTGACATATACAATGATTATAAACTAATTTAGAAAGGCTTATAAATTTATTTATAAAAAATATAACTAATTATAAGGGTTTATAAAAGCATTTATAAGGGTTTATAAAAGCATTTATAAGGTTTGTAAACTGATTTGTAAAGGTTTATAAACTAAATGGTTATATACTCTTATAATTGATTTAAGATATCCAATTGATTTCTAAACCTGTATATACCTCTATAAACCTTATAAATTATATACATATCCCTTATAAATTATTTTTAAACTTTTATAGTTTTTGTAATAAACATTTATAAATTTTTTTATATACTTTATAAATTGTTTATATACTTTATAAATTGTTTTATAAGCCTTTATAGATGGGCTTATAGACTCTTACAAATAATTTTTAAACCTTTATAAAAGGTTTATAAAATTTATAAAAAAATTGATAAAAGTTTATAAATAATTTATAAACTCTTATTAATTATTTATATATCCTTATAAAAATTATTTTACAAACTCTTACAAATTGTTTTTATAAGTCTTTATAAATTGTTATAGCCTCTTATAAATGATTCAAGAGACTTTCTAAGTGATTCATAAACCAATAAACCTTGTAAATTGTATGCATACCCCTTATTTATAATTTTTCATAACGTTTTTATTAATGGTTTATATATTTTATTAATTGTTTTATAAATATTTATAAATGGTTTAAAGACTCTTACAAATATTTTAATTAGATTTTTTTGTATTGTTAAGCTAATAGTAGAAACACTTCGGTTTAATAGAGTATATTTAATTTTTCTTTAAGAGATCGGTTTTGGTTTAATGGATTAGATGTTTGGTTTAATTTAAGTTGCATGATTGTATTTACTATGTAGCGTCAAATTATATACTGAAATGGTCCATCGTAGTTAACACAATGACAATTTTTTAAGTAGATAAAATTTAGGATTCTATTTTAATAGAATAGATAAAATGAACTGTAAAATAATGATGTTCTTAAATAATCAAAGAAATGGTGGAAAGTTGGTTAATTTGGTGATTTATAAACTCTTATAAATAGATTTATAAACCTTGTAAATTATTTATAAAACATTTATAAATATATGTATAAACTCTTATAAATAGCGTATAAGTTCTAGCAAATAGTTTTATACACCCTTTTAAATGGTTTTATAAACCCTTATAAATAGTTATATAAATATTTTTAAGGTTTTATAAACTTTTTTTATAAACCCTATATAAACTCTTCAAAACCTTTTATAAACCCTAACAAATCTTATATAAACTTTTAATAAACTTATTTAAACCCTTTATAAACCCTTATAAATTCTATATAAAATCTTTATAAGCACATGTAAGTGATTTTGTAAACCCTTTTAAATTCTTATAAACCATTATAAACATTTTTAACATGTTGTGATGACTTGAAAACAAAACTTATGGGAGCTACAAAGCAGGTTATTTGAATTGCTTGTCAATGGTCTTCCAACTCGAGCTGAGATCACATNTTGCGAGAAGTGAGAAGAAAGATGGTGGACATAGCAACCAAGAAGATACCAGGGTGTAGTTTGATTCTAGTAAACGGTGGTGCTCATGAGTTTGTTTGTGGAGAAAAGTCACATCTTCAATCAGAAGAGATTTACATGAAACTAAAAGAGTTAGCTCAAGAGTCAACGTTTGCAGGGTACTTTCCTTCTGAATTATTGTTCGAGGCTGGGTAAGATTATAGAGAATCCTAAGATGATGAACATATATTCATGAATTTTCACTGCCAATGATGCTGCTAATGCTGTGGATAAGAGACAGTACATGGTTCAGTTAATACCTTCACTGGGACGCTGGATCATGTATGTGAAGCCTACAGGGGAGATTCATAAATTTATCTGTTTGCCGAGTCCCGGAAACAAAATGGGAGATCACCCCTAGGCCAGCCTTCGTGGACCAATCGCATGGCAATGTACAGTGTAGGCTTTGGGTAAAGTGCTGGAGACTCACCTGTACACACTGTGCATCGTTCTCTGACTGGATCCAAGTACTTGTGGTCTTCTACAGGAGCCTGAGACTTCTCTCACCTATAAGCTTCTGGAACTCAGAGCCAGACATACTTTCTTATCAAGACATTCAGAACATCTCCAACATGCTTTATATGATCCAATATGGTTTTGTAACTTAGTGGTGTATGGCACTTGAATAATCCCTTCACGTGTAATAAAAGTTTCCAACGAACAGAGCTTCTCAGAATACACATTCCAAATTAAAAAATGTGAGTACAACTTTGAATTGCAAAAAACTTCAAAGATTAAGCATGGAATTTGATAAGAATTAGGGAAATTTGTTATATCCTGAATCACGAACTTACAGTACAAAAGCAAAATAAACCAAGTACACAGTAAGGATCTCATAAATTTTACTGTAACATCCACAAATTCTCTTGTACATGTGTTGCTTCATGTACTTCTTCTCAACTCTCAACCTTTTCATGTCCTTTGCAACCTAGCCTGTAGCCTTGTAGACGGGTTTATGAGTACAGGCGACCCTTAAACAGTGTAGCTTCGAGCTCTCTATGCTGTCTGACGTAGCCGATGGTGGTTCGCTTGTGATAGAATTCACTGATGAGACAGATGAGCCACTGACTGTGGCTACCCTTGCAAACATTTCTTTTCAAGATTGGACCGTGATTGTTTTAGAAGTCTCTGAGCTCCAACAAAAAAACAAATTCAAAAAAGATGTAACAAAGACAAGAAACTGAGATGGTGTCTCAGAAGGTGAGTGACTTCCACTTTACAAACTTGGGACGTTTCAGCGAGCATCTCCTCTATGACTATACTTAGAAGCCATGGTCAAAACAGCCACATAATCCATCTGCAAAAAACACACACAAAGATAATACAGCAGCTTCTTCTAATGATAATACATCAACTTTTTATGTAAATAATTTGTACATGATATAGAATCATCAAACACTTGTTACAACATGAATGGCGCTCTGATCAAAAACAGAGAAGAATCAACCCAAAGCAGAGTACACAAGTTTTGCATAAGAAGCACAGCAAAAGACATTTACATTGGCATATAGTGAATCTAAGGCTTTGAAAGCTATCTCGAATTAACGGAGTCAACGGTCTCATTCTCTAATTCATCCCACTTCAACCGTACACGTGTCCTTGATAATCCCTCCTCAACCTTCCTTATCGCCTCTCCCTGTAGTCGTCGCCATCCTCTCCCCTTCCACCTCTGTATACTTCTGCAAATAAACCTTCAATGGCTCCACGTAATCCTCGAACCCTAACGTCGTCATCGCCCAAAGTAAATCGTCGCCGTTGATCGTCTTCCTCTTCTCCTTCTGACACTTATCCGACGCTTCTCCCGTGATGAAACTTATGAACTCCGACACGCACTCGAAGAATCGAATTGAAGAGAAGATTGATCAAGGGTAACATTGTCTTTTGATATTAATGAATGTGTGTATTTATGAAAATGTCTCTTGATTTGTGGTAAAATTGAATAATGGTATCAAACAAATGGTATTTGTGCAATTATCCCTTGTTTATTTACAAAATAAACTATTTCAATTTTTTTTTAAATTTGTTTTCATCTTATCTGTTTTAAATTAGATGTTCGATTATTTGAGATTTGTTTGTTGGTAATATTTTTTCAAACTAACTCAGCGGGTTTAAAAATTAAAAACCCAAACCAAAAACTAAAAATGAAAAGTAGAAACTTAAAAACTAAAAACCAAAATCCAAAATCTAAAAATAAAAACTGAAACTAAAAATTAATGAAAAACAATCATCACCACAAATTTTGGTGAACTGATTTTATATCAAAATATTATTTAAATTATGACAAAACCCAATTATATAAATTTTTAATCATAAAAATTTTCCGCGCTTTTAAGCGCGGGTCAAAATCTAGTTAGAACTTAATCCGGACTTCCGTACAGTGTTTGAATTAATTTGTGTTCAACATAAGCTCATAAACTACTAATTCTATAAAAATTTATATATATTTTTATATTTTGTAATTTACATATAGAATATAATATATTATCTTATAATTAAATGTTTAATAACAATTTTTTTATTTGTACATAAATATTATATTAGAAATTTTATAACTTGAAGTAATTTGATATAATTGTACTATTCATATATTAACATATTGTTTTTTTGTTAGTTTATTTTAAAATGAAACAACCTACTAAAAATTATTTTTTTCATTAGTTTTCTACGAATTATAATTTATTTAATACTATTTTGTTTTTGTTTTTGAAAATTGAACTCTGGAAATTATTTTATTTGACTAAATTAAATAAGATAATACTATATTTTGAAAATATATACTATATATTTCAGTTTGTGTTTTTATTTTCACCACAAAGAAAGAAAAACTATTATAGCTAATTAATTTAAATTAATTTTAAATGTCATGGTAAAATCTGTAAACAGAAAAAATACAAAACAAAGTATTTAATTTATTTGTAAATGTAGTGGCCAAATGTACAAATAAAAAAAAATATTTAATCTTCTATCCATGTTTTCAAACAATTCTCATTTATCATGTTATCCTTACTTCCAAACAGTTTCAAAATGTATTTCAATTTTAATAATATAGATTTAAAAACACGATCGAATTGAACCTGATTTGATAAAAATAAATCCAAATCGGTTCAAACCCGACATAAATATTGAATAGATATTGTTCTACAATATTTTGGACTGTGAATTTTAACCAACTCAAATTCAAACTAAACTTGAATACAAACAAATATCTAAGTTGAAAGTTAAAAAATTTTTATTCTTTATAATGAATCATCATTTTATTAAGTTTTTATTAGTAGAAGTTATTTAAATTTGTCAAAGTTTGGAAATTAAAATGTGTACTTTCAAAATTCAAATGAGTAGTTGGGTAATCAAAATATGATGTAGCACCCAACCTAAGTTTAAAATGAGTTTAACCAGATTTGCAATTTGTTACTATATCCAAACCAAATCTAACATAATACGAACTGAATCAAAACCAAAATTTTAAAATATCATATAAAATCAAATTTCATATATTCGAATAACCAAAACCTGATTGAATTTGAATACCCAAATATCCAGACCTAATTGTTAAACTTGTACCCGGATGTTAGCAAGGGTGAATATGTCATAATGATGTCTCTAAACCAAATATGGTTATCAACTTATCAAATTGTTAGAATATGGTTTAATTAATTTAACCATATCAATAACTAGATTCCAGATAACTTATTAAATTAAAAAAAAAAAAAAAATTTAGCGAGACAAAAATCAAACCGTCCCTTTCCACTCATGTGTAGAGAGTTAATTGGGCTGTGAAGGAAGCAACAAAGATAAATCTCGCCCTTCCTCCATCCCTCTCTCTCTCTCTCTCGTCGCGTTTCCGTCTTCGGGCTATTCTCCGGCGGCCGATCCCGTCGCTTCCTATTAAAACCGTAGATCGAAACGAAGAAGTGGAGATTTGATTCCTCCTAGGGTTTGTCCCACCTTTGAGTCTCTAATTACTCTGTTTAATGCTTGAATCGTCCTCTGTATTGTCTAAAATTCGATGGTGTGATTGTATTAGCGTTTGTGTGTGAATTTAATTACTTTTTCAGATGTGATTTTTATTATTTCCGGTTTTGTTTATTAGGTTAGGAATCCAGACTCTCGTGTGATTACGATGGTTAACCCTAAGGCCTTGTCCTCATGTAGTTTTTGAACTTTTATTTAGCATTGATCTTTGTTTATAACTCAGTAATTGCATGTTTAATCCAATGTTTTTGTTTTTAGTTAATATTCTAATGTTTACTACTCTTATATGTGCAAAGTGTGTATCTTTACGCTTAGTTTTTGGATTTAGGAATGTAGATTTTTTTTTTATTGGAGTTTTTTAACTAATGTTTTTTGATATACGTAGGTGCATTTCGTTTTACTACTCTGCTAAAAAGGAAAAAATGTCGAATTACCAAGGGGAAGCTCCGGCTGAGTACATTGAAGACGTAGATGATGAGATGGAAGATGTGGGAGATGATATGGATGAGGAGTTTCGTGCTGATGATGATGATCTTGCTGCTTCTGATTCTGATGTCGAGGAATTTGACTACTCTGTATGTTGCCTATCCTCCTTTATCATCTCTGTTTCAACTTCTTTAAAAAACAATTAAAATTAAAATTTTTTGTTCTATGTTTTTTTATGCAGAATAATAAAATAGCTGATACGTCGGCAGAACAAGCTCGGAAAGGGAAGGATATACAGGGGATTCCTTGGGACAGGCTTAGTATTTCTAGAGAGAAATACAGACAGACTAGACTAGAGCAGTATAAGAATTATGAAAATGTCCCTAATTCCGGGGAATCATCCGAGAAAGTAAAGACTTTTTAATTCTCTCATCCTCCATTTTCTTTTTCCTTAGCACAGTTACTTAATTCATCATTGTTTTTTGCATGGATTCAGGTTTGCAATGTCACACAGAAAGGGGGACATTTCTATGAGTTTTGGCGGAACTCAAGATCTATTAAATCTACTATACTTCATTTCCAGGTTTTCTTTTTAGTACTGAGAGTTCTTTAGCCTTTTTGTATTAGTTGTTTTTCTTGTTCTTAATACATATTGTGGTTGAAAACATTTATCTACTAATAAAATAGTTCCATCTGATCAACAAACTTTGTCTGTTTCATAGTTGAGGAATCTGGTGTGGGCAACTTCCAAGCACGACGTGTATCTTATGTCAAATTTCCTGCTGACACATTATTCTTCCCTAACGTCCGGAAAGAAGGAAGTTCTCAATGTTCGCGGTCATGTTGCACCATCTGAGGTTAGTTCTTGCCAGTAAGTTCCACATAGATGTTACTACATTATTATAATTTGATTCTGAATTGCTTTCTTTTCTTGTTTCGTGCATTTAGAAACATCCTGGAAGTTTGCTGGAAGGATTTACACAGACTCAAGTGAGTACACTTGCAGTAAAAGACGACTTTCTGGTTGCGGGTGGATTTCAAGGAGAACTTATTTGCAAGGCAAGTCTAAATTTATTGATTTAAGGATCACTAGCTACGGGCATTCTCATTGACGAGCTATATCTGTTTCCACTTTCGGCATTGGTTCAGCATCTTGATAGACCTGGCGTCAGCTTTTGCTCTCGTACGACTTATGATGATAATGCTATTACCAATGCTATTGAGATCTACAACAAACCCAGGTTTTTGCTCGACTTTTGCTGAAGGGTCGACAGAAAAGTGTTCGAGTCACTGCTTTTAACCTCGTTTGTCTTCTTGTTACAGTGGCGCCCTTCATTTTACTGCCTCGAATAATGACTGCGGAGTTAGAGATTTTGACATGGAGAGATACCAGCTTGTTAAGCATTTTCGTTTTCCTTGGCCAGTGAATGTAAAGTCCTTGTTTCTAAATCAAGTTTGGCCTCTAGACGAACTTCATGGATGCAACGTTCAATGAGAATTATGTAACATGTGAATTGGATCATCTAACATAATGGTTTTCTTTTGTTTCTCATTTGTTGGTACAGCATGCATCCTTGAGTCCCAATGGTAAATTACTGGCTATTGTCGGGGACAATCCGGAGGGCCTTATAGTAGACCCCAACACGGGAAAGGTACATGTTTGCGCGATCCTGGTCCCAAGTGTGTAAATTAGTCTCAAATGTTTGGTCACCACATACGGCACATGTGATTTATAATGGCCAAATGTTTGGAAATGTCCTCTACAGACGCTGGAAACACTTTCAGGACATGTGGACTATTCCTTTGCCTCGGCGTGGCATCCTGACGGAATCACTTTCTCAACTGGAAACCAGGACAAGACCTGCCGTGTATGGGATATCCGTAACCTATCCCAGTCCGTTGCTGTCTTAAAGGGTAACCTTGGAGCAATCCGGTCACTCCGCTACACATCCGATGGGAAATACATGGCCATGGCCGAACCAGCTGACTTTGTCCATGTCTATGACGTCTCAAAAGGGTATGAAACAGAGCAGGAAATCGACTTCTTTGGGGAGATCTCTGGAATATCGTTCAGCCCTGACACAGAAGCGCTCTTTATTGGTGTATGGGACCGCACTTACGGTAGCCTCCTTGAGTATCATCGGCGCAGAAACTATTCCTATCTTGATTCGTTTCTTTAAGCAAGGAGAGAAGTATACACAACCCGTTCAAGGAATAAAAGAGAGCTCATACAGCAACCGGTGAACACGACAGAAGCAAACCATAGATATAATGGATCTCTTAGTGTAAATGATGTGTTGTGCAACTAGTAGTTAGTTTCTTTTGTGTTCCGTTGCCGGGTGTGTTGTTTCCTTATGTCTGATCTTCTAAAGCTTCAATTCAGTTGTCTACAGAAAGAGCTGGTTATGTGGTGTACTTGATGCCGGTGCTGCAGCTAGACCATGATGCTAAGTCTGTTTGTGATCCGGCGATCATTATTGCTCTTCGTTTGGTGGCTTGTGAGTCTTTTCTTTTTTGATTCTTGTATTTGTGGTTGTTGTAGGAACTCGAGTGTTTTAAGGTCCTTTTGAGTTGGTTCTGAGTTTAGAATGTCGGTGACTAAACTATGATACCTCTTGTTCGTTATAATTTGATCATAACCTTAATAATAGTACGAGTTGTCGCTAACTCATTTATAGCAGTCATGAAATGAATGTGTATTTTGACACAGTTTCATATAGTATCTGTTGTGGATTCTTAATTGAAAATCTGAAGAAATCAAAAATGTTTGGCAACACAACATGAACAATGAGATCTAGAGACTGTTTTCAAGTTGGTATAACTAAACGTGAAGCAGGAGAGCATTGGAGGACCAATAACCGAAGTATGGAGACGAGCAAGATCAACTGTGTCAAGAAATAGAAACTGGACTTGCATGTTTTCCTCAAGATGTTTCCACGGTTTGGTTCAGGATCTTCTGTCAGAGAATGTATCTTGGTCGGTTGTTCTTTGAGTAGTTGTAGTGGTGAACTCAGAGATCTTGTGAGCACCAAGTGATGGATTTCAGCTTCGATCTTTCTCTGGAAAATGCCTTCAAGTTCAGATTCAATCTTTGAGTATTCAAGTTCTTGGATCCTGGCTTCCTTTGCGTCTAGATCAGCTCTGGCTTCCTCAAGTTTGTGTTGGAGATGTTTTATCTTCTGCTTCAAGATCAGTACCTGTGATCCTGATGATGTTGACTTCTCTTCACTAGTATTTTCACTTCTTGGCTTGTCTGATGAATTGACTTCATCGATGTTGGAATGTAGTGGTATGGATTCATTACCGAGCTCCTGAAAACTTTTAAGCTCTGCACATGATTAACTTGCATAGTTAGTTTAGATATATTATATAATAAGTGTTCTTTAGGACAATGCAACATTGGCAACTATGGTTTTGTGTGCAAACCTTGGCAGAGAGCATCATGCAGAGCTGCAAGACTTCTGATAGAATCTGCAATTTGATCCTTGTCTGCGCAGTAATGGTTGTTTTTCTTACAGCCATCATCTCCATTTTCATCTTCTTCCCCGTTTTGGTTTCTGCTATATGTTTGGACTTCCTTACTCTCTTCATTCTCTCCGTGAATCTTCGCAGCACTCGAGAACACAAAATCACTACTTCTCAAGTCAGAATCCATGCTTGAACAAGGCTTCTGGCTTGCATTCTTGATGGTATCTCTCCAGATCTTCCCTTGACTACCTGAAACAATCTTCCCTCCTCCTACTACTACATTCTTTGCAGCTACGGAGTTACCACTATGATCTTCACTCTTCTCAAAACCTTGGCCTACGTTAAACATAAAACCTGGATCGACACTAAACCCATTTGCTACACCAGGAAGAAGATGATGATGATTAGGCACCGCCATATTCACAGATCCAACAGAGCCTTCACTACTCTGCCTTGCTTCAACAGAAGACAAGTCCACATGTTTCAAAGGAGGATTCACCAAACCAGTCAACCCACGCTTCAGCAATTTACTACCATCATCATCACCAGGTGTAGTAACCTCCTCCTTCACAGGACCATCTCTTCTGATCCTTCTCCATTTCTTCAAACCAAAACCTTTTCTCGTCGGAGATTCAACCTTTAAACTATCAACACTGTTGGATCGTTGAGGTGATCCAATACCCTTCTCATCAGGCAATACTAGTAATCCATTTACACTCATCGTTTCTGCACTTTCAGACGATCTGTGATTCACAACCTTACAGCAATTAAAGACCTGATGCAATAGTGATATACAACTACGAACAAAACTCAATTTCACAATTCAACGATCATCTATCAGTTATCAAGAAACTCGCAACCAAAACAGAGAGAAGTGAATCGAATCAAACTGGATAAAGCGAAAGAACCGTACCACTATTTCAACAAGGTTGCTTCCCTTTGAGAGTTACACAGAAGAAGCTAAAAAGAAGTTTGAGAATCAATGGTCATGCGACGGAGAAAGCCGCCGACATTATTGAGGTTTGAGTATAAAATTATTACAGGAAGATCAATCATGGGGTCCACATGACATAAACCCACTGCGCACAGCTGGCCGACCGATCTGGATTAGAACATGTTGTCGGAATTGTATTGGTAAACGAATTTTATATTATGAGCCAAATGGGTTGGGCCCTTACGCCTATTAAATTAGTTTTTAGTAATTTTGCTTTATTGTAAAGTTTTTGGTGTTCACGAATCATGTGAATTAATTTCACCCGGCAAATGAGTAAAATCTAAAACGTTGACATCTCAAATTTGCTTTCTTACCATTTATAAAATGTCAATAGTTTTGGACAAAGTTTGTTTAAAAGAAACAAAAAAGTTTGTTCAGTTGTTATAATTTTTCCTCTAAAAACATTAATTTAGTTACATAATAATTAGTTTATAATGTTAATTTAATGTTGAAAATTCATTTCGATAAATTCATAAATAATGATGCTATGAGCAGGTTGAATTTAGAGATTGAAGATTATACAAATCTATCTGCTTATTTCATCGAAGATTATAGATAAATTACATAGGTGTTACGAAAGAAGAAGTTTAATGCGTTTTTAATTGAATAAGAACAAAATTACATAAGGTCTAGATGTACATACATTTCAACTTCATGTATATACTTATAAACCATTTACTATTTAAAAATCAATTTGACAAAAGTAAAAATAATGAAAAAAACAGGAAAATAAACCGTGCAAATGCATTTGATCGATCAAATGAACAGAATAATCGAAACTCTTTTGTTGCATTGTTTTGTTAAAATTAACTTAGGCTCCAGCGTAAGGGTTAACAGGTTTAGGTGTGTTTTTGACGAGACCACATTGGAGACTTGTCTCAGGCATGTTGTATTCATCTCTAAGTGATTTCTCTGGCGACAAGACACTCACGTAAAGCTGCTGTCCTAAGTAACGTCTCTCTGTGTTCTCAGATCGAATGTTCCACATTCCACAGTTATCAAATGTGAGCAAGATTGCTGCCCAACACTTTGGGTACACTTGGACTGTGTGTCTGCTCACTGCGTCAAGGAGGTTGTAGTTCTTTCTCTTCTCTGGCGTCCAAGTCCCTGGCTCAACACTTTATAAATAACAATTAGGTTAAAATAAGAACTTACTTGTCACGCAAGTTTAAAACAGAGTATTTGTTTGTTTGTTTGTTTCACTTACGCGACAGCGAAGAAAGAGTAACCATCCAAATGCCAAGACTGAACACTCTTCTCGTGATTCTCGAACACCACCTCGATGAAGGTACGGTGAGTGATGTTAAGAACATTTGGCTCGATCTTGACGTTCTTGATCTGTTCCGGGGTGGGGTTATCGGTGATAATATCGTACTTAAAGACCTTATCGGCAATACCAAAGTACTCAGCGAGCTTCAAAGGAGTCTCGGGCTCTGTGTGGGAGACACCGTTCAATGCGTACCTAAGCTTACCATCGATCTTGCTCTGAGTGTTCACGAGCTTGATTGTGCGTGTGATGTTGATCTTTCCATAATGGTAAGATCCCTGAGGGTTAGGTCTAGCTGCACTAGCGGTCAAGTTCCACCTGAAGGATCTGAACTGGTTCAACGACCAAGCCCATCCGACAGGACCAGCTGGAAGCGTTGAAGAGGCGGGTCCTTTACCTCCTTCGTAGCGGAGAAGTCCTGTTGTTGTAATAACCTTCTTCAAGAACCTAGAGGATGCAACCATGTAGTAATCTTTAGGTTCTTGATTAGCGGTAACGATGGTACCAAAGCACTGGCCAACGTGGACGTCAAGAGAGTCGTAATCGTTTTGAAGAACGTGGGATCCTTCCATCTCCACAAGCTTCATTTTATGATTCTGAATCCTGAAGTTGAGAGATGTCTTGAGACCCACGTTACAGATCCTAACCCTGTAGGTCTTTCCAGGTTTCAAGGTGAAGAGAGGTGCGTCGGATCCATCTCCTTTCCCGGCCTTTCCGTTGATGAGAATACCATCTGGACGACCAAGAGTACGACCACCGTCAAGGAATTTCTTTAACTGGGCGTGGCTTTTAGTGTACCAGTCACCGATGAGGACGGTGTAGTCATCTTCTGGATCAGCATAAGGGACTGGGATGAGGAGACGGCTGTTAACACGGAGGCCACCAAATGCACCAGCGGCACGGTGCATACCGGTGGTCGGGTAGTAGAAATAGCTTCCGATCTGATCCTTAGGCTGGAAATGGTAAGTGTAGTTGGTGCCGGGCATGATGGGACACATAGTTCCTTGAGTCCCATCTTGCCAGCAGTTTTTCCTGTGTTGGATCCCATTCCTAAAACACACAAGAAGAATATTATTAGATAAATTGTTTTAGACTTAACCGGATGAAACATTCGTCTTAGTCTTCAAATTTTTAAAATATATTATACATAGTCCGACAGTTTCTAAATGTAAGATCCGGTCCTGGCTGGATCTCTACACAGGTGAAATAAACAATATTTTGGTGACAATGATGGTTATTACCAAGTGAGGAGGAAGGGTTCGTCGAGGTTATTAAAGACATTGATGATGATATTGTTGTTGGAGGTAGAGTTGATGTTGGGACCAGGGAACTGGCCGTTGATTAGAATGACTTGTTGTGGAACGCCGAGAGGAGAAGCGGTACCATAGGTCACGTTCCATACGTGGTGGAAGTAAGGGTCTTCGGCTCGGACCACCACCGTTGCGGCTGCGGCCAAGTAGAGGCACACGGCCAAGAGTTTAACCCCTCCCATATACAAATTTTTATGGTTTTTCGTGGGGGTATTTAATTGTTTATTGTTATTTGATTATGCTTTGGGTTTTGAATTTCGAGTTGTGGAAATGTTTGAGGGCGTTTTTATAGGGCTTTGTAAGACGAATGTTTTCTCCTCCTTTTTCTGGTCTTCTTTGGGTCTCCTCCCATTTCGCTACTTTTTTGTCCATATTTGGGATATTAAAGTTTAACCTCTCCCTATTTTTGGTGTTCAATTTTTCTTAGTTTTTTTTTTCTTTCTATTTTTGGCTTTGGTTTCCATGTCTTTGGAACTTTACCTGTCTTGGATATTTTCTTAAAAAAAAAATATGAGAGAGACAATCTATTAGTCATATGATGAAGTTCAAAAATTATATAGACATATACAAATCATTCTAATCAACAGCCAGTTCCCTGTTCCATGACCTCCAATATTTTTATATAAAAAACCAAATAACTAGAGACTAGGTGATTTTCCCGTGCTCATGCACGGGTATAAATATTTTTAAATTAAATATATAATAATATTTGATTATTATTTACTTTTAATTTTAAATTAATTTATAATTTGTATGAATCATTTATATTAATAGTATTATATTACTTTACTTATACTGTAATTTTATATATGTTATATCTAGTCAATTTTGTTGTTTTACGGTTGGTTTAGTTATCATTTGGATAAATTGGATTGCATCTCTGAATTCAACTGTAATATTTTTAAAATATATTATTTTTTAGTTAGTTACTTATTTGCATATGGTGGATGTTGTCTTAGATATGTAAATATACTTTAGGAAAATTATGTAAAACTTAAGATATATTGTGCTTACAGTTAATTAAAAATTAACTAAAGTGTCTGATTCCAAAATACGTAAATTAATATAACGAAAATATTCTAAAGTCTCATGGATATATATAAATTTTACAAAAGAACTAAAATTGTAAGAGTTGGTTAGTATTTATTTTTATTTGTTAATATGTTTTGAGTTATCATATGATCAATAAAAGGTTACATGCATTTATAAATTCTAAATAACTTTGTGCTATAGATTTATTGAATGTAAACTGAAATTTATTTTAAATAATCTTAAATTGAGAATTCAGATTTGATTTGATATTTTGATTATGGTTATATTTAGTTTCACAAACATAAAACATAAAATTTAAAACAATTAATATTAAGAAAATAAATAATTTTAGTAATGATAAAATATCATATATCTAGCTCATTAGAACAATTATTTTGATCAAACGATGTTTATTGTTAAATTTATTTTTAGTTTTTAATATCTCTTAAAAATAAGCACTACACAAAATTGTGATTGTATTTGAAAATAATATTATATAAGTAAAATATAAGTTTTAGATAATTTTTTGTAATTGAAAGATATTATAGTCAACTAAATATATGAAAAATAAATAAAAATTCAGTAATACTAATTATAAACTATTTTATTACTCTAAAAGTATATTTTATGTTATTTAAAAAT
The DNA here is from genome assembly GCA_932364175.1 of Eruca vesicaria subsp. sativa. Taxonomy (NCBI): domain Eukaryota; kingdom Viridiplantae; phylum Streptophyta; class Magnoliopsida; order Brassicales; family Brassicaceae; genus Eruca; species Eruca vesicaria. The sequence goes on from CAKOAT010511821.1 coordinate 213,904, forward strand.
ATTTTTAAATGTATTATTACTATTTTGTGAACTTTCTTTTTTATGAAATTATATTATATATACATATTTTTCATGTTATTTAAAAATATTTTTAAATGTATTATTACTATTTTGTCAACTTTCCTTTTTTATGAAATCATATTATATATACATATATTTTCGTTTTAAATTTGTTTTTTATGACTTTATAAAAAAATGTCTTTTTATTACATATCTTTTTGGAAATTTTTGAAAAGGAAAAACTAAAAATAAAAGAATTAATAATACTATTTTCAACTATTTTTAATTCATTAAGGATATCAATGTAATCAACCATCGTGAGAATGAACGTGAGAGCGACACATAGGAAACTTACTTCTCAAATAATATTATAGAGATATCTTATATTACATGCAAGTTAATGATGATGACTAGTCTGAATAAAAGTTACACATGCTAAAATGATAAATTTATAAAGTATTATTATTTTTAGCCATTTATAAAGTATTATTATTTTTAGCCAGTAATAGTTTTTTGTCTTTTTGAGAAAAAAATTCTATTAAAATGCAAGGTAACTATTACAAGACTATAATTTTAAAAATTCATACTGTTTGAAAAAGTAGTTTGAGAGAAATATAAACAAGCACTTGAACTTAAAGGAGGACACTAAAAGCTAAAGAGGAAATAACAGGAGCTAGACAAATAGATCGGTAGCGATATCTAGTTAGATTGACCACGTTCGCCATTGACTACCTAGGAAACATGATAGATATTTCTATTTAGTTTTTTGAGAAAATAATTTTTTTAGGCCAAATAGTGTCTCTTTAGACTAATCTCTAGTACTTTATATTCCATTAGGCTAAATATTTTCTAAATGACAATAATGTCCTTAAATTCACTTAAAAATCGTAAACAAATTAAAAATAAAAATCTTCAAATCGAAAAAAAAAGACGAAAGAAACTACTCTATACGACGGGATCAATCGATCCCAGAAAGAGTCGGTCGATCCCAGCGGTCGATCTCGATGATTAAACAAAAACATAAAAAAAAACACGAAGCAGAAACTGATCGACCTTATCCAGTACTTTCACCGATCGATCGATCGGTGATTTAGATCGATCGATCCCGATCCCAGAAAAATTCTTCCAACTCGATTTCATGGTTTTCTGGAAGAAAACCCGTACAGAAGATTCTACAGATGCGAGATTGGGTTACAGGTTTCAATTATTAAGTGTATTTGTTCTATACTATACTTGAGATTAGTTTGTTCTTATTTGCACAAGAATGTGTACCGACATACTTCTTAATAATAAAATATGTAGACCCGTTCATACATGCAGCTCGAACACCTCAATTGCAAATATTATCAGCACATCTAATACACCAAACCGATTTATTGGATTTGACAACTCTGTAGTCAAAGTTATGCTTCATTGCACACAGCTCAAACCTCGCCTTCAATACTGCTCGGTTGAGGAAAAGATCTATTTGCTTAACCAACTCCACCACAAAACTCTTTGATAATTTTTCTCTGTTTTCTTCTTCAGAGAAGATGGTGTCAGCAACATCAACATCTCCATCGACATTGTATTATATCATCTTTCCTTTTTTCTTCTCATTATACTCATCAACACCATCCTCATCTCCATCAGTCTTGCAATGCTCCATCTTTTCTTTTTTCTTGTTGTTATGCTTAGCTCCTTTAACATTGACATCTGAAGTACCCCCATTGGCACAAGGATTTCGGTCTTCCTCTTCTACAGTATGTGAATCAATGGGCATCTCATTAAGATCAATGTCGATATTATTTGGATTATCTTCCTTCGGTTTATAGGAGGCACATAACCGAGTTGACTGATGCTTCTTACAAAACCCTAGAAAGTTGTGCACTTGGCGTGAGTTTCCGATGACCACCGGTGGACATTCTGATGTGTCCATCAACCCAATAGGTATGTAACTTAACTCCAAATCAGCATCCTTATCTTCGAAACCAAAATCCTCTATAACAACTTTCTGTAACTCTTCTAGAGAGGACTTCAATTGCAAAGCAAGTAACTTTCCCCCTTTCTTTTCATCAATAGAAAACCTCCAACCTGAAGCTAGAACCGATTCCCAAACACCACATGAAGCATATACATGAATCATGGTAGAAACAAGGTAAAGACTGTGAAAACATTGGGGAGAATGGAGAAGAGGCGTGAGAAGAACGTGACAATAACCGTGAGAATATTTTCCAAAGATTTTCCTTTTTAGAAAACGTTTTTGCCTTTGAATTTTCTTTAAAAAAAAGAATTTTAAATATGGAAACCGAATATTTCCTAATATTTTCTTCCTATATTTTCGGATCTAATAATATTTATCCGTAGAATTCAGATTCTACTAAAGATAGAACTGTGTTAAGAGATATGAAATCAGTTTCTACATGTATTAGAACCTTGTAACAATGTAGATTCCGATTTCTACTAGTTTTAGATTTAAGTAAGAATTTAGATTTCAATTTTTTCTTTTATTAGAACTCTATGATAAGAGTGGAATGTGTATTCCAAACTATTTTAGATTCGTGTTATCTGCGTAAAAAACATATTCTGCAGTTCGTAGAAATAGTGAAAAAGTGGATTCCGTATTCTAATCCGTAGTATACGGATTCTAATTTCGGTAGAATAATATATGAAATTATTATTTATACATTTTTAAAACAGGAAAAAAATATCACTATATAGATATAGGGGTTTCATCATTATGTACTATTTTTAATTTTTTTTTGCTTCATAAATCTATTTTTTTAATAATTTTGTAAATAAATAAAGGACATTACAGTCAAAATTGGTACAAAATATAATTTAGACTGAAGGGACAATGTCCAAACTTATTTGGTAAAAAAAAAAACAGTTTCCCCTAGTTTTTTTCTTATTGTCAAAGTATCATCATAGGTTATATCACTTATACTGACCATTTTACTCTTACAAAAGGTAATATTTATGCATGGAAGCTAGGGAGTGACTGGCTAGCATCCAAATTGACAGTAGACTCCCTCAAATGAGATTTCTCATTCTCTCATTTATCACATTTTTCATTCATTCCCTTTCTTGCATATTCTTTCATCCTTGTAATCTCCATCATTGTTATAATATTTTTAATTAAGTTTTTAATAAATAATTTTTTAATCATGCTTCATTTTATTTAAGTAATTTTTATGCTTATGCCTAGGTGGTTGGTTTAGCATAAATATATAAATATATGTGTATATATTGTAAACAATGCGAACAACAAATCCAATATTGTATATGGTAAATATCATCATTGCATAGTTTAGTTTTGAGGATTTTGTAATTCTACACGTATTTGAAGGCGAATCACTTAATATTGTTATTTGAGCCGATTTTTAAGATACTTTAGGCTTGTTCCGACGAAAAGGCTCAATAGAATGCCGATGAAGAAATCATACGATTCAAATTCGTTTTCACATTCAAGGCTAACTTACAGTTCTAAAATCCTCGTGTAACTTAACCTCATCCCTTAACCCCAAAAAAAAAAAAAACTTAACTTCATCCCATATATTAAAGTATGTTTTATTCACTTTTATTCGTTAGGTTCAATCCTTTGAGCTTCACGGTTTTGTCTAATATGGGTTTGGCGGCTAAAAGAAGTTCAGGCTTAGATAATTTAAGTCGGGTTATTCCAATATAATATGTTCAGATTACTCAAATAGAAGTGTATTGTTGTGTATGAACTAACAAATTACTTTTTCTTTTACATACAAAATGTGTTTGAAAGTATTTTTGTTTAATAGGGTAACGTAAACTAAAATATTACTTTTTTATTTGTATAAACTAAAAGTTTTATGTCAAGATTCAAGTAAGATTCTTATTGATTAAAACCTAACATTTCATTTTATATGTGTACATACTAGTTGGTTTTCCGGGTATGCCAATATTTTATACATGTGTTATTTCGTCACGATCAGCTCAATACAATATGTCTACCAAAAATGTCATTTTTATAGAATACCTTAGTCAAAAACAGCAAAAATTGTAATATATCAAGAAGAAAATGCGAGTTCTTAATGTTAAAATTACGAAGTGTAGTAACTTATGTAGCTTTGTTAAGAGACCACAACATTATTATTTTTCCGTGTGTATACCGTAGCTAAAGCATGTTAAACAAACAAAAATAACTTCATGACACACTTTGTGAGTTAATTAATTTAGCATCGTTTGAAAATATTTCCATTATTAGAATATGACCCGAGTTATGTGTGTGTTCAAAACGTTGAAACGCATGAGAACCAAAGAAAAAGATTCAAAAATAGAACTTACACATATAGAAGAAAAAAAAAGAACGAAAAAATTAGAGATGAAGCGTAAGATTAGGCAACTATTCCCTGCAAAACAAGGTACCTAATCCTGCATAAATAGTTAATCACGACATCACCAAAAGGACTCGTCAAGAGCAAAAAAGGAACATAGTTTCTTCTTGCTTTTGAGAAAAAAATAATTTTTATGTAGGTAAGGGTTATAATTTTATCAATAAAAATATATAAAAAAAAAGAAGTAGAAAAGAGATAATGCAGGGTGGTAAGCTTTTGACGGTGTTTGTGTGCCTTGTCTCGACGGTGGCGTTGGTGAACGCCGGCGATCCTTACTTCTATTACACGTGGAACATTACGTACGGAACCGCATCGCCTTTAGGAATCCCTCAACAGGTGATTCTCATCAACGGACAGTTCCCTGGTCCTAACCTAAACTCCACTTCCAACAACAATGTCGTCATCAATGTCTTTAACAACCTTGACGAGCCTTTCCTCTTGACCTGGTTCGTAACCATCCTCTCGTTTCTTGTTTATTCTTTATATCTCTTGATTGTTTCAAGTGAAGGATTTTTTACTTTAGAAAATATTGTTTCTAAATTAAATCATATTTAACGATACTAAACATTTTCTTTTTACTTTTAATACACAATTTTACAAAGGTCAAACGCCAAATGCAAATGGAAAGTTCTCAAATCCTTTGATGTCTTTTTTTTTTTTTTGTAAAAAAACGTTTGATGTTTTGATTTTGCAATTTCCAAATGATTTTTTTTTTTTTTGAACTAATAATGATTTTCTTTTCAGATCTTTAAAGTTGTAGGTTCGTTAGAGAAAAAGATTTTGGTTTAGTTATTTTATATGTTTCATGGTTTTTAGTTTGAAACTCATAATTAAATTGAAATAGAAATCTTTTTGGATCGTTTAATTAATTGGTTTGTGAACAGTCTGGTTTAGTTAGTGTCCATTCAGATCATCTTCTCTATTAAAATAGCAAAATTGTTATTATCAATTTCTCATATTGAAATTTATATGTATATAAAAATAAAATGTAGTATTTAAACTTTTCCTATTAAATTGCTTTAAACTATATTACTACAACAAACGACTTTTAAACACTTTTAAGCACATTTTGTGTGTCTGTTTAAAACACAAAAAGGTTCATTTGTGATTTGAGATTTACTTTGCATTAGGTTTATACTATATATATGACTAGTTTTAATTGTAACTTTGGATATTGGTCGTGACTAATGGGTTCGTTAACGCGGCAGGAGTGGTCTCCAGCACAGGAAGAACTCATGGCAAGATGGTGTGACTGGGACCTCATGCCCAATCCCAGCAGGCACCAACTTCACATACCATTTCCAGCCAAAGGACCAGATCGGTAGTTACTTCTACTACCCATCCACCGCTCTCCACCGTTTCGCCGGTGGTTTCGGTGGCCTCCGTGTCAACAGCCGTCTCCTCATCCCCGTCCCTTACGCTGACCCCGAAGACGACCACACCATCCTCATCAACGACTGGTACACCAAGAGCCACACCGCTCTCAAGAACTTCCTCGACAGTGGCCGTACTCTTGGCTTACCTGACGGTGTTCTCATCAACGGTAAATCCGGTAAAGTTGGAGGACCAAACACCCCACTCTTCACCATGAAGCCAGGAAAGACTTACAAGTACAGAATCTGTAACGTTGGATTCAAATCCACACTTAACTTCAGGATCCAAGGACACAAGATGAAGCTTGTTGAGATGGAAGGCTCCCACGTTCTCCAAAACGACTATGACTCACTAGACGTCCACGTCGGACAGTGCTTTGCTGTTCTTGTCACCGCTGACCAAGTGGCCAAGAACTACTACATGGTTGCATCCACCAGATTCCTCAAGAAGGAAGTGAGCACCGTTGGTGTGATGAGCTACGAAGGAAGCAATGTTCAGCCTTCAAGTGAACTCCCCAAGGCTCCAGTTGGCTGGGCTTGGTCTCTTAACCAGTACAGATCCTTCAGGTGGAACCTAACCGCAAGCGCGGCTAGACCTAACCCACAAGGATCTTACCATTACGGAAAGATCAACATCACCCGTACCATCAAGCTCGCCAACACCAAGAACTTGGTGAACGGAAAGGTTAGGTTTGGGTTCAACGGTGTTTCACACGTTGACCCCGAGACTCCCTTGAAGCTCGCTGAGTACTTTGAGATGTCCGAGAAGGTCTTCAAATACAATGTCATCAAGGATGAACCAGCAGCCAAGATCACAACACTAACTGTTGAGCCTAATGTCCTCAACGTTACTTTCCGTACCTTTGTCGAAATCGTCTTCGAGAACCACGAGAAGAGCATGCAGTCCTTCCATTTGGATGGTTACTCCTTCTTCGCTGTCGCGTAAGCTCCCTTTCATAACCTTTCAGTTCAAAACTCAATACATAATATGCATTTTCACTATTAGTAATCCATTCAAATAAGTTAGAAATGGGTATTTCTAACGAATTTGGCCTATTAGAAAAAAATTAAATTTCGTCAGAAATTTCCGACGAATTTTCTTACAAAATTACATTGTCCTTAAGAATCCGATTTGTTTTCTTGTAGTAGAATTCCATCTAGAGTTTGATCATTTTTCTCTAACGTTTTATTTATTCAACAGTTCTGAGCCAGGAAGATGGACACCAGAGAAGAGAAAGAACTACAACTTGCTCGATGCCATCAGCAGACACACCGTGCAAGTATACCCCAAGTCGTGGTCAGCCATCCTCTTGACATTCGACAACGCCGGTATGTGGAACATCAGGTCAGAGAACTGGGAGAGAAGATACTTGGGACAGCAACTATACGTCAGTGTTCTATCACCTGAAAAATCACTAAGAGACGAGTACAACATCCCACTCAACACCAACCTTTGCGGCATCGTCAAGGGCTTGCCCTTACCTACACCCTACACTATTTAATTAAACTCACTTCCACAAAATTTTATGTATTTATAATTGATATGTAAAATTTTAACACAAGTGAGTGTACTATGTTACTAATTAACCCTTCCCTAATTTCAATTAAACATACTACTATAATTACAGATCCAATTGTTATTCTACTAATATAATCCTTAATCTAACACAAGATAGACTCTTGATCAACTGCATTATCTCAACAATTTTAAGTATAAAGATAAGTTTTTTTTTTTGAGAAAAAGTATAAAGATAAGTTGTTAAGGTTGTTATTACAAATAAAAGAAAAACAGTAGATAGTGAGTGTACTTACCTCGTTATACGGCTTTGTTCCTCAACTTTTTTTTTTGAAAAAGCTTTGTTCCTCAGCTTGAGCTCTTGCGATTCCATACTCACATCTGTGCGACACAAAGAAACGTGTAGCCAAGGAAAACTTGCCGATCATAAATTTTCTTTGAAATACGAAATAAACATATATTGAAACTTATTCATAGCCTCGCCAAAAACAAATTTGAATTATTTTTTGTTGTCGACACAAATTTGAAATTAAAATTAAAATTGTCTCAGTAAAGTATTAAAAAGATATATTGAATCGGCAAGTCATCCTTGGCTGCACACTACTTTGGTCACATACGCCTTCTTATACAAACATGTCTATATGAAAACCACATACCAAGAAATGTATATGTGATAGCAGTAGATTTCTGATGTTTTTCTCTTTGTATATGTGTAACAATAGAGATAGAAGAGGAAGTATATACTTTTTTTTTTTGACAAAGAAAGAGGAAGTATATACATATGTATTGTTTGGGTAGATTATGAATACTAGAAGACTCACGCGCTCTCAGTTTATATAGCAGATGGTGAAGAGAGATGAGAGGGGATAAAATAATTAAAATTATTTGATGTACCCAAGAAGGCCGTAGATATGCAAAACCCTAAAAGTATAATGCAATAAAGTAAAACCAGTTGTAATAAAATAAAGTTGCAGAACTATAGAGATTCGAAGAAAATAAAATAAAAGAGATAACGTTCCTCCGTGCTTCTCCATCCTCGTTGTATTAATTTTCTTAAGCTACAAAAAGATTTAACAGATGCCATTGAGGTATATCACATACACATACATAGTCATATCAATACACATACACTACACACTTGACAAATTGACATAGATATGCACTATAGTTTTCTTTTTGGTGTAAGCCAGTGTATTATATGGGCACACACATTACACATATAGTCATATCAATACACACTCATAGATAATGCATTCCCTTACATCTTTGAAATTTATAAACCCCTTAGCAAAATAAAATTTGAAATTTATAATTCTCTTAACTACTTTTTAAAAGAAGAAGGGAGTCTTATCTTTTTACGAGTACCCCAAGTTCATTATCCCGACAGGTACTCGAAAGGGCACGAATAAAAAACATGTATGTATATGTACATGTATTTATTATACACACAAATCAGAACGTGGAATTTTAAAGTTATCGAAATGCTAAAAAAGGACCTGCTCGAGTATGTTGTCACTTGCGTGGCCGTACAATTTTACAATTTTTCATTCTTACTATAATTTTTTTTGAACCATTCTTATAAAGTATTGATTTAATTAACCGGACTTCATAGCCTGGTGGTAAAGGAACCTCGGCTGAGGTGCCCGCCATCCGACTTCGAAACCCGGCCACCACATAATTTACATGCGGAGTTGGTGTGGTGCTCCAGACCACTTAGCGTAACCAGTGACCCTTAAGTGGACGCTTAAAAATCCTATCATGGCATGGGCTTAGGCCCGGTGGGCTAGTCGATCACGCTTAGTGGTCGGATACTGGATTATCAAAAAAACTATTGATTTAATTATTATGATAACATGTCATATGTTTACAGCAACATATAGCTGTATAAATAAATAGGAAAGAAAAAAAAATAGAAATGAAAACGCACTGTGATTTGCGTATGCAAAGAGATGAATCTATTTGTTATTTCACTTCCTTTATTATTGTTTTCTATCATTTTTTTTCTCTGAGCTTGAAAGTAGTGATGCTTATGAAACTTTTCGTTATTACATAATTGACTGTTTTTATTATAGACTATAGTATAGTTTGAATAAAGAAACATGATACGACTAGGAAAATGAAAATAATACATAATATACAATATTAATAAAAATAATGTCAAAAGATGAATAAAACATTCACTTTCGTTTCGATTCCCTTCTTTATAAAGAGAGATATAAGTCAACCTGAGAATCTGAAAGATTGATCTTATGATTTTGTCAATAGGTCCCATGCAGGGACCATAACGACCCAAGCATATGTGATGAATTTGCAAAATGTCAAATCATAATCATAAGAATAGGCCGTAGTTTACACAAAATATTTTCTAAAATAACTTCGATGTCTATGTGAAACAAATAGTGTTACAAGAAACGTAAAATAACACATTTCAAATGTTTCATGCCACACTAATAAATATTTTATTCCATTTTAAGATGGATTTCAATTTTGGGACAAAAAGAAGTGTTATAGTTCATTTTGTATAAAAGAATATACTCATTATTGCTTTGTTAGCTATTCAAAAAACCTAGGCATTTCTTTTCAACGATGCAATTTCCTTTGAATCATCTCTTTTCATTTACTCCCCCAAAACACTACAAATGATAGTAAACACGCAATTCGGTGTCCTGAGTTTATTCCAGGAAATATATACTAACATCTCCAAATCGATGAGTATGATATGAACAAGAGAACTCTGTACAAAATCATATATAAAATAGATTAGGGTTAAAACAGAAAAAGAAATATAACATGTTTATAAAAGAATGTAGTCCTTCCAGTGTCTCTCTGGGTTTTTTTACTTGCTCTCCATTATTAATTTATAGTGTATAGGAAAGACTCACAAAGAAGATGAATAAATGTTACAAGGGGGCTTTATATCGCATGAGTAATGTAACCATCGACATTCAAGTACCTTTAGCACTATGCAGAAGAAAAGATCCGTCACAAGCAAAAAGCAAAGCACAAGGTGGGGATGACTCTTTAAGAAGTCAACTGCTCAAGAATCTTGAGGAGTCTCGAATCTAGTTGGTGTATCGATACCCGCCATACAACAAAGTCCACTGATCAAGATGAGAAGGAAAACGATTCCCTGCAAAAAGAAAAGAAAATCACAACGAGGAAGAGACATCAACAAGAGGCTTTTAATCAATCTGAAAAAGATGGAATCATATTAGCTTTATCATAATCAAAGTATGTCAAGATGAGTTGCAGTCTTGGTTTAGAACAAATCAAACAGAAGCCAGAAGCGTAACAAAGAGTAACTTCTCACCACTAGTATGCCTTCCAAAAGTGATGACTTGAATTTGCAGAGTTCATCACAGGTTGTGGAAACACCAACAGAGCTGCTGTTTCCGGTAGCACTTTCAGCTAGAAACCTTTGGAGGGTTTTGTAAGATGTGTACCAGTAAGGATCAGAAACATAAAGAGCTGCATATTTACTGCCAGATTTTTCTACAGAACTAACAAGTTCGGAGATACTTTCACCTGCAGATTATGTAAACAAAGTTTCTCAACTTCTCTGTTCTCAAATTATTACATTCTTTTGAAATAATGATCTTTTCCACTTACGCTCTGAATGTGACCGTCCAGATGATTCAGAACCCTCAGAACAGAGCACAACCAAGTCGGTTTCTCCTTCTTTCCTTGTTTCTCTTCTAGCAAGCAAATGATCCTGTCAATTATTTTAAGAGTATATTAGGAGTGAGTGACAAGGTTGATAACGTTAACTAGGCATGGAAGTAGTGAAAACGAAAACATAAAGATAAATGAACATTACTTTGAAAGACTGCAAGTCTGATAGTTTCTGAATCGTTCCATCCTCAACAAAGCAAGAATCAGAGAAAACAATATTGCTGACTCCTACATTGTGAGGGCAAGCTTGTTTAAGCCCTGAAAGCAACAAATTCTCCATCCTTTCTTCCTCTGGCGCAGAAATGTATGGGAATGCCAACGAAAAGTTGGAAGCTGTAAATAGACTCTGTTGAAACAAATCAGCTTTGTCAGAGATGTGAGTTATGTTCTGAAGAAAGGGAAAAACTTGCACTTACACTCAATGTGTTAACAAGGGAAAGGTCAGAGTTCCTTTTGGAAGAAACATCAGAAGAAAGTAACTGCAAGAGGACGAGAATGTGAAATATTAATATTCATAGCATAACAAACAATATCAAAACAATAAAAAAAAGATCCAACGGCAAATGATACTGATGTAAAAAACGAAGCTCCTATATCATTCACTCATAGATGACAACATTCTTACCTCTCTGCCAATGAACACAAGTGCAACATCAACAGGTTGCTCAACTTTCTTCTCCGAGCACTAAACAAAGACGATATCAAAGAAGAAGAAGAAAAAAATTAAAAAACAACCACCGGACATACACTAAGATTGAAACCATACCAGAAAGTTTGACCATCCTCCATGAGTGAATACAGAACCTACTAGATCCTTCGCAGACATGACCTCATAATTCACAGCCTGATCCAATTCTCCATTACCAACCCTGATGTCAAGAGTCATATCAACCATTCACAACTTGAACAAAGATCAGACAAAACATAAACAGTTCACAAGTCTCAGGCTTTATCAAAATTAAACCAAAACTATCTCCAAACACATCGGAAGCAGAGACATTTGTAAGATTCATCCCGAGCAGTTCGACCACAGATCAAACATAAACAGTTCACAAGTCTCAGGCTTTATCAAAATTAAACCAAAACTATCTCCAAACACATCGGAAGCAGAGACATTTGTAAGATTCATCCAGAGCAGTTCGACTACAGATCAAACATAAAGAGTTCACAAGTCTCAGACTTTATCAAATGGGCATCGAAGTTATCTCCGAACATGTCAGAAAGTAGATACATTTGTAGAATCCATCACCATATAATGACACAATGAGAAGTATAGAGAGAGAGAGAGAGAGAGAGAGAGAGAGAGAGAGAGAGAGAGAGAGAGAGAGAGAGAGAGAGAGAGAGAGAGAGGCGTAACTGGAGATGAGGAGACCAGAGGAAAGCAGGAACGGTGTTAGGAGAAGAAGCGAATCCAAATTCAACCACACAGAGAGCCACCAGTAACGTCACCACACATCTTTGCATCTTCATCATCGTCAAATCCTCTACCGGAGAAGAACTAAACAGAAAAAGAAATCAATCTCGATTCAATGAAACAATCTGAAAAATCAAAAGATGAGTACGAACCTGTGAAATCGAGATCGCTACTCAGAGATCGATGGATTGGATCAATCAAGTTTTCAAATCCAAACAAAGGGACAGATTCATATCTGATCCTCACATCTGGACGACTTAGGGAGAGTTAACGGCGTCGTTTAAGACGAAAAAAAAAAAAAATCAATAACCGGGTTTGGTTTAGTTTAAGACAACCGGTCAAGTGTTTTGGGTCAGAGTGGGCTTTTATTTACAGTTTATGTTAGGGCAAATCTGTAAAATAGGACATTTCTAAGTTTATGTCACAAAAATAGCTCTAAAAAAAACTAAAATGACCAAAATAGTATTTTATATTTTGAAAATTTTAAAATTTTTTAATTTAAAAAAAGTTAAAATCTTATCCCCAAAACCCCACTCCCCAATTCTAAACCCTAAAACCTAAATTCTAAACCCTAAACCCTAAACTCTAAACCCTAAATCCTAAATTCTAAATCTCACCCCTTAACCTAAACCCTAATGTCTAAATTAATTTATCATTGAGATATAAGTATATATTTATCTCTTTTGATAAAACATTAAGTGTTATTTTGGTCATTTTTATTCTTAAGTGCTATATTTGTGATAAAAAAAATTTTAGTGATATTTTAGTCATTTTCTCTTTATTATATCATAAAAAGACAGTTTCCACTACTCAAACAGTTCATTAACTCTTTTTACCAACTAAAACTATTCAGTTCCTCTTTAACTAAATAATGAACCAACTAAAAAAATATAATATAGATTTTTAATTAAAAGACAATAAAATAGGTTCCACGTATCTTCTTTTTCGTTTCTCCTTCCTGCGTCTTTTATTCTTCCTTTTGTTAAATGAATTTTAGTTTTCCAGAAAATTATTTCCAGAAAATATGTTCCTAATCAATATATTTATTATTCAATATATCTTTTGAGATGTGTCAAGCTATATATCTGATGGTGATAAAATCATGATATATAAAACTTCTCTCTCTTAATGGATACACCTTTGCGTCAAACTCTAAGACGAGATTCAAAGTTGTGGAACTGGTTCTAAAGCTCCGGAGCTGTCGTCGCCGTGCCTTTTCTTTTGTCATATTCACCACTTGTGAGAAGCTTGATAGCAAGAAAGACCAACTTTGAAATTTGATGTTTATCAGATCTTTTGAGTTTATACCTCTCTTAAAAATAATTACGACATGAGCAGATTCACAGATATAGTGTAAACGTGAATATCGTTACAACAGTGTACATGTGAACATCGTTAAAATTGCATGTAACATTGCCAGAAATGATTGTGTACATTGTTTTTCTGTCTGCATTGCAATTTCGTGTACATCTAATGATGGAGACTGAAGTTTTGGAAGTGGAAATGCGAGTAGGTGTACACATCAATGTATACATTTACGAAATACATAAACTTTTGTGAAGACGTACACATGTACACATGTATACGATACATTATTTTAATAATAAAGAGTGTACATATGTGACGAGTGTATATTGTTTTAATAATAAAATGCACATATGTGAAGATGGACACATGTACACATATAATTGTACATATTTTTTTAAATGAGTGGCAATTTTGTAATTAAATCATCTTCTTCCTATTACGACATGAACAGATCCCAGATATAGTGTACACGTAAATATCGTTACAACGGTGTACATGTGGACATCGTTAAAATTGCATGTAACATTGTCAAAATTGATTGTGTACATTGTTTTCTGTCTGCATCGCAGTTTCATGTACAACTAATGATGGAGACTAAAGTTTTGGAAGTGGAAATGTGAGTAGGTGGACACATCAATGTATACATTTACGAAATACATAAACTTGTGAAGACGTACACATATACACATGTATATGGTATATTATTTTAATAATATATGTGATGATGTACACATGCAGACATATATTGTTCACATGTAAATTTTGTTTTTTGCTTTAATAGTAAATAATGTACACATGTGACGAGTGTACATTGTTTTAATAATAAAGTGTATATATGTGAAGATGTACACATATACACATATAATTGTACACATTTTTCTAAAATGAATGGCAATTTTCTAATTAATCATCTTTTTCCTATTAGGGTATCATGCATTTCTACAACTAAACCTCAGAGCCGCCATTGATTTTTCTTCATGAAATCTTCATTTTTTTTGTTTTTATCTCTGGACTTATATTGCACAATTAAAAGTGCGGATTCAAATTGAAAAAGCTATGTGAAAATTTATAAGTTTTAGGGCCAAACTGTAAATACTTAAAAGCTAAAGGACCAATCAAGCAAATATGAGAAACTTGTTTTGGGAATGGATCCCTTTGATGTTCGACAGATCGGATCGACTCTCGATTTGGTTCGCGGATTGGCAAGGAGGAGAGGTCATCGATTTGGTTCGCTTATGATTGGCGAGGAGGAGAGGTCACATAGGATTACACGACGGAGCTTGACGAGCCACTGAAGTGAAGATGCGGAGAAAGATGAGACGCGATGGCGTAGAGAGTAACCACCCCATGATGACGAATTGCAGACTCACCGAAACGTAAGAACTCAGAAACAGAATCGGAGACTGAGCCAGTGGCGATGCTTGTCGTACCATAAAGATTAAGGTGGAAAAATGAAGAAAAAAGGTCAAAGTAGAGAAGAAGAAGAATGCATTTTTTAAATTATAAAAATTTAATGAAACTAAATGTTTCTAACTAATGAGTACGTAACTGGTTTCTTTTTAAGAGGATAAATTAAGTCTTTTTATTCAAAAACTATATTTGTAACATAAACTGTCTTAATATGTAATAAAAATTCATAAACTGCCTTGTGGTGATAAAAAATCTTTATTTATTTACTAGTGTTAGACATGGCGAGCACTTTTATTTCCATTAGATGGCATAGTTATTTCTCAAATATTGTGGAAGATGGTTGATTAGAAGAACCAAAAATAAATTGGGAAAGAGATAAATGGAGTGATTGTGGTGTGTGTAACTGCCACCGGTTATTGGTTACTAATAATTTTTTTTTCTTAAGCAACTAAAAAAATATCTGAAAATTAAGAATTTGTTTTTTAAAAAAAATGTTAAAGGACACTTGTAACTTTCAAATTTGTCAATTGACTTCTATTTTATAATATAAAAATATAAAATGTTTTGAATTTTTTTTTGTATTTTTCAATTTTTTCTTTTAAGGATTTTTTTACTTGTCAAATTTTCATTGGTGAGATGACTTGAGCTTTAGTATATAAGGTATATATTTTCTTTCAGATCCAAGTTTAATGATGCTACATACAGCTCCTCCTCACTCACTCCTATCGTGCACATTAGTATTCGACTTAAAATTCTCAATCTTTTATCTACGTTTGACAAATATACGTGTTTTCCTCAATCTTAAAAATGTGTCTACCAACAACAATTAAGTTATATAAGAAGAATATCAAATTCTGAACAAAAAGAAAGTGCAATCCATGCTTTTAGAATCAAAAACTATTTTATTGATCAACCTTCGAGTTGTCAACGTCTTAAACTAAGAAGATTCATAAATTATCCTCTGGAACTTGAAGCTTTTTCATATAATAACATATGTTGTGAAACTTCTTGTCATATATGTTTGATTTAATATAAGTTCACATGTGCATGAAGCTTTCTATAAACGTGCATACCACACAACAAAACAATAGAAAACACACAAAAATGAAGGGCAAGTTACTGTTTATTGTTTCACTTTTGGTTCTATCTTTGCTGTTTTCACTTGAGACTATTTACCATCCGATTTGCTTTTAGGTTAAACACCATGAGTTCATTAGAAGGATCTAGAGTTCTAAGGTTGATCATACAATTAAACTACAAAACATATATAACAATAGTCTGAAATAAGATAAGGGATTTACTAACCTATATGTTTTGTACATTTTTTTTTTTGTAATAAGATGAAATAAGCGAAATGCTTCATATTCACAAGACAAACAAGATCCAGACACCAGGTAGTGTCACAAAGCGTGCTGGCCAAGGCACAGAATCTAACAAATGAGGTTCCTCAAACGCCGGCTAAGGTGGCTAGACAGACCGGACCGGCTAAGGCATATTCGTACATCGTTTCTTTTTTATATATATTTTGTGTAATTTGTTTATCAACCCTAATGTCAACAAAAGTCCAAACAGGGTAAAAAAGTTTTTTTTTGTTTGACTTGTATAGTCATTTTTATATGTTAATCAGATGTGCTAATTATGAAAATTAGCTCGAATGAAACTATGGTTGTCAAGAAATTATTAAATTCAATCAAAAACTTAGTCCACGTATAAAAGTTTGATATAAATTAATAGAAGTTTTCTGACGCGCAGACTTTATTTAATAGCTTATGTAAAACTGAGGTTCTATATATGATATACTGATATATCTTATCTAAATCTCTATATACACGCAATACATAAAACGTATATATCACCAAAGAAATGAAGAGCAGGTTCTATTTGATTGTTTGGCTTTTGATTCTCTTTCCGACGATTTCTTCATACAAGTCCAGTAAGTATTTTTCATCTCTTTCCCATGTATGCCAAATGAGAAGTTATTAGGTTACTACTAATGAAACTAATGAAAAACGTAAAAAACTTGATACATTTGCTACTTTTACATGTATCTTACTTATTGTTAGTATTTATATACATCAGTTCATCTTTTCATCTTTAAATCTTTTTACCTTTATAGAAGAAAACATAGCAGAAACAGTCCACATAAAAAATATAACGAAGATCGGAACACATCCGAGTAAATCACCACGCGATCGCCTATGGAGTGGGAGTGACACGCCTCAAGCCTCGGGCCCAAATGCAGTATAAAAACCATCTCCAATACATTTCCATTTTTTCCACTATTTTTCTTCTTTAAAATAGAGTATTGTAAAGGTAGATTTACTCCAATAGAGTTGCATTGGAAATGCTCTAAGATGTCACATATTTTTTATATTTATTTTTGTATGAACGTTATAGTTTAAGTGAAAAAATAATAAGCAGCAAACTGATGGCCGGCTGGCTCGTACTTCTTTAAGTTTGTTGTACACATTGAAATTTGGCGTGAAACAGAACATCTCTAGATAACGATGTTCATGCTCTTGGTCTTTGATCTAAGGTTTCTAAAATTACATAATTTGGAGACATGAATTATTATATACTGGCACTTGTCTATATTATAACTAATTGCATCATTAATTTTTGCATTTTTTTTTTCACAACAATAACTAAACTATGATGTGTGTGCAGTCGGATCAACTAGACAAAACAGAACCACAGAGTCAACATAAAACATAGCATAAGGGAAATTCGAGGAAGCTATTGCAAGTTTGTCCGCCACTGGATTATGAGTTTTTGAAATATGTCGGATCTTGACGGTGGAAAAGAAAATCTTACTGAGTCGGAACTCTTACAAGTGGATACTACAAAATAACAAATATTATGAATCAACTTTTATAAAGATGATACAAAAACATTTAATTTTAGTATTTATTAATGTAGTTCTGATTTATTAGTAAACTAATGATCAATTTTGATACAAAAGAAGTAGATGTCTCTTGTCCTATGCCGATAGACAACTAAAGTAATAGCCGAATGCTCTCATTGGAAAGTTTCATCTATTAGTTATTTGTATACTAATACATTCTGAAACTTGCGCACACGTTTGGTTGCTCTTGTGAGTAACACAGAGCTTGAAGAAGAAGAAATGTTTTAACGTATTATTTTTTCATTACTTGGAAAACAATTACAGAGTCATCCTTTTATACACGAAATGAAATCTTATCCTAAAACTGAAGTTAGCAAATGATTGCACAGGAATCTAGGGCCCAAATTTGTTGGAGATAAAGATACCCTGAGCTGGTAGCTTTGTACAACTTTGATGGCAAGGACGTTTAATTATTGCTCCTTTGACTGCATGTGATGTTAGGAGCTTTAACGGCTAGTGCAGAGTTGAAACCTCTGCTTGAGCTATTACAGTGAGCAATTATAAATAGTGTACCCATTAAGCGATGGATCCACAATATATTGTGAATTCACTAAGATGCAAGGAATATTGTGGCTGACTACATTCCTTCTTGTTTTTTCTTCGGCATATTCATCACAAGTGCTCTTACCTAATTGCATCAAATCCCCTAATTTCAGTGAGTATTTTTTCTGCCCAATCAATCCCCTAATTTCTGTGAGACTAATCACAGCAAATTCCCTAAAACATTTATTTTTTTGTCATTCTGGTCATATATACACATCTAAATAAAATTCTAAAGACAAGAATAATCAAGATTGGTCTTACTCTTATGGTGTAGAATAAAAAAATATGGGATGAGGTTTTAAAATGTTCTGATAGTTAATAATACCAGACAGCCAGAAAACATACTCCCCTTTTTCTTGTTAAGAAGATTAATTTGAATCAACTAGTTAACACGAGCACATGTGCGGGATGAATTTTAATTACTTACGATTGCTTCATATTAATTTTGTTTATTCTATAACAATTACATCGTATCATAAATTCAAAAATTGTTATATGTTGTGGACATATACTATATAATGATGGGTATCGGTAAGGCTGTAGGGCTCTAGGGAATTTTTTTTTTTAAATTTATATTTATTCACAATTTTATAATTTTATCAGTAATATTTTGTACATTTTATGATGAAAATAAACTATATACATATAAAATATTATTACTGGGTCCCTTTTCAATTTTATTTATCAAAAATTTAATTTTTTATATAAAATATATATTTATAAAAAGGATTGGACTCTTTATTTATTAATATACAAAGGGGGACACAGATTTGGACCTAGAACGGTCGTACCGTTTATCCCCTTAATTAGCTGGTCCTACCTATCAAGTTAAGATGTAGATAAACTGGTTTCGTAAAACCTCAATTAAACATTGGGGATGAAACAATACATCAGAAAAACTCATTTCCGATCCACTTTTTATCAGATATGGAAAGGAAAAACATTAAAAGTGGTGTTTTCTTGTTTAAATCTATAATATTTGTGCTTACGATAGTATTTCTATTAATTCACATTTTTTCTTTGTTTTGATTTTGTGCAAAATTTCTTGGAAAACATAAACTTTGATCAATTGAGAGAACATTTCGAACATAATATAACAATAGAGACATGCGCATTGCACGGGATTAATATCCTGTACACAAATTATTTTTACATATTTTTTTTTGGTCATTTACGTATTAAAAATAAAAAATATATTGAATAATTGAGGAGCGAGTGAATATTATGTACATAATTAAACTGGAGTAAACACAAAAATCAAGTAAATAAACCAAATTAATAATTTTATTTATTTTATATGTTATGTAATTAAATTTAAATGATATTGACATAGAAATATAATATATTTCAATATAAATATTTAATTGAAGCTTTTTTATTCCTCCTCATATGATTTTATTAACAGTTATATATTTGATGTAAAAAAAATTAAACTATTCATCACAGAAATTTTAGTGTGAGTTTTTTTCTAATTTTAGTAATTTATAATCTTTTAAAAGATTCAATATAAATTTCAAAATTAAAAATATTCAGATTGCAATATCTTTTCAATTATATTTTGAAATTAACATATATGTATTTTATATGGTATATAATTTTATTTAAACGATATAAAAGTGTGTATATATACAATATGAGTATCTATTAAATGATAATTCATATTCATGATTTTATGATCATTTGTATATTTTTATAGCATAAAAGGTAAACAGTTGTTCACAAAATTTTTATTGTAAGATTTTTAACAGTTTAGTCATTTATAGCCATTTTTTTTTTAAAAATGTAACATATAAGCAAAATTTAGATTTTTTATTATATAGTTAATGTAATTGTTTTTTAATACTATAAATTAAAAAAAATGATGAAGGATACAAAACTATTATTAGATATTTATTATTTTAAATCATTAATTTTCATATATATGTTAATTATATAAGGTATAGCTTTTACTGAAGGAAAGAATCAAGAATATTCTTTATGTACTATAAATTGTTTGATAGTTAATTTAATAAAGGTATATTTTATGTTTAGATGGACTAACATTGTTTTCTAAAGATTCTGAGAGCGATCCTAATGATGATACGTGGGTACAATTAAATGTTGTAATATTTTAAGATTAATATATAAGATATCTTATTTTTATAATTTTTTATTATAATAAAAAAATGGAACACGGCATAGTACAAATCGCCACCCGCTCATGGTTGTGAAACATGGCAGCAAGCGCACACACAAGACCATTGTGTAGATGTAAGAGCAACATTATTGGAAGTCTTTGTGTTAGGATTCTTAAAAAAAAAGTGTATGTATATATTATATATGCGTATATACTTGTGGGTTAAAGAGTTTACGGAAATCCAAACTGAAAATTTCTTAACTAAAGAACTTTCAGTTTGGGTTTCCGTAAAGTCCTTAACCCATAGTTATATACGCATATATAGTATATATATATATACATATATTTGTATTAAGGACCTAAGAGTAAGGACCTCCAATAATCTTGCTCTAAGCCACCCAATGACAATCTATCAGTTAAACTGAGACATGCATGTTTCATAATATAGTTTTTTTTTGCTAAAATTTCAGAATGTAGTTTGTTTTAGCGTTCTATAATTATAAATGATTTAAGTGTTTTTGGCCACCATATTTAATAAATTTAATTGTAGCTATCTGCGTTTAACCAGTCGTACATCGCTCGAAATGGCCCCATAGCTATTGTGGAGAGTGTCACTCGAGATTGCGTCACCAGCCGTACATCGCTTGAAATGACCCCGTTTGGCTGTTTCATTTATTAGCTTTAGAGGCTAGACAATAGTCGGAAATGGTGAGGTGTTTTCAACTCATTTTTGATGTCTACTAACATCTCTTTTAATTTTCTTGCTATTTCTAATCTTGTAGTCCCTCCAAACTTAATAGTTTTCCAGTGTTATAAAAGAAAAGCTATCCGCGTTTAACCAAGTAGAATCAAATCCTTTGAAGTTCTGAGTATTTTCAAAATGATATAAGACTTGAAATATTGAATTGATTACATATGTCATCAAACTACACATCTTTCAGATTTTGTTTAGAAAGAATTATGGAGTTAAACATTTTTGAATTGGAATAGTAAAAAAAAAAAAGAAGAGTTTTCTCAGAAAAGAATAGTTTGTAAACAAATATTTCGAGCTTCCGAAAACTAACACACAAACCTTCGACAGGATGGTGAAACCCACACACGGAGCAAACATGTGCATGCAGTGCCATTAGTGGATCCGCTCAGAGTTTTGTACTTCTCTACAACAGTATGATTTCTCTTTCAATCATGATCTAAACGTTGTTTAGAGTTTTCAAATGATATGATGAAAACTATATCCATACCAATCAGATACTTGAATTTTAGAGTCTTCAAATGTGTATCTGATCATTTTGTTTTTCTTTCAACGAGGTATCCACTTTATTTTAATTATTTTGTAATTAATAAATACTTATTTTATCACATTTTGATATTATGTTTATTAAATTTTAAACTATATTAATTAGTAATACAAGTTAACTACTCCCTCCGTTTCTAAAAGATGTATATTATAGAAAAAAAATTGTTTCAAAAAGATGTATTTTTTACATTTTCAATGATTGATTTAATGGAAAATTGTAAGTTTCAAAAAAAATTAATAGTGTTTATTGAGTTTCTATTGGTTAAAAGTTATGGAAAATTGTTATTCACAAAAAACAAGGTATTTACAATCAAAATTAAATGAGTTTTCTTAATATTTGTGAAAAGTCTAGTACATGGATTATTTAGGAACAGAGGGAATATATTACAAAGTAAAATAAAATTATTTTAATATTTGATAAATTTAATGGTATAAAACAAAATTGTATTACTTTCTATATTTTATAATAATAGTAATTAAATTTTATATTATTGAAAAAAAAATATGATTTATTAACTGAAAACAACAAAAACAAATTTCAATTATGTAAAAATTCAAATAATATAGTACATTTATTTTTATTTACAAATTTAAACTAATAAATAGAAACAATTAACTATATTATTAATAAAATAGAATACAATAAGTATATATTTAAATATTTGATAGGATGATATCAAATTTGGTGTCTTGTTGAAGATGGATTTACATTATATTTGGTGTTTTGATGTCATTGTTAGAANTATAGTACATTTATTTTTATTTACAAATTTAAACTAATAAATAGAAACAATTAACTATATTATTAATAAAATAGAATACAATAAGTATATATTTAAATATTTGATAGGATGATATCAAATTTGGTGTCTTGTTGAAGATGGATTTACATTATATTTGGTGTTTTGATGTCATTGTTAGAAATGGCCTAACATCCAATCACTAAAGCTAAATCTTCAATTTAATACTAAATAAAAATCTATGCCTCTTACTTTTGAACAATGGAACTGAACTTTGAAACTAAACGCAACACACCATGAGATCTATTTATTATTAGGCAACTAAAGATTTATAATATATTGGTGTTTAGTTATTTAATGAATATTTTTGTTCAAAATTTTAAAAGATCTTGTCAAGATATCGTATGCAATTTAAATTTTATAGTGTTAAGTATATTATAAAGTTAATATGTTATGACCAGATTTATTATGACTAACGAACGTATCCTTCATAACAAATGAACATTATTTTTTGAACACATTATAACAAATGAACATGTAGTTAAAAATTAGTGGCACAATCTGTAATAGATCACATAAATTAACATTATTTGCATTTGTTGTAATAGTATAGTAGATTTTATTCTTCATAAAATTTTAAATCAAGATTCTCCATCACTTCCTCTCCAAGATAATATATGACTATATATTTAGACTTTTGTATCAATAAGCATATAAAGTAAAAGATGAATGAAATCATCCGAAAGCCCCATCTGATTAGTTATTGATTTTGAATAAACTTATTCACATCTTTGATTCATATAAATGCACACATATGTATGTAAAACTTTTGTAACTTACCAAAACTAAAAGGAATATATCAGCACAAAAGATAGATGAAATGATGGGGAACTTGTGGTTCATTGCTTTACTTTTGATTTTTTCTTTGGTGTTCTCGTCATCTTATATGGTTTCGGCTCAGCCATACAAAATCCGCAAACTTGGTTAGTAATATATATACATACAGAAAGCTCCATCAAAATAGAGTTAATGAAATCTACCAGTATTGTATATGGTGTGTTCTTTCCTTATAACTCAGAATTAATTTAACTTATACAGGCGCAACTATTGACGTACCGCCTAGTAGATCATCACCGGCTAAGGGTCATGGCGGCAAGACCACCCGGTTATAATATCTGTTTTCTTGTTATAGCTTTCAGAAAGAAAAAAATGGAGGAAAAATGTGTCTATTTAAAATAAAACACTCGACTAAAATGATCAACAAAGAAAGTTTAAGGAGCATATATATAGATATATATATATATATATATATATATATATATATAGCTCTGAGAGGATAGAAACGATCGATTATATTTATACCTCTCCAAAGCAGTCTCTGCGGTAAACTTGGTTGTCTTGATCGCCCTAAGGTACCTCATCATGCTATTTCTCACTCGTTAGACCTTTCTTACACTCTTTGTTCTGTCGTTTTGATAACCCAAATTGATGGTTAACATTGGATTTTTTAACATGCAAGTATAAGAGAGATTTTCTCAGAAAAAAAGGTATAAGAGAGATTAAAAAGTCAACGTCCGCTCATTACATGCATTACATTGACTTAGATATCACCAACTGTGGTGAGAGACTGAGAGCGACCGTGTTATAAATCTCTGCCTAGCTCTCTAATACTAAGTAGTTTATGAAATACTAATTTTTTATATTTTCTTTTTTGAGAAATGACTTACTATATTTATTTATTTATCCTTGGCAAAGAAAATTATGTTGTCTATGTTTCTAACCAATATACAAAAGAGTAAGGAGCCAAAAATAATAAAAGGAGCCTCAATTTTCTAACTCTTGGAGGAGTTCAGATCTTAGAGACTAGAAACATTTCTTTAGAACTTTAATTAAAAATATTACAGTAAACAATAAAATGATAAATAAAAATAATTAATTATTCTATTTATGGAGTAAATTCATTTTTACTCTATTATAATGTAAAAATGAAGTAAGATTGGATCTTTTTTTTACTCTAAATTTCATGTTATAGTGAAGAACAAAGTGGAGTTGGAGATGCACTATGTCGTCACATATTTTTACATATATTTTTGTATGGACGTGATAGTTTAAGTGAAAAACTAATAAGCAGCAAATTAGTGGCCGGCTGGCTCGTAGTATTTTTTGAGTTGTTAAATTGACCTTGTCTTTTGTACACATTTAAATTTGGGCGTGAAAAGCACATCTCTAAATAACAATGTCAATATCATGCTCTTTGACATATGTTTCCTAAAATTACACAGACTGTATCAATTATTATATAATGCCAGTTCTCAACATTTTAACTAACTACTTCTTTTCCTTTTGTATACTTGAAATAATAGGAACTGTTTTGTAATAGGGCAATTCACAAAAATAGACATCTTTTAAGTTTTTATCTCAAAAATAGACCTCAAAAATTAAAAATGATCAAAATAGCATTTTTTATTTTGAAAATTTTAAGTTTTTTAATTTTTTTAAATTCGAAACCTTATCCCCAAAATACACTCCTCAACTCTAAACAAAAAATATAGGATTAGTTAACCCAAGGGGTATAAATATATATTTAATAAAATATTTAAGTGTTATTTTAGTCATTTTAATTATTAAGATCTATATTTATGATAAAAACTTTTTTAGGTCTATTCTAATCATTTTCTCTTTGTAATATGAAACAAACTTATTTAATTTTAATATTTATAAATGTAATTCTTGTTAATTAGTAAACTATTCAATTTGATAGAAAAGGAGTAGACGTCTCCAATACCGATCGATAATTAAAGTAATAGCTGGATGCTCTCCTTCGAAAGTTTTCATCTATTAGTTAGTAGTATACTTATAATAGATTGTAAACTTGCCCACACGTTTGGTTGTTTAATCATATACATACTTTGACCCTACTTTGCAAGCAGTGTATATTTTGCATGTGTTTGTTTCTGGTATGTTAAAGGAAAAAGTTCAACGTAAGAAACAAATATGAGTAAAAGTTTGTTTGTCGCCTTTTGCGTAAGTTTTATGTTAATTTTTACTCCCTCTGTTTCTAAATAAGTGTCACTTTAACCTTTTAATTTTGTTTAAAAAAAGTGTCATTCTACAATCCCAATGTAATTTTGTACATTAAATCTATTTCTTACTCTTTTGAATAACCAATAGTATTTTACTTAAATTATTTTCATTTAATTAAACATACATTAAATAGATATATATTAGTTTATTATACAATTTTCTTAATTTATGTGCAAAGAGTCAAAATGACACTTATTTAAAAACAGAGGGAATAAAGTTTATTTATACTATCACTGATTATGAAAAATATTACAAAATAACCATGAACCTAAAAATCTAATATTCACGTCTGGCGGTTCTACTTACAGCTCATCGAATCGTGTTATGAAATTTAACCTTTGACTACTTGTACTGAAAATCTAGTGTAAACTTTCTTCTGTTAATCTACATAATTGATAATTAATAAATTGTGTCACATGAGACTCAAAACATATTCTGTAAATTTTGTATCTAGTTCAATTGTAAGAAAAACAAAAAAAAACAAAAATAGGAAACGCAACCGATAGGAAAATGAGTAGTTATTTCCAAAAAAAGTCTTGAAAAGAACTCGTAAGCCATGTTATACACGATCTCTATGTATTATCCATGAAGATTACTAGATGACAAAGAACATTGTTTTTCTTTATTAAAGAAAAGAAAAACATCGATTGGAAGTCCAGTCGTCCACTCTTTTGCGATTTGGTAAAGTATACAATTGCGTGTGTGAAAAGCTTATTCGTTTGGTAAAATAATGTTGTTTTCCTGGAAATATCAAACAACTATATAATTTCCAATGTAATGATCATTACAAAACTTGCATAATGCCATACAAAAAAACCTTGACTAATAAAGCTGAAGCTTTCGTCAACGATGTGATCGATATAAATAGTCTACCCATTACGCGATGAATCCACAATATACTCACTAAAAATTGTTATTTTACAAATAAAGAAAACCCCAAAAGATGCAGGAATATTGTGGCTGATAACACTTCTTCTTGTTTTTTCATCGGCATATTCATCACAAGTGCTCTTACCTAATCACATCAAATTCCCTAATTTCAGTGAATATTTTGCAAATCCCCTAATTTTTGTGAGTAAGTTGTTACCTAATCAAATCAAATCCCCTAAAAGGCTAAAACGTTGATTTTGTTTGTCATTCTGGTCATATTTAACATATAAATAAAATTTGAAAGACAAGAATCATGAAGAATATACCCGGACGAGCTAGCTCAACTGGTAACACCTCAAGCAATTGCTTGAGAGGTCACGAGTTCGAGTCTCGGGCGGGGAGGAGTGTCCAGGGCCGTAAAAGGTACAGACGCAGGCTGGCTCCGGGCCTGGGGGGGATTAAGGCCGAAGGCCCGAACCCATCCCGGTTAAACAAAAAAAAAAAAAAAAAAAAAAAAAAAGAATCATGAAGAATATTGGTTTTATGGTGTTGGTGTAGAATAAATAAATAGGTTACGGTTTTAAAATGTTATGTAGTTAAATATAGAAAGCTAGAAAATATATTTCCTTTTTTTAGACGATTGCTTGTATCAATCCCATTTATATAGTTTTTAATATAGACAAAAAAAATTGGAACACCGCAAATTAAGTCACCACCCGCGTTTGGTTGTGTTTTGTGAAACATGGCAACACGCACACACAAGACTTAAAATTTTGTTTTAATATCCTTTGAAGTTTGTTTTAATATCCTTTGAAGTTCTGAGTATATTCCAAAGGATATATTGTAGATTATAATGATTGAACCAAAGAAAAAATATAATAATAATAATGTAGATTATAATGTTTTGGAATATATTTATAACATTCCGATTATAATATATAGCAGGACTTAAAATTTTGAATTGACAGTATATGTTATTGAAGTTCATTTATCTTTTCGGTTATTTATTTAATAAAAAATCTATAATTAGACGTGTTTGAATTAGAATAGTGAAAAATAAGTGATAGACCTGAAATTAATTTAATATACTGCCAAACTGAGGTCAAAGAACATGAAATAATTATGTAGTAATTGTAAGGTTAATAAACAAGTTTTTTTTTAGAATCTTCGAAAATTAATGCACCAATGGTCGATTGGGGTTGATTTTGTACTTTTCTACGAGAGTTGATTGTTAGTAGGGAGTCTTCGATTTGGACAGATTTCCCAAGAAGTGACTTTTCAAAATTTGTTTATGTTCTATAGCTATTGGAAGAAAACTGATGATATAATTTAACGAAAAATGTGACATGATTTTATGATATATAATTTTTTTTTAATTTTTGGTAAAATTCTTAAAATAAAATAACAACTTATATTTAGAACATCTCATAAACACAATTGATAAGATATTATTTTAAATGGATACTAAAATAGAATAATAACTTAACTTAGTTACTATCATGCATAAACATAATTATTATTTTAATTATAAGGAAGTATATATTTTAGGGAAAACTATATTCGGTCAAATTAATTACAAATATACATTAATAAAGACGAAACAAGTAATTAATTAAATGTAAGATTTTATGGATAATTAATTTAAATATATAATTAAACCCATTAATGACTAGAAAATGTGATTAATTATACTTTCAAATTATTATATTTATTTGGATTTAAACATGATACAATATATGTTGTGCCATTGCAAATTGATTTACAAGAAAAATTAAAATGTATAGTTTGGATCGAATTAATATATTATTTTTTTACTCAAAATATAAAACAAAACTAGATAAAACAAAATATACTCAAAATATCTACATACATGATATAAATATAAACTAAATAATTTTGTAATTTTATTGTTTACTAAAACTGAATTAAATAAAAAAATGAAAATTTTAAAAAACTAAACAATATAAATTTAAATATTTGTAAGTTTGTTTTCAGCGCATTGTGCATGAATCCTCCTAGTTTATATTTAGATGTCCCTATTTCATCATTTCACGAGATAGAAAGAAAACGTGATAAACCTATATCCATACCAATCAAAGACTTGAATTTTATAGAGTTTTCAAATGTGTATGAGCACTTTGTTTTTCTTTTAACGAGCTAGCCATTTTCCATAAGTAATATCAATTCAGCCATGCATTATCCAGTTTTTTTTTAAAATTGATAACGTGTAATGCGATGACTAATATTGAGTACACGCAAATGTCAACCATATCTCATCTTCTTCTTATTTTTTTTTGAAAGATCCATGTGTCATCTTGAGTACAAATTTCATCCTTAGCAAATGTAATACAAAGAACATTGCATTTATATTTGAATTTGATTTAGAAATTTCGTAATATTTATTCGTAAATTAAATTTTTGTGTATGAGCTGAACTATTTGGACAGAAAGAACGAGTCAATCATCTCTGTAAAATCATAAGAATCAGAGACCTAGTCTTCTCTAGTTATTTTATTTGTGGAATATTGGGTGTGAGACCCTTGTTAATTAATGATGCTCTCGCATCTTTGATTCATATAAATACACATGTATACGTAGTCTTTTTATACCTTAACAAAACAAAGGAATATATCAGCAGAAAAGATAGATGAAATGAAGGGGAACTTGTGGTTCACTGCTTTACTTTTGATTCTTTCTTTGGTGTTCTCATCATCTTATATGGTTTCGGCGCAGCCATACAAAATCAGCAAACTCGGTGAGTAATATAGATACAGAAAGCTCCATCTAGATACAGTATTGTATATGGGTGTTCGATATTTCCTTACATGACTAAAAGAACTAATATTAATTTATACAGGCTCAACTATTCACATACCGCCTAGTAGATCATCACCGGCTAAGGGTCATGGCGGCAAGACGAACCGGTCATAAAAAATGTTTTGTGTTTTTTTTTCTTTTGTTATAGCTTTCAGAAGAAGAAAAAATCAAGAAAATTGTGTTTATTTATAAATGAAAAAATTACGACAAAAATCATCAACAAAGAAAGTTTAAGGAGCATGTATAGCTCTGGAAGAGTAGAAACTCTCAGTTGTATGTATGCGTTCACCTCCAAAGCAATCTGGCTTGATGTTACCTGCATATCCAAAACAGTCTCTGAAGCAAACTTGGTGGTCCTGATCGCCCTAACATTTTAACACTATATGTCACTTGTCAGCGACCAGTCATGACCACAGTCTCACGATCAAGATACCTTTCTAATTAGACTCTTGTTCTATTATTTTGACTACCCAAATTGATGGTTAAACATTGAAATTCTCAACATGCAAGTATAAGGAGAAAAAGAATAGTAGAAACTAAAAAGTCAACATCCCCTCGTTACATGCATAATGCATTACATTAACTTGTATATCACCAACTACTGTGAGAGCGACCGTGTTATATAATCTCTGCCTAGCTAGTTCACATATACAAATTTTTATTTATCTTTTTTACACTGCAAGAACAATCACGTTGTCTATGTTTCTAACCAATATACAAAGAGAGAAAAGAGCGAAAAATAAAATAAAAGGAGTCTCGTTTTTTTTGTTTTTTTTTGACAACTACGTGTCGGAAAGCAAGTAATTGACATGTATTTAATAAAGAAACAAATCAATTATTCACAAATATATATATATATATATATTATCTGGTCTTGAACCATGGTCATAGTTCAAATCTTTTAAAGATCTTGTCAAGATATCGTATGCAATTTAAATTTGCTTAATGTTTAGTATATTTTAGTGTTAATATGTTATGACCAAGTTTATTATGACGAAGTTATCCGTAATAACAAATGAACCTTCTTTATTTTGAACACATCATAACAAATGAACATATAGTTAAAAATTAGAGTAGATTTTATTCTTCATAACGTTTTAAATCAAGATTCTCCATAACTTCCTTTCCATGATAATGTATGACTTATATTTTGACTTTGTATCGATAAGCATTTGAAGTAAAAGATGAATGAAATCATCCGAGAGCCCCATCTGATTAGTTATTGATTTATGATTAAACTTATTCACATCTTTGATTAATATAAATACACGTACATAAGTAAACGTTTTACAACTTACAAAAACAAACAAATATATCAGCACAAAAGACAGATGAAATGAAGGGGAACTTGTGGTTTATTGCTTTACTTTTGCTTCTCTCTCTGGTGCTATCAGCATCTTATATGGTTTCGGCTCAGCCATACAAAATCCGCAAACTGGGTGAGTAATATGTATACAGAAAAAAGTGCATATACAGAAAGCTA
The DNA here is from genome assembly GCA_932364175.1 of Eruca vesicaria subsp. sativa. Classification (NCBI taxonomy): domain Eukaryota; kingdom Viridiplantae; phylum Streptophyta; class Magnoliopsida; order Brassicales; family Brassicaceae; genus Eruca; species Eruca vesicaria. The sequence continues at coordinate 244,797 of CAKOAT010511821.1, forward strand.
CACCTTGAACCAATATTGTATATGGTGTGTTCTATATTTCCTTATATGATTAAAAACTAGTTTTAATTTATACAGGCGCAACTATTGAGACACCGCCTAGTCAAACACCACCGTCTAAGAGACATGGCGGCGGATGACAGAAAAAAAAAAGAGACATGGCGGCAAGACGAGGCGGTCATAGAATTTTTTTTTTTTTTTTGTCAACGGTTATAAAAGTTGTTTTGTTTTTTGTTATAGCTTTCAGAAAGGAAAAAAAACGAGGAAAAATGTGTCTATTTTTTGATAAAAAAATGTGTCTATTTTTTGATAAAAAATGTGTCTATTTATAAAACAAAATCTCGACTAAAATGATCAACAAATAAAGTTTAAGGAGCATATATATAGCTCTCGAAGAATATTGGAGATAAGTCCTAGTTAGTTTAGGATAATGATTATATTGTTCTAAGTCCTTATCATCTTAGGATGTTTTCCTTGTATAAATATCGAGCTATTGCTTTCATAATACAACAACTGATTCTACTGATTCTACTCTAAGATATTTCATGGTATCAAGAGCATAAAATTCTGGGAACCTAAATCTCATATTTTTTTTTTTTTTTTTAAAGACGTGTTCATACGAAGAACATGTCGGCTACTACTTCTTCTTCTACTTCTGATTTAAGCTCGGCTATCAACTCCGATGCTTCCTCTTCTATCTACTACTTACATCCGTCCGACAATCCTGGTGCCCTCATCACCTCCGTTCAGCTCAAAGGCGACAACTATACAGAATGGGCAACAGAATTGTCCAACTCAATTCAAGCAAAACGGAAACTTGGTTTCATCAATGGAACCTACACAAAACCGACAGAAGAACCTGATCTTTCTCGTTGGCTAGCAACTAATTCAATGTTAGTTGGATGGATACGTACTTCTATTGATCCAAAGATACGATCAACAGTAACTTTTGTTCCAGATGCACACAAGCTTTGGGAAAATCTTCAAAAACGTTTCTCTGTCAACAATGGCGTTCGAATTCATCAACTCAGAGATTCTATTAACACATGTCAACAAAACGGTCAAACCGTGATCGAGTATTATGGAAGGCTTACTAAGTTATGGGAAGAGCTAGATAACTTGCGAACCACGCGATCGTGTACCTGTGAAGCATCTACGGATATTGAGAAAGAGAATGCAGAGATTCGAGTTCATAAGTTCCTTTTTGGTCTTGATGAATCCCGATTTCGTACCATCCGATCTCAGATTATTGACGAGGATCCTTTACCTGACATTAACATTGTCTACTCTCGAGTAATACGCGAAGAGCAACACAACAATACAACAAAATCAATTGAGCTTAAGAGCGATGCTATTGGGTTTAACACTCAAACAGAAACTTCTAAAGATCTATCTCCAGCGTCTGTTGTTCGTAGTCGTGATCCAAATAGGTCGTGTACTCACTGTTCACGGAAAGGTCATGATATATCTGAGTGCTTTCTCATCCATGGCTTCCCGGAATGGTGGAACGAACAGCAAAGGAACAACACAACTACTGGCGGATCCCAACGAGGACGTGGTGGTCGTTTCTCCAACTCAGGCAACCGTGGACGTGGACGTTCAAATTATACACGTCCTACATCTAACAACGCCAACAATGTATCTTCTACCGGCAATGATCAAATCAGTCAGCTTATTCAACTCCTGCAGTCTTCACGATCAAACATCTCTTCTGAACGATTGTCTGGTAACACAAAGTTCACTGATGTCATTATAGATACTGGCGCTTCTCACCATATGACAGGAAATCTGTCGATACTAAGTAATATCACTGATATCCTTCCATCATCGGTTAAATTTCCGAATGGACATGGATCTCAAGCTACTAAAAAGGGCCGACTGGTTCTTAATCAACATTACTACTTAGATGATGTGTTATACGTTCCAGATTTCACCTGCACCCTGATTTCTGTGTCCCGGTTACTTAAACANACCATATGACAGGAAATCTGTCGATACTAAGTAATATCACTGATATCCTTCCATCATCGGTTAAATTTCCGAATGGACATGGATCTCAAGCTACTAAAAAGGGCCGACTGGTTCTTAATCAACATTACTACTTAGATGATGTGTTATACGTTCCAGATTTCACCTGCACCCTGATTTCTGTGTCCCGGTTACTTAAACAAACAAGATGCATTGCCATATTTACTGATACTCTTTGTGTCTTGCAGGACCGTTTTACGAAGACCCTGATTGGAACGGGTGAAGAACGTGAGGGGGTTTATTATTTTACTGGAGTCACAGCTGCTAGTGTTAATAGGACCGCTGCTAGGAATGCTTCTACATCAGAACTATGGCATCGACGGCTTGGACATCCATCTTTTCGTGTTTTATCTTCCTTACCGATTTTAGACAAGTTGTGTTTTGATTCTGATCAGTCTTCTTCATGTGAAATTTGCTTTCGTGCTAAACAAACACGTTCTGGTTTTAATGATAGTTCTAATAAAGCTTCTGCACCGTTTTCTCTAATACATTGTGACGTTTGGGGACCATATCGTACTCCTTCTTCTTGTGGTGCTAGATATTTTCTTACGATTGTGGATGATTATTCACGGGCAGTTTGGACATACTTAATGTTAGAAAAATCAGAGGTATCAACACTTCTACAACAATTCTTTGCCCTCTGCGAAAAACAGTTTGGAACGACAGTAAAGCAAATTCGAACAGATAATGGTTCCGAGTTCATGGTATTATCGCCATTCTTCAAGAAGCTTGGGGTTCTTCATCAAACTTCTTGTGTCGATACACCACAACAGAATGGTCGTGTTGAAAGGAAACATCGACACATTCTTAATGTTGCTCGCGCATGTCTTTTTCAAGCACGGTTACCAGCTACATTCTGGGGAGAGAGTATTCTTGTTGCTTCTCACCTCATCAACTACACTCCATCGCAAGTGCTAAACGGAAAATCACCATATGAGCTTCTCTTTGGTAAGAAACCAGATTATGATCAACTAAGAGTTTTCGGTTGCTTGTGTTATGCCCATCGCAAGGTCAGAGACAAAGATAAGTTCAGTGATCGCAGTCGACGATGTATTTTCTTGGGATACCCCTATGGCAAGAAGGCATGGCTGCTATACGATCTAGATACTTGTGAGTTCTTTTCTAGTCGTGATGTGGTTTTCTCTGAATCTAGATTTCCAGGCGTCAATACAGAGGATTTTGTTTCACCACCACTTAACCATTATGACTCGTATATTGATGATTGGCTACCTCCTGCTATGGACTCCAGGGGGAGTAATGCTCCTATTCCGCCTGCTACAACTACTACAACACCTGCTCCACCACAAACTACTTTGCCACAAACTCCACCTCCTCCACCCGAAACCGACGACATACCTATTCCCGAACCAACCTCTCCTCCGCGAATCTCACCTTCTACTACTACCTCTGCACCAGTCACGGATGTTCCTGAAACAACATCACCTGGCCTACCTGAAGTTCTTGGCCGTGGACATCGAACTAAGACTCCATCAATTCTTCTCAAAGACTTTGTTGCATCCTCTGCTAGCAGTGATAATAATAATAAACCCTCTTGCGCTCTCTCCTCACCTGATCTCGGTCCTCCAGTAACGGTCTCAGGTATGACTCCTTATCCAATCTCAAGTTATCTTTCTGATCATGCCTTTTCAGAAAAGCATCGTGTGTACATGGCGTCGATTGTCCATGATAATGCACCCCGATCATACAAGGAGGCTGTTAAAGATAAATTGTGGCGCGAGTCAATGTCCAATGAAATTCATGCCTTTGAGATCACTGATACATGGGATGTTACTACACTTCCTCCTGGAAGGAAAGCGTTAGGAAACCAGTGGATATACACAAATAAATACAATGCAGATGGCACTCTAAAACTCCGCAAGTCTCGTCTGGTGGTTCTTGGGAACAATCAAACAGAGGGAGAAGACTTCACTGAAACTTTTGCACCGGTTGCGAAACTAGCTACAGTTCGCATTATTCTTAAACTTGCAGCATCCAAGAAGTGGCTTGTTCATCAAATGGATGTTAGTAATGCTTTTCTTCATGGTGACCTTGAGGAAGAAATATATATGAAACTTCCCCAAGGGTTTAAATGTTCTGATCCGACTAAGGTTTGCCGGCTCAAGAAGTCACTCTATGGACTACGCCAAGCTCCGCGATGCTGGTACTCAAAATTAACATCGGCTCTTCTACACTTTGGGTTTTCACATGAATATGCAGACCAATCACTTTTCTCTAAGGTCCGTGGAAACACCTGCATTCACATTCTTATTTATGTTGACGACTTCGTCATTGCTTGCAACGATACAACAGCTCTCCAGGAATTCAAAGAATATCTGCAAAAGTGCTTTCGTATGAAAGACTTAGGTACGCTTAAATACTTTCTTGGACTGGAGGTTGCACGCAACTCTTCTGGCTTCTATATTTCTCAGCGCAAGTACGCTCTCGATATTATCGCGGAGACTGGACTTCTTGGTGCTAAACCGTCACCGGTCCCAGTGGAGTTAAATCATCAGTTGGCTAAAGCAGAGGGTCCACTAGCTAATGCGCATCAATACCGACGACTAGTTGGGCGTCTCATTTATTTAACAACTACACGGCCGGATCTTGGTTATATAGTGCACATTTTGAGTCAGTTTATGCAAAAGCCGTTACTACCACATTGGGAAGCGGCGTTGCGAGTCGTACGTTACCTGAAAGGTACTCCAGGACAGGGAATTTTCTTGAGTGCTAAACGCGACCTACAGATCAGTGCATTCTGTGATTCGGACTGGTCAGCTTGCCCTCTTTCTCGACGTTCTCTCAGTGCATACATTCTGTTTCTTGGTGATTCTCCGGTAACATGGCGAACGAAGAAACAGGATGCTGTCGCTCTTTCATCCGCTGAAGCTGAATACCGCTCCATGTCTGACACTCTCAAGGAACTCAAGTGGTTAAAGGGTCTTCTAGAATCGTTCACAATTCCACATCCTGCACCTATGAAGCTCTATTGTGACAGCAAATCTGCCCTATACATTGCTGCCAACCCTGTTTTTCATGAAAGAACGAAACATATTGAAAGGAATTGTCACCATGTACGCGATGCTGTTACATCCAAGCTTATCACTACTGAACATGTGACTTCGAAGAATCAGCTTGCTGATTTCCTCACCAAAGCCTTGCCTCGTCCTCATTTTGAAGAACTGATGTCCAAGTTGGGTGTTCGTAATCTCACACTTCCAACTTGAGGGGGAGTATTGGAGATAAGTCCTAGTTAGTTTAGGATAATGATTATATTGTTCTAAGTCCTTATCATCTTAGGATGTTTTCCTTGTATAAATATCGAGCTATTGCTTTCATAATACAACAACTGATTCTACTGATTCTACTCTAAGATATTTCANTGATGTCCAAGTTGGGTGTTCGTAATCTCACACTTCCAACTTGAGGGGGAGTATTGGAGATAAGTCCTAGTTAGTTTAGGATAATGATTATATTGTTCTAAGTCCTTATCATCTTAGGATGTTTTCCTTGTATAAATATCGAGCTATTGCTTTCATAATACAACAACTGATTCTACTGATTCTACTCTAAGATATTTCAAAGAACAGAAACGGTCGATATTATTTATACCTGCATCTCCAAAGCAGAGTCTCTGCAGGAAGCTCGCTTGTCTCGAGCACCCTATAAGGTACTTCGACATGCTATTTGTCACTTGTCACCCACCATAGCCTCACGATCAAGATACCTTCTTTTATTACTCTCTTGTTTTGTCCTTTTGATAACCTAACTTGATGGATAACATTTCAACATACAAATATAAAGAAAAAAAAAAAGAGAGATTGAAAAGTCAACATCCGGTCATTACATGCATCACATTGACTTATATATATCACCAACTGTGGGGAGAGCGACCTTGTAATTTAATCTCTGCCTAGCAGTCTAATGCTAACTAGTTTATACAATGCAAAATTTTTATTTGTTTATACTTGCACGAACGATCACGTTGTGTATGTTTCTAACCAATATACAAAAGATAAGGAACAAAAATAAAATAAAATAAAAAGAGTATCAACTACATTCTAAATTTCTCATAGCTTCGCCTCTAACTTCTTCATCGCATCTCACAATTCACCATTAGCTATTTCACTCACATATCATTTATCAGGGGATCAGCCCACTATAAACATATAAGGCCCGTTGGAAAGCCGAGTCTGCTTTTTTTTTTTTGTAAATTTTGGGGGCTAAAGTGTAATTATCCTCCTATATATTAAAAGAGAAGTCACTTTGACACGTGACACTCACACAGCCATTCTCAGAAGAATTCTAGCGATTCTATTGGTTGATTTTTTAGAATTTATTTTTTTATTTATTTTTACCATCGACACTACTAAAAAGGAAATCCATTTAAATACTTACCTTTTGTGTTTTCTCGATTCAAAGAATATCCACGCATTAAATATTTTAAATGTCAGAGAAACAAAATTTATGTTAGGTTATTTACTTACCTTACATTATATTCGCTAACTTACGAAAGAAGTTGGAAATTAAATGCCAAATATGTCAATCTCATACCATTAGGAAAGATTGACAATATATATACAAAGAGTCTGCAGTCTCTATGGCGAGCAAAATGGTTGAGTCAATGAAGTTTGTACCAGCCCAAGTAATCTTCTTCGACAGATTCCAAAAGTATCTTATATGCTTTTTTTCTTCTGAACATTTTCATTCTCTTGTCTTTAGGCTCGCATCTATGAAGGAAAGGAACCAGTTCAGTTCTTCGTCATTATGCAAAGTTTTATCGTTTTCAAGGTTTGGCTGTAGTTTTATTTTATCATCCATATTCTTGTTTATAAAGACACACAACTGCTGATTTTGTTTGTGTTGTGGTTGAATCTTTATAGGGTGGTGTTAGCAGTGGATACAAGAAATACATAGCAGAGAAAGAATTTGATGATGATACATACAATGAGAATGGTCTTGCTCTGTTCCGCATTCAAGGCACTGGTCCGGAAAATATGCAAGCAATACAAGTTGACCCGGTATATGTCATTTTAACATTCGTCTTCCTTCAAAACCTTTATAATCATTCAATAGTGATAACCATTTGATTAACGTCTACAGGTTGCTTCATCACTTAACTCCTCATACTGTTACATACTACATAATGGTTCTTCTGTCTTTACTTGGACTGGGAATCTAGCAACCTCAACTGATCAGGAACTTGTTGAGAGGCAGCTTGATCTTATTAAGGTAAGATTGAGTTTCTTCTTAATTGCTATGGGGATAAGTCTATTATGTTTTATATCAAGGCCTTAGTTATGATTTGAGTGTCGCTGAAGGAGAATCTGCTATGTTATTTTTGTGCAGCCAAACCTACAAACTAGAGCACAAAAGGAAGGTTCAGAATCAGAACAGTTCTGGGAGTTATTAGGAGGCAAAACCGAATATTCGAGCCAAAAGCTCACTAAAGAGCCTGAGAGTGATCCTCACTTGTTCTCCTGCACATTCACTAAAGGTACAGAAGATCATTAATTTTTTCAATAAAAGTTTAAGCTTAAGCTGTTCTATGCACACAATGATTCTGTTTCCTTTTCTTTTCCATTGCTGAAATGCAAAATAATCCAGAAACTCTGAAGGTGCGTTAACTGTCTATCACCAAAGACTTATGCACTCATAACTGGAAAATGCTTTGGCCTATGGCTAAGTCCAAATTTTTTTTCTATGTGATCGCTTGGCAGGTGACAGAGATATACAACTTCACACAGGATGACTTGATGACAGAAGATATATTTATAGTAGACTGCCACTCAGAGATCTTCGTATGGGTTGGCCAAGAAGTAGTCCCCAAAAACAAGTTACAAGCCTTAACCATTGGAGAGGTCAGATTCATTAGAAACACTGTTAAAAGTCTTGATTCTGAAATTTTTTTTGAAGTTGCTCATCTATGCCTTTTGTTTCTTTAGAAATTCATTGAAAAAGATTCTCTCCTGGAGAATTTATCCCCTGAAGCCCCTATATAGGTGATCATGGAAGGTGGTGAGCCAAGTTTCTTCACCCGGTTTTTCACTTCTTGGGATTCCTCAAAGTCTTCTGTAAGTACCGAACACCTTCAATTGGTTTCTCTCAGATATACTGAAACAAATCAGTCTTGAAAAGGAGTAAACGCTCTATTTTTTTTTATAGATGCATGGAAACTCATTCCAGAGAAAACTTAGAATAGTCAAAAATGGTGGAACTCCAGTTGCAGAGGTGAAGATTCTTCATGCATTCCTTCTTGTTGATGATTATTCAGAGTTTGTTTTGTTCATTTCTCTCTTTGGTTGCTGCTTTGATGATTTAGAAACCGAAAAGAAGAACTCCAGCTTCATATGGTGGCCATAGTGCCAGTGTTCCAGACAAGTCACAGCAGCGGTCAAGAAGCATGTCGTTTAGTCCAGATAGGGTACGCGTGAGGGGAAGATCTCCAGCGTTCAATGCACTTGCAGCAACATTCGAGAGCCAAAATGCAAGAAACCTCTCAACTCCTCCTCCTGTAGTTAGGAAACTCTACCCTAGATCTGTTACTCCTGATTCCTCAAAGCTTGCTCCCAAGTCGTCAGCCATTGCTTCTCGTAGTGCCCTTTTTGAACAACAACTAAAAACACCTCCCCAAGAACCTTCAATCCCAAAACCAATCAAAGTTTAGTAAAGCAATGCCTCGTTCAACGACTCTTGTAAACTACAGTGGCAAACTTGGTTTGCTTATGTCGGGAGATTCTGGTGTTGTTAATGGAGCAAGTTCAAGTTTTGAGCTGTGGGTTCTGCTTGACGCTGCAAAACACGAGTGGTCTAATCATGTATACGTATTACCACCTTCGTGGGAGGATGTGGTTACAGAAACCATGCACATTGCTGGAATGGTTGGTGTAAACAGTGGCGGATCTATTCAGTAGAATGGGGTGTCATGTGACACCCCTTAAATCTATAAATTTTGTGAAATGTATGGTGAAACAAGAAGGAATCAGTAGGACTAATGGTAAAAGTTGCTTAGTGTCACCCCTAAAAACCAGGGTTCAACTCCCCTTGACACCAGTTTTTGTTATTGATTAATTTTTGACACCTGTTTAATTGTTTCCTAGGTCCGCCACTGGGTGTAAACGAAGTCGTCTTGGCCCCTAGCTACCAAGAATTGCCTTACTATGTCATCTACTTCAACGTGGAGAGCAAGACGATTAGAAAAGTTGGAATCCAAGGACTGGAAGCGCTTCAGGGTAATAGTTTCAAAACCTATCTCAACTACGTTGAGAATGTGAAGCTTTTTAAGCATTTTATAAGTGAGAGACAAGTGTTGTTTTCATTTTGTGTCTTTCGTTTTTTTTTTCTAGCGTCTTAGTTTGAAAAAGTCCACCTGTTGTGGACTTTCTTCTTGTTACAGACTTTCTTCTTGTTACAGACTTACAGAGTACTCTTTACAAATGTATATACTAAACCAAAACAGAGAAGTTTAGAATGTGATCTTTGATGCATCAGTTTATTATGTGTTGGTTTGCTTAAACGTCTTTAGTCTTTTCGTATTCAATGATGCATTACCCGACGTTAAACAATTTGCATAAAAAAGAAGAATACTTGAACTTCTTCTTCATCCCAGTAACTCTCATTATATATAACTTGGAATTTTCACATTCCTTCCCACTCAGTAACGTTGATTTTAAAACTAATAGCATGAGAAAATAAGTTAGTGGGAAATGATTTATCATCAAACACATTCATTAGGCAGAGTTTACGTGCACCGCAAGAAAGTCTTAGTCTTCTTTGTTTGTATATTTTTTTTTTTTTTTGTCCGCTTCTTTGTTTGTATATATATCGAGCTTATACTGAATAATATGTTCAATAGTCATGAATCCTGCACCCTTCTTATGAAAAAACGACAAATTCTTGTTGCTAAAATATTAGTAAATGAACTTTGTTTTTTTTTTGTCAATAGTAGATGAACTTTAAAACAAGAAAAAAATGTATTTGATAAAATTAAATAATTAAAATTTAATACTATCATATATTACCTAATCATGTTCATTTAATTACATATATATCAGCACCTAATATAAAGTACTTTTTAGAGACTTTTTCGTTTTGTTGCAGATATTAAAATCGTTTCAACACGTAATCGAAACAAACTAGCTAGGGTTTACAAACAATCATCAACCGCCATGAAATCACGAATCCTTCAATGCCACTCACGAATATCCACCGAGGAATAATCAGAGACAATCCCACGTGATCTCATAATCAAGATAGTTTCGAGGTTGCCCTCGAAAGCGATAGCTAGATGTCGTTGCGTATCAAAGCTCTGGTCATCCTTACTTGTCCATCAAGATTTCACTGAAACCCTACTTGATTTATAAACTTTTACAATTATTTTTTGACAAGGTATTGGAAGATGAATACTGATGAGGTACCAGAGAGATTTAACTGCATTACCATCCATCATTCTGCCTATTTCTATGACGGTATGGAATTTAATATTATTTACATATACAATAATTAATATTTATAGTTAATAGTTATGTATATTTATATACATACAATAAATTGCAGAAGTTATTTTATATCTATCACAAAAATTTATCCGGTCTTAGGGATTACAAACTAAAATATTTTTTTGCAGGTGTCTAATGGATTTGCTACACCTTTATCGAGATTTTGTACTTCATAAATTTATATTATTTATGGATATTAATTTTAATTTGATTTTGGGAGCTTATTTTGAAATTTATTATATTTTCTTTTAATATGTGTATAGAAATAATTATGAAAATTAAACATAATACTATTATTCACCTAAAAATAAAAATTACAACATATATACAATACAATTCTAATTACAAAGGATAATATAAAATCTGTTAAATCTAAAACTGTACACTATTTATAAGAAGTCTTAGCAAATCCATTAGATGACGAATGAAAATATTTTCGTAAAACACACTAATAGTTTTGAGACTTTGCAATTATACATACACACAATAACTGCTCGCACCATGTGCGTTATTTTATACCCTCTCATACAATGTCAAATATTGAGTACCGGCTTTTCTCCATGGTGTAGGGTTTCTCCAAAACATGGTAGTATGATGATTTACAGTCCGTCACTTCTAAACCGATACACTATTATAATAATTTTTTGAACATACTTATTCCCGCACAGGGTGCGGACCGGTCACCTAGTTGGACCTTAAATCACGTCAAAAATCTATTATGGGACAAAACACCCAAAACTAATCTACAACATCCAAAAAAATCTATCATGGATCAAATGGTGTAAAATGACCATTTTACCATTAATGAGAGTTCAATGTGAACCATTAGATTAGATAATGCGATATGTAATCTGAGCCGTCGGATGATGAGAGAAAACTAGGTACAACTAGTATAACTCGTATAACTAAAAATGTTAAAAATTGATATAACTAGTATAACTAATATATAAATGTTATAATTCATGTACAATATGCAACTACTATAATTGAAACGACTAATAATCATTTTTTACATATATGAAATAAACAAACATATATCCTAATTGGTATCTGATGACAAAATTTCATCTATTTTATTTGAAGTTTTTAATTTTTTTGTTAAATTATTACATTACACTCTTAATTTTACATTATATATATATATTATATTTAAGGTTTGTTAAGTAAATTAGTTATATTATTATGAAAATATTGGTACAACTTCTAAAATTAAACATATAAACAATTGATATAATTGTTATAATTTTTTTATTATATATTAAACGAATATTATTGGTATAACTGGTACAACTTAGACATTTCAAAAATTGGCAAACCAATTTGGTATTCCATATGAGAACACTATCAAACATCCAAAGTGGTATGTAATCAGATTTTTTTCTCCTAATATATTTGAAGTTTTCAAAAAAAAAAATTGAAAATTATTACACAACTCCATAAGTTTATATGATATATCTTATACTTTTAAGGTTTGTTAACTTCTTTGTCCACATATTTTTGGGAAAACATATATGAAATGCATTTTAACAAAATCGATGATCTCATTGGATTAAGCGAAGACATATGTGCACATAAAAAGGTGGTACAACTGAGGTAAGTTTAAATTTCATGTGGTACAACTAGTTTTTTTGATTTCACTGTCAAAATACAACTATGTACAAACCGGTATAACTCAAAAACTAGTACAACTATTTACAAACTGGTACAACTCAAAAACTAGTACAACTATGTAAAAACCGATACAACTCAAAAACTCTTACAACTATTACATTGTTACATTAGTTTTACATTACATACCTTATATTTATAACATAATAAGTTATGAAGCTCAGACCCCCATTCACCAGATAAGATTGGTAGCTATGGTCCCTCGTAACACTGATTGCATAAAATATACAAGTAAATATACTAATTGGTATGTAATGACAATATTTCATCTATTTTTTCTAAAGTTTTTCAATTTTTTTGTTAAATTATTATATTACGTTCTTAGTTTACATTATATACTTTATACTTAAGGCTTATTAACTACATTAGTTGTATTATTATGAAAACAAACATTAGATATATTCTTACAAAAACCATGTTGTAAAAATATTAGTACAACTCAAAAAACTAGACTTATAAACAATATATATATTTTATATTAGATGAGTATTGCTGGTACAACTAGTATAACTTTGACATTTCAGAATTCAAAAAAACCAGTTTGGTATTCCATATGAGAAAACAATCAAATATACTAATTGTTATGTACTCATAGAGTTTCTTTAATCTAATTTGAAGTTTTGTATAAATTGTTTTTATAAATCATTACAAAACTCCATAAGTTTAGATAATCTACCTTATAATTTTAAAGTATGTTAAATTGTTTGTCCACATAATTTTAAGAAAACATACATGAAATGTACTTTTACAAATTTAGTGATTTCATTGTAACTGGGCAAATGTATGTAAACAAAAATAAGTGGTACAACTGAGGTAAGTGCACTTATTATGTGGTACAACTAATTTTTTTTTATTTCATTGCCAAAGTACAACTATGCACAAACTGGTACAACTCAAAAACTAGTACAACTATGTATAGTCATGTACAACTAAAAAACTAGTACAACTATGTATAGTCAAGTACAGCTAAAAAACTGATGCAATTATTTGTTATTTTATTTATATTTTTTTAAATGTGGATCATGTTTTAACAATTTTGGTTAAACACTAAATGCCAAGTAGTTGTACTAGTTGTGTCATTCTTAAATATTATTGCTTAGTTGAATATGTTGTATTAGTTATACTTATACCAATATACATGTATATTTAAACTAAACATAATTTTTCCATACAAGATAAAATTTTCAAAAGGAACATAAGTTTTGATAGTTTCAAAAGATATAAAAACAAGTTTAACATGACAAGAAACATAAGTTTTAGTACCAAAAGGAACATAAATTATATAAAGAACATAAATTTTCAAAAGTAACCCCAAAAGCTATATATTCGAAGCGAAAGGAGACCTTAGTTGTCACTGATGCTCCCTCATTATTCTTCTTTCTGGTGACTCGCACTTCTGAAGAATTTTTCTGATTCCGCATCAAATTTTTAGGCCTTGAAAGCAAAAAGATGAAGCTGATTTTTTTCTGAAAATAGTATAACTACTATAACTAGTACAAGTTGTAAACAAACCATTATCTAAATAAAATATTATTAAAAATATTGAAATCATGTATTTGACATATGCATGAGAAGTAAATTAGACCAACATGTCTATCGGTTCTACATCATACTCTTCTATACCATCTTCATACGTTGAAAACAAAATAAAGATCACTATATTAATTGAAAAGTTGTATTAGTTATCTGTGTTTTACTTGTATCAGTTATATTGGTTATACTCAATTTACATCACCTCATTTAATAATTGACGTAAAATATAAATTATTTGCATCAACGCAATATTTTTTTTTGTGACTCGCGTTTTTTCAAAAATTGTACAACTAGTATAACTAGAACAACTTGTAAACATATCAATTTCAAAACAAATATTATTAAAAAAAAATTCTTTTTTTGCGGTGACTCGCTTTTTAAGACCAATGGTTAAATAATTTTCTGGTTCCATCTTGCTTTTTTCCCTCGAGACAAAAAATATGAAGATGATTTTTTTTCAAAAATCGTACAACTAGTATAACTAATACAACTTGTAAGCATATCAATTTCAAAACAAATATAATGAAAAATATACTATTTATATATTTGACACATGGCTGGCTGGGGAGATTAGACCACTATGTTTTATTGGTTCTACACCATTCTTTTTTTAGCATCTTCATATGCTGAAAACAATAAATAAAAGCAATTCTACATTTTATAATTCAATGATGCCAATTCATAATTTCTCAAAGTCATGTAAGAAAACTACTTCTCAAATAATGTATATGAGATACTTAATCTATTTATACTAGTTATACTCGTCTTAGTTGATGGTAAGGATAAATTAATATCATCCAGTTTACAAATCAATAGAATAAATAAACATTATTCATAACAACAAATTATATACAATCTTAAATTTATATAATTTAATTTTAAATTTAAATAAAAGTCAGTTCATTTTGTATACTTAATTTTTAGATATTGATAGTGATTATTTTCTACCAAATTTTTGAAGATAGAAAATATAAAAATACAGATTAAAATGTCAGTAATTATTATGTAAATTATTTATACAAAAAAAAAGAAAATGAGGGTTTGTTAAAAAAAAACAAGAAAATCTATATTTTGTAAAAAAAAAAAAAATTGTTCCTTACTAGTATTTTTTAGAAAACTCTTACTTGCATTAATTATAATAATTTTGTCAATCATTGTCTTTTTCTATTGCTTTTGTTATTAATTATAAGTTTAATCATACAATATATTATATATATAAAAATATGATTGAAAATTTTGTTTAAGAGATTAGATGCGCTACACACAGCCAAAAGATCTAGTTTAATTAACAACTTAACAAATTAACCTCCATGTATTGAATTTACAATAAATGTAAATAAAACTAATATCTAAATAAAAGATTGAGAAAATACTACTATCTAAATCCGAATATATTCTATATGTTTTGGGTACTTAATTTTGGAATGAATAATATAATCTAAATATTTTAAAATTATATATTAACTTTTATATATAAACAAACAAATAGACAATATTTTTTGTGCACGCTTTTATGTACTGCAGTTGATCCGTTCTCAACTACTACGGTTCATAAGCTATCAAAGTTTCAAAAATGGAAATCATTAAAGAACGACATACATGAACCGTTTTATCCTTGTCTATATATTCTTATATTTATGTATAAAAAGTTTTAGTAATTACTTTTGATCTTTAATTAAGTACATGTCCATATCAATCAATGATAAAAAAAAAAGAAGGCAACGTTTCTTTTGCTGCATCGAAATTGAAAAAATGAATCTTTATAGAGAGGTAATTTGTTCAAAAATATACTTCATACTCTGAATAATTATTTGACAATTTGTATAGGTTGTTGCTCCTGACAGAGAACAGTAGAAAATAGGCTGAGGTTTATAAAAGTGAATTGATCAAAGTGATTAATCTTTTTCAATTATTTATAAAAACAACTTGTAGAATTAAATGTGTTTAATCTGTTGAAATGCACATTTCACCGCTGAATCTCAAACCAACGGAGTTACAAAACTTCTCACAAAATAACATCAAGATCTTGAACTGTTTAAACCTCCAAATCTGTCTACTTAACAGAGCCACATGAAATTGACTTCTTCTCTCTTTTTAATCTCTTTCTTGTGTTTCTTTTGTGCATTGTTGTGTTATAATTTTTATTTTCTTTTTGTTTATTTTTTCAAGCAACAATATCAATTCAGCATGCATTATCCAACCAATAAAAGTTATAACGCATTGCAAGTTACTAATTTATGAATAAACTTATATATTTGCATCTTTAATTCATATAAGTACACACATATACATGTAAACACTTGATTTGGTTGAGATTATAGGTTTATGCTTTTGCCTCTGTATTATATATTTCCACTTGTATATATTATAACTAATTACATATTTCCTTTTGAGTACTTGAAAGAATATGAACCTTTTTGTATATTTGAAACAAAATTATTTGATTTTAATATTTATTAAGTAGAGTTGGTTAATTAGATAGCTGGATGCTCTATCAGTTGGTAGTATACTGTATACTAGTAATCTTGATCACACGTTTGGTTGTTCTAAAAACAAATATATACTTTTCCCGTTTCACTTAGTTATCGTTTTGGGTTTGTGAACATAAATTAAAAAAAACTATTAATTTTACATATTTTCTAGATAAAAACATAATTACATATACACCTAACTATATTTCAACTAATAAAAAAATATAATAGCATATAAAATTAATAGATTTTGCATTGAAATTATAAAACAATACTTATTTCTTTAAACGAAAATTTTACTCAACAACAGACAATTAAACTGAAACGGAAAGAGTAGTCTTTCTAACAGGAAGCAACACAAAACTAGAAGAAATATGAAAGGAACGGTGTGGTTGATTGTTTCTATATGGATTCTCTCGTTGGTATCTTCATCCGATGCAATTTCACTTCCGCCATATGAATTACACAAACATAGTAAGTAGTATTGATATTAATCATCCGGTTTATTAAGCAAACATCTATGTTACTATGTACGTTAAGCCCCACTTCATATATCATATTTCATTTTTAACACGATGATCAAATAACGGAGTATGAATGGTTGAATAGCTTATAAGATTTCTAGTAAAACTAGAAAACATTTTCCCATTTTTACATGACTGCTGGTATATATCAAATTATCAACTGTTTTATAGAATAAGATATTAAAACACCATGTACTAAGTCGCCATCTGCGGGCCAAGCAAGTATCAATCCGCAGATCACACGCAAAGGCAAACCTTGTAAAAATATGTCCTTGGGCGATGGAGATTAGTTTTAACGTGAGTATATATACACTTTGCAAGTAGTATATACTTTGTAAGTTTTTTTTTTTTGACTAAAATACTTTGTAAGTTGCGTATACTTATTTGTTTGTTTCTTTTTTGTTGTGATTTATGACTCCTAAAGCTAAAGGAGAAATGCAATATTAGGAAAAACAGTTGATATGTCGCATTTTCATACCACGTCAAGAGTATATGTCTAGTTCAATCGTATGAAAAACAACAAAAATAGGAAACGTAACCCACAGGAGAATGCGTACTTGTTTCCAAAAAGTCCAGAAATGAATGAAGTATGTATTATTTTTCCTTCAAAGGGACTCTTAACCCATGTTACACGATCTCTATGTATTTTCAGTGAAGATTGGTAGATGTGAAAGAGCATATATAGTTTTTCTTGCGTGTGTGATTTAGTAAAGTATACAGTTATGTTCTTGCATGTGTGAAAAGCCTACTTGTTTGGAAATTTACAGTCATGCGGTGATAATCGAATCTTTTTTTTTTTGTAAAGGAGTGTTGTTTTTCTTGGAAACAAACTATGTTCATTGTTCAATGTAATCATCATGGAAATTTCGTCAACGATTGATCGATATAAGCTGCACACAATAAGCGATGATATTCATTATTCACTAAGTTACTAAGTTTGTAATTTGACAAATAAAGAAAAACCAAGAACATGCAGGGAATATTGTGGCTGGTAACATTCCTTCTTGTTTTTTGTTCGGCGTATTCATCTCGAGTGCTCTTACCTAATCACATCAAATCCCCTAATTTCAGTAAGTAGTACTGATTTTATTTACAAACTGATTCTGATAAATTAAAATTAGTTTCCGTTTTTAAAAATTTCTCATAGTTTTATGAAACTAGAATATCAGACAACATATTTCATTTTGTTACGACGTTACTTGTACCAATATCACTAATATAACTTTTCTTATTATAGATGAAAAAATTGGAACACCACATAGTAAATCACCACCCGCAGCTGGTTGTGAAACAAAGCAACAAGCACACACAAGACCATCGTGTAAAAGTAAGCCGCCCAGAGGCAGTGGTGGTTAGACACATGCATGTTTGAAAAGGTGTTTGTAGTTTGGTTTAACGTTCTGCGGTTATAAATGTTATAAGTGATTTTGGCCATATGATATAATAAAGCCAATTGTAGTCACAATCTTAGCACAATCAAAGCCTTAGAATTTCTTAATATTTTCCATATGATATAGTGTATATTATTATTTTTTTGGAATATATTGTTGCATAGAAATAAGTCTAGAGTTTGGTACTTTGCTAGGACAAGATGAGTACTCTTTCACACCAACCAATAAACTCTTGGCGTAAAGCTTTATCAGTGACAGGATGCCAGGTTTGTCAATCAGATTTTACATTATGTAACCACATTGTCTAATCAAAGGTAAATGTTTCACATAAATAATACTAATAATAAATTTTCTTGTCGAATAGTCTGTCCATTGATCCACCTTTAGAAAATGACATAACTCTCATCTGGTTTATACTCTGGAGTGTGTCCTCCTCCCTACAAACAAACCCACAACTCAATTAAGAAACATAGGTGAAAACCACTATCAAAAACGTTTAAGTAGACACAAAGAAAATGAACTTGATTTGATATAGCATATGTCATCTTCTTAGCATGAGTAGTACTAGTGTATCTGCCAAAACAGAGTGAATCTAATGAGCTCATGCGACAAGAGAACTCATACGCTATCATCCAAGGTCTCCAGTAAATCAATGAGAGAATAATTAGTAGATTTAATCCAAGCTTGCGTTCCAAGGAATGGCACATACATCATAAATGTCGTGATCACAACTAAAGGCTACAAAAAAATCACTAAAGTCTACATGTCGTTACCAAACCGGTTCATGTTTTTGGTTCGGTTGAATCTTTCAGTGTTACGCTTGATTTATTCAGTCAACGAGGTTAAAAGATTTTTCAAAAAAAAAAAAAAAGATTAAAGAATCACAGGCACGAAAAGACGATTTATCCAAGAAATCTTTGATATCAATCTTAACATCTTACCAAAAGAAAAAAAAAAATCTTTGATATCATAGTTCCTGGTTACCAAAAACCGGTGGTTACTAAACCGGTTCGTTTGCCTTATTCAGGTTAACCGATTTCATGTTTTTCATTCGGTTGAATATTTAACTGTTTTAACGACTAAAAGAACCACATATAGTTAGTCGTTTCTTTCTTCTTATCCAAGAAACTCTGATACGACTCGAATCTTTCACATGCGTTCGTCCATGGCTTCCACCACAAGGCGTTCGTGGTCGTTACCCCTGCTTCCACCGGAGATAATACAAGAAATCTTCTACAAGACTCCAGCGGAAGCTCTCGTCCGATCAAAACCAACCTGCAAGCACTACAAGAAAACATGTGTTTGGCGACTGCATAATCAGTCTTCAATCAGTCGCTAAACCACATAAAACGACTGAGTTGCGACTGATCACCTTGGTAGCGAATTACTGCGTCGCTAAAACTATCGGTCGTTAATCGGTCGCCAATTAGCGACTAACTAACGACTAAATCGTGACAGAGACAAATAGTCACAATTTAGTCGCAATTCGGTGGTGATATATTCCGACTAACTTGCGACTAGTCTGCAACTACAGACGACCATATTAATGGCCGTTTATTAAGTCGCAAAATAAATAGTCGCTAAATCAGTCGCCAAAATGTAGTCGTTTATTAAGTCGCAAAATAAATAGTCGCTAAATCAGTCGGAAAAAATGTAGTCGTTTATTTAGTCGCAAAATAAATAGTCGCTAAATCAGTCGCCACTTTGTAGTCGTTACTCAGTCGCAAAATATTCAGTCGCTTAATCAGTCACCAAAATGTAGTCATTTATTAAGTCGCTAAATCAGTCGCGATTCTGCTTTCAATTTACCGACTAATATTCTTCTGATTTGGCGACTAATTAGCTCGAGGACTTTTTAAAAATTAATTAGGAACCGAAATTTTTGAATTTAAAAAAAAAACAAATTAAATTTCCGAATTCAAAATATTTAGATAATATTTGATACATCAGAAGTTCCAAAAAAACTCCTATGAGAGGAGGAAACCAAAATATCATGTTTCTTATAAAAAACAAGTGCAAACTACAAAAGGAACCTAATCTTCATCATCTTCATCATCCTCATCATCTCCATCCTCTTCTTCATCTTCTTCATCTTCATCATTTTCATCCTCTTCTTCATCTTGATTAGAAGCTTTGTATATCAGATAACTAGAACTAGTTGCAGCCATAAACTTTTCCATTATAGAAAATTCTTTGAGCTGCTTTTTTTGTTTGGCATTGTAAGCTGCCTGCTTCTTCACCTGTTTTTTTAGCTTAGCATTGTAAGCTGCCTGCTTCTCAATCTTGCGGTGAGCTTCGGCCAGCTGTTCTTGGAGGTCAAATAATGCTGAAGATAAGCATTCAACATACTTCCGCTTTCCATTCACAACTGTACGCTCTAGGCTGCCTAATCCATAGGGCTGGCCTCTTTTACTTGTGAAAGTAGACTACAAAACAATTAAAAATTCAGACAAAAAACATAATAAAAACATAGTAAAAAACATTATAATTATTTAAAACAACTAACCAGAGAAAAAAAACAAACAAGTAACCAGAGAAAAAAAAACAAACAACTTACCTTAAGAAATGGTACTCTCTCATAACCGACAAAAGATTCATCTACGAACACTTCCAACGCTCTCAAGAACATTTCATAAGAATCTTTGATACCGTGCAAATCATGGATCCAATAACCAGCAAAAGCTCTGTTTCACCGATCCCAAACGAGTTGTTACAGTATCCTTACAATATCGGTACTTTGGTTTACACACTCCTGGTTCACTGCGACGGACTCATCCTAGTTGGTTATCACGGTTGGAAGTACAGAGACGACAAATCACAAATCCCCAACGTCGCACTTTGGAACCCTGTTTTGAAAAAGGTCAGATGGGTGGAGCCCGCGGGATGTATCACGAGCTCTGATTTCTACGGGATTGGATACAACAGAGATGGTTACAAGCTCGTGAGGTTTACGTGTCGTCCGTTTGTGATCGAGGGTTACGAGGATGCACCAGAGGTTGAGGTTTACGATTTCAAGACGAGTTCTTGGAGAACCGTTGGTGGCAAGGTTGATGTTGACGTGGAGATTACATGCAGATGTATGTCTGTGTTGGGTAATATGTATTGGGTTGCTTACAGAGTACAAACACCGAAAGAAGAATTCATTAGGGTTTTCGATTTCACGGATGAAACGTTCAAGGACATATGTTTCTGTCCTGCTGAGAATAGTCATTTATCTTGTTTCAATGGAGATAGCTTGTCTTTGTTACAACAAGACCGAGTATCAAGAAACATTGAGGTTTGGGTTTCAAGCAAGTTGGGTGATGGTGATGTCTCGTTTAGCAAGTATTTCAGTTTGTGTGGTCCTGTTCTTCCAGCGTTACGGGGCCGTAATGATGCGACTAGGTATCTATACGCTAGTCCTGTCTACTGCTTTGTGAAGCCTAAGAGTGTTATTGTATGGTGCGTGGGAGTTGAAGGGGAAGGTGATGAGGTGTGTACTTGCTTTACTCTGTATGAGATTGATGAGGATGGGGTGAGAAATGAGAAGGTGACGGAACGTGACTACGTGCATGACTATTCTGAAGCCTTGGTTTGTGGCTATGTGTATGTTCCAAGTATGATCCCTCTTCCATGGGTATGAGATTAGGGTATTGCTCAATGTTTTTGTTGATCTTATGTCCATGTTATATCTCCATATAAACACTATGATAGTGTGCAGATGTTACTGAGTTTGACATTGGTTTTTGTATTACAAATCTTATAAAGTTTTTGGTTATGGTCCACTTTTGTAGCATGTTGTGTATTAATGCTGGTATGGGCGTAGTTTTCTTGTTCAAGAGGTTGACCTTTGTGATATGACATAACTCTCCTCTGGTTTATACTCTGGACTAGTGTGTCATGCTCCCTACAATCAAAACTCACAGATCAGTTTAAAAGCATAAGTGAAAATCACTATCAAAACGTTAGAATGGACAAGAAGAAATGGGACTTTCTTTTGATAGTAGCAAATGTCAGTTTATTGGTACAAGTCCTATGTATCTTTCAAAACAGAGTGTGATTCTAATGAGCTCATACGCCTAATCATCCAAGGTCTTTAGTAATCAGTGACAGAATAGTTAAGAGATCTAGTCCAAGCTTGAGTTCCAAGCCTATCATACAGGCTGTGATCACTGTTCAGTGAGAGAATATTTTTGTGGACTACAAGAATCAAAGCAGTATCAAAATGCATAAGGTATTAATAGTTTCATTATCTCTAAATTATATGATGAAAATGTTGATCCATAATGTCTTCTATTAACTAAACAACTAAGGTTATTTCCAATTCACTTATATATTCATCTTTATATATTTCTCTAAAATAGAGAAATTCTATTATAAAAGTGAATTTGTTTTAATTTATGATTATGTAATAGAGTTTTTCTATTTTTAGAAACAAAGTAATACATTGGAAAAACTCACCTATAAAATAGTATTTATCTATTTTACGAGAAAATATAGAAAAGATGTAGAGCTGGATTGAAAATGTTTTAAATAAAAATAAACCATGCAAACAAAAGTATATAAATGATAACAAATACACAGAGAATTCCAAGATCCTATAATGACAACACAAACATTACTAAATTACAAGTTAATAAAATATTAAATTAAGAGTTTAATAAAGTGTATGACAGTATCATATCCTTATGTATATGTGCCATGATTATTGAAATAAAAGTCTAGCCAAAACTTATGTGAAAAAACGAATTCTTATTCATAAAATAAACTAGATTTTGACCCGCGCTTGAAAGCACGGAAATTTTTTATAATTGGGTTTTGTCTTAGTTTAAATAATATTTTGATATAAAATCAGTTCACCAAAATTTGTGGTGATGATTATTTTTCATTAGTTTTTAGTTTCAGTTTTTATTTTTAGATTTTGGTTTTTGGTTTTTAGTTTTTAAGTTTTTACTTTTCATTTTCAGTTTTTGGTTTGAGTTTTTAATTTTTAAACCCGCTGAGTTAGTTTGAACTAATATTATCAACAAACAAATCTCAAATAATCGAACATCTAATTCAAAACTGAAAAGATGACAACAAATTTTTTTAAAAAAAAATTGAAATAGTTTATTTTGTAAATAAACAAAGCAAAAAAATATAACATGTGTTTTCAGCTTTTGGTTTTGGATTTTAGTTTTTAGATTTGGTTTTTGGTTTTCCTTTACATTTTTTAATCAGTAAATTATTTAAGAAAAATAAAATAATAAATTATTTAAAAGTTACCATTGAAATTTATCAAAACAAAGTGATTGTTATTTAAAATAAAAAAATATATTAACATGTTTTAAAGTACAGGATTTAAATAAATGATTAATAATAGATAATTTTGTTTTGTTAAAAATATTTAATACCTTTTGGGTCTGAAAATAATAATTGATTTTTGATCTTTTAAGGTGAAAAGTTTATTCAATGTTTTTAGAGTTTTTTTCTTAATACTAATCCCAAAAACCAAACTATATAATTTGTTCAAAAAATAAAAGTAATCCCAAGACTATATTACATAAATAACCACTAGTTTAATTTAAGTATAATAAGTAGATTTCCATATTCCATATTTTGATGATATTTATTCTTTTAGAACATTCCATATTTGTAGGAGAAAATATGTGTTTTCGGTATACACATAGATACCTGCCATATTTTGAAGGTAGTTTACATTAAGGTCGTCTCTTTACATTAATTGTGTTGATTTAATTTAAGTAATACGTTTCAATCAATTATATGACTTATATTATTTGTAACATTCTAGAAAGAGTCCAAAATTTAATGACAACTTATATCAGTAGATAAAAAGAATGACTCTGTTTTAATAGAGTAGATTTCACACACCATACTTAAAAACATACAATTTCAATAAAAAGGTTTCTCATTTTTACGTTAAAAAGTAGAAATATATAGGACCATATATTTTAAATAGTAAATAAAACAATTTAGTTATACATTATCATAAAATTTTGATCCATAAAAATAAAATAAAAACATTTGTGCAAATATACGGGTCATATTTTTAAAATAAGTATGACACAATGATAGTTTATAAGATAAAATAAAATTATTCAATATAAACTATAAAATTGTGTGTTTAAAATGTCATTTTAAACAATTATTTAAACGGGTAAATTTAGAAATATATATTATCACTTATAAAATATATAAAAACAAACACTTGCGCGGATCAAACAACAAACTTTTCGGTATTCTTCTGTCAAAATTAAACACATAAGTAATTTGTAACCATTTAATTGATACTTCATTTTTTATTTTACATCATTTAGTATAAACCTAAAAATTAAAAGAAAACAAAACATCCGCACGGTCGGCGGGTCATGGTCAAGTATTGTTTTAAATGTGGATCATGTTTTAACAATTTTAGTTGAACACTAAATGCCAAGTAGTTGTACTAGTTGTGTCATTCTTAAATATTATTGCTTAGTTGAATATGTCGTATTAGTTATACTTATACCAATATACATGTATATTTAAACTAAACATAATTTTTCCATACAAGATATAATTTTCAAAAGGAACATAAGTTTTGATAGTTTCAAAAGATATAAAAACAAGTTTAACATGACAAGAAACATAAGTTTTAGTACCAAAAGGAACATAAATTATATAAAGAACATAAATTTTTAAAAGTAACCCCAAAAGCTATATATTCGAAGCGAAAGGAGACCTTAGTTGTCACTGATGCTCCCTCCTTATTCTTCTTTCTGGTGACTCGCACTTCTGAAGAATTTTCTGATTCCGCATCAAATTTTTAGGCCTTGAAAGCAAAAAGATGAAGCTGATTTTTTTCTGAAAATAGTATAACTACTATAACTAGTACAAGTTGTAAACAAACCATTATCTAAATAAAATATTATTAAAAATATTGAAGTCATGTATTTG
The DNA here is from genome assembly GCA_932364175.1 of Eruca vesicaria subsp. sativa. Lineage (NCBI taxonomy): Eukaryota > Viridiplantae > Streptophyta > Magnoliopsida > Brassicales > Brassicaceae > Eruca > Eruca vesicaria. The sequence goes on from CAKOAT010511821.1 coordinate 269,816, forward strand.
ACATATGCATGAGAAGTAAATTAGACCAACATGTCTATCGGTTCTACATCATACTCTTCTATATCATCTTCATACGTTGAAAACAAAATAAAGATCACTATATTAATTGAAAAGTTGTATTAGTTATCTGTGTTTTACTTGTATCAGTTATATTGGTTATACTCAATTTACATCACCTCATTTAATAATTGATGTAAAATATAAATTATTTGCATCACGCAATATTTTTTTTGCGACTCGTGTTTTTTTCAAAAATCGTACAACTAATATAACTAGAACAACTTGTAAACATATCAATTTCAAAACAAATATTATTAAAAAAAATTTCTTTTTTGCGGTGACTCGCTTTTTTAGACCAATGGTTAAATAATTTTCTGGTTCCATCTTGCTTTTTGCCCTCGAGACAAAAATATGAAGATGATTTTTTTTCAAAAATCGTACAACTAGTATAACTAATACAACTTGTAAGCATATCAATTTCAAAACAAATATAATGAAAAATATACTATTCATATATTTGACACATGGCTGGCTGGGGAGATTAGACCACTATGTTTTATTGGTTCTACACCATTCTCTTTTTAGCATCTTCATATGCTGAAAACAATAAATAAAAGCAATTCTACATTTCATAATTAAATGATGTCATTTCATAATTTCTCAAAGTCATGTAAGAAAACTACTTCTCAAATAATGTATATGGGATACTTAATCTATTTATACTAGTTATGCTCGTTTTAGTTATTCTAGTTGTACTAATTCAAGTTGTACAAGTTATACTAGTTTTACTAGAGTGAGTTATATTAGTTGTATTAGTTTGAGTTGTACTAGTTGTACTAATAATACTTTGCGTTCTTCATTATTTTGAATTTCGTATGTAAAATATGAAATTTAATTCTGGGTAAAATATAATAGAGTAAATATGATTATGGGCTGATTGATTTGAGATAAGAGAAAAAAATTAGTGGATGGTTGAAGAATTTTTTTGATTTTATTTCATGGTGAAAGAACTTGTCCAAGAACTTTGAATGAAGAAGAAAACAGAAAGAAGAAGGAGATTGGGTGGGTTTTTGGATCTGGATCTGGGTATTTGGATCTGGGTCGGATGTTGGGTAGGATAGTAGTGGCATAGGTTAGTAAATAAGTTTAAGTCCTTAGGCTTTTTAGTTATTTCACAAAAATTTCTATTTAAATTTAATTGTAAAATAAAAGAAAAAGGGATAGGTCTAATTGAGATTTTTTGAAGACCATTTGGTCCATTTCAGCATTTGATCCTTTTCGGCTTTTGATGTTTACGAATATGATCTGAGAATCTGCAAATTCAAAAATTTCAATTCAAGTCATACCGGTTGGAAAATGAACCGGTTACTCGCTAAAACCGATGGTGCAATATGATATTAAACCCTGATTGTTTTTCAAATTCAAGTTAAAAAATGCAAATTAAAAAAGAAAATTCATAAAAAACTAATGTTTTTAATATATATTTAAATAAATTCTTTTTCATTATATTTTATATTATTTTAAAGTTTTCATTTTATTTCTATATCATTTTTAGCTTCAAATAATGATAAAAGTTTTAAAATGATTTTATAGTTATACACACACACACACACATATATATATATATATATATATATATATATATATATATATATATATATACACCTAACTTAAAATTAAATTAAAGTTACAAACTAGTTGGACCGGTGTGACCATTGTCATAATTGCAATGTCAAGTTAATTTTCGGTTTGATATTCACTACATTAATGGTAAGGATAAATTAATATCATCCAGTTTATAAATAAATAGAATGAATAAACATTATTCATAACAACAAATTATATACAATCTTAAATTTATATAATTTAATTTTAAATTTAAATAAAAGTCAATTCATTTTATATACTTAATTTTTAGATTTTGATAGTGATTATTTTCTACCAAAATTTTGAAGATAGAAAATATAGAAATACAGATTGAAATATCAGTAATTATTATGTAAATTATTTATATAAAAAGGAAAATGAGGGTTTGTTAAAAAAACTAGAAAATCTATATTTTGTAAAAAAAAAATATTGTTCCTTACTAGTATTTTTTAGAAAACTCTTACTTGCATTAATTATAATAATTTTGTCAATCATTATCTTTTTCTATTTAATTTAACATTCTATTGCTTTTGTTATTAATTATAAGTTTAATCATACAATATATTATATATATAAAAAATATGATTGAAAATTTTGTTTAAGAGATTAGCTGCGCTACACGCGGCCAAAAGATTTAGTTTAATTAACAACTTAACAAATTAACCTCAAAATATCCATGTATTGAATTTACAATAAATGTAAATAAAACTAATATCTAAATAAAAGATTGAGAAAATACTACTATCTAAATCCGAATATATTCTATATGTTTTGGGTACTTAATTTTGGAATGAATAATATAATCTAAATATTTTAAAAATTATATATTAACTTTTATATATAAACAAACAAATAGACAATATTTTTTGTGCACGCTTTTATGTACTGCAGTTGATCCGTTCTCAACTACTGCGGTTCATAAGCTATCAGAGTTTCAAAAATGGATATCATTAAAGAACGACATACATGAACTGTTTTGTCCTTGTCTATATATTCTTATATTTATGTATAAAAAGTTTTAGTAATTACTTTTGATTTTTAATTAAGTACATGTCCATATCAATCAATGATAAAAAAAAAGAAGGCAACGTTTCTTTTGCTGCATCGAAACTGAAAAAATGAATCTTTATAGAGAGGTAATTTGTTCAAAAAATATACTTCATACTCTGAATAATTATTTGACAATTTGTATAGGTTGTTGCTCCTGACAGAGAACAGTAGAAAATGGGCTGAGGTTTATAAAAGTGAATTGATCAAAGTGATTAATTAATCTTTTTCAATTATTTATAAAAACAATTTGTAGAATTAAATGTGTTTAATCTGTTGAAATGCACATTTCACCGCTGAATCTCAAACCAACTGAGTTACAAAGCTTCTCACAAAATAACATCAAGATCTTGAACTGTTTAAACCTCCAAATCTGTCTACTTAACAGAGCCACATGAAATTGACTTCTTCTCTCTTCTTAATCTCTTTCTTGTGTTTCTTTTGTGCATTGTTGTGTTATAATTTTTATTTTCTTTTTGTTTATTTTTTCAAGCAACAATATCAATTCAGTATGCATTATCCAACCAATAAAAGTTATAACGCATTGCAAGTTACTAATTTATGAATAAAATTATATATTTGCATCTTTAATTCATATAAGTACACACATATACATGTAAACACTTGATTTGGTTGAGATTTTAGGTTTATGCTTTTGCCTATGTATTATATATTTCCACTTGTATATATTATAACTAATTACATATTTCCTTTTGAGTACTTGAAAGAATATGAACCTTTTTGTATATTTGAAACCAAATTATTTGATTTTAATATTTATTAAGTAGAGTTGGTTAATTAGATAGCTGGATGCTCTATCAGTTGGTAGTATACTGTATACTAGTAATCTTGATCACACGTTTGGTTGTTCTAAATACAAATATATACTTTTCCTGTTTCACTTAGTTATCGTTTTGGGTTTGTGAACATAAATTAAAAAACTATTAATTTTACATATTTTCTAGATAAAAACATAATTACATATACACCTAACCATATTTTAACTAATAAAAAAAATATAATAGCATATAAAGTTAATAGATTTTGTATTGAAATTATAAAACAACACTTATTTCTTTAAACGAAAATTTTACTCAACAACGGACAATTAAACTGAAACGGAAAGAGTAGACTTTCTAACAGGAAGCAACACAAAACTAGAAGAAAATATGAAAGGAACGGTGTGGTTGATTGTTTCTATATGGATTCTCTCGTTGGTATCTTCATCCGATGCAATTTCACTTCCGCCATATGAATTACACAAACATAGTAAGTAGTATTGATATTAATCATCCGGTTTATTAAGCAAACATCTATGTTACTATGTACGTTAAGCCCCACTTCATATATCATATTTCATTTTTAGGGCTTTTTGCAGAATTGACCTGAAACTTGAAGTCAATCACAAAACTAACCTTCCTTTTTTTTGGAACTTTATTTTGCCCAATTCACCCCACAAGTTCATATAATTCACGAAAATGCCATCAATTTTTTTTTTTTTTTGGTTTCGAAAATAACATATTTACTCTCCCACCCTCATCATCTTCAAGTAATTACAAGATTGCCATTGTCATCAATACTCCAACAACCATGGACAACCAATTTTGAAGCTCTTAATGCCTCCAAATTCCATTTACCCTTCTTCTTTCTCTATTCTCATGAACTAAACAACACATTACAACACATATCTCTCACTTTCTCTCCACAATGAGCTAAAAAAACCCAAGATT
>CAKOAT010512932.1:0-72238 GCA_932364175.1 Eruca vesicaria subsp. sativa
TTTTCTAAGTTCTTACGTTTACGGCTACTCTTTTTGTAACCAGTTCAACGCAGATTCGGAATAAGAACCTTCTTGCTTTCAAATCTCTCTTATTTTCGTTTTTATTCTAAGTTATCGTTTTCTTATTTTCGTTGTGCGGTTCTCGCAGATAGCCGGTTCCTCTGGAAACTTAGGGTTTTTCCCGAAGTTTCCTTATTTAAGATTTATTTGACAGTAGGGTGAAATCGACTCCCACAAAGAGTTAGATGCGAGACGACAACTCGTATTCTTCCCTCTACATCTAAAGCGAAACAAAGATTTCATACTTAGAAATACTTTTTTATTAAAAAGTCTTCGAATACACACCGCCCAGCGGCAGGGATTCAAAGCCACCAACGGCCAGTCCTGGAAAAACAACAACGAAATCGTAAAAACATTTACATCACACATTGAAATCATCAAGCACAGACGCCGAGCCCTGGCCAATGTCAGCATCAAACCACGTTTGATCCACTTCGCCGTCCGCGTCCAGAATCTCAGGCCCGACCTCGGCCGAATTCGGCGACACGACGATGGGGTTCCACTGATCCCAAATGCGCGCTCTAAGATCAAAAAGATCGGGTTGCATGTCTCTCCTCTGATCCAGGTGCCTCCTCTGAGCGGAATATTTTTCGATATACGAATACCCTTCGTTCTGAGTAAGAGATAACCCATGAACAACACCGCAACATTCGCGATAATCACCATTCACCCGCTGAGCAACTTCAGCGTTTGAATAACCAGTTGCAAATCGCTCACGACGGGCCTTCATCTCCTCAACAATCTCCCTTTTGCATGTACGGTGAGTGCGATGAATTCTTTGGTCGGAAAGCTCCCTGGCACAACAAGAGCTAACCGCACACTCGTCCCTCACGCGAGCTATCTCCCTCTCAACCATTTCTTCAGCTTGGTTAGCCTCAACCTCCGCCCGAAGGTGAGCAACTTCTTTTTTGGCCATATCCGCTCGAAACTCGGCAAGACGAGCTTCAGCACTACGATTGTCTAGGGCCCGGCTCATGACAAGGAAACCCTGCCAAAGAAAAGGGATAAGCGAGATCGTCCGATAATAAAATCACTCAATAATAATAATAATAATAATAAACACAAACCTCTTTACCTTGCTCAGACCCTCTAGCAAACTCTGGAACTTGATCAAGATCAACGCCCTGAAAATTGGAGGTCGACGACCCGCCCGCATTCGTCCAAACACCTTCTTCCGCTTGGTTGTCAAGGAAGTCCTTGAGAATATTGTCGGGAGAGGTCGTACGGTCGGACGCATCATCTTCAACAACCAAGTGTTTATCCTTCCGAGATCTCGACTTGCCCCTCCTCATCGAAGGTACGTACGGGATAAATTCTCCTATGAACGGATCCTCTTCATGACTCGGAGAATCCGCGAAAAGCCTAGATCGGAAGAGAGCAACCGCATGGCGGACACACTGCAGAGAGAAATTACCCCAGCCAACTTCCCCGCGTTTAAGTGAGGTAGTAATACACGGAAGATCCACCGGATGCGGAGGTAAAGGGTTGGTCTCTACGGAAAACAAAAGCAAATAAGTAAAAAAAAAAGGGAGGTAATTCGTATGCACTCGAATCACATACCTTTCTGACCCCACGTGGTCACAAAGCATGGGATGCAGTCCTCCTCGACCGACGCACTGTCAATACGAATGTAGAAGAAAATTTTTTTCCAAGAAGAAAAGTTTGACGAGCAACCAGTAACAATTTCTGCGCGAGGGCATAAATTGATTGTTTGCGTCTTCTCTGTGGGTCTCAGTAAACACTCGAGATGGTCAACGTTAAGAGTGATTCCCTGCTCGTAACTCAGCGTCAAGAAACCAACGAGTTGTTTTAAGCTTGGTGGAGTCAATTGGCGTATCGATAATCCTAGCCTATGAAGATATCGAACAATGATCTCCGGGATCAGAAACCATAATGACATTGCCGCAAAAATACGTTGTAGCACGTAAAAAAGCCATCCGGTGCAGCCTTATCACTCTCCCCGGCAAGCGGGAGGCGAAACTCGACCGATTCTGGGACTCGGCAAAACTCCCGCATGGATTCAATACTATTAGGAGGAGCTGAACTTAGTGGGAATTATCTTGAGGCCATGCTATCGCCAATGAAAAAGAACGAGGGTTATTATTACATACCTCCGCGGGCGGATATAAGGCTGGGACTTATTATTCGGGATCTGGATTCGATCCGAGATCCGCATCGGTGCCGCTCTGAAAATAGAATATATGGGGCGTCCGGATCCGAATCCGGATAGTAAAATCTTGGATCCGTGCAAACGAATCCGGATATGGACATTACAATTTTTAGGTGCGGATATCCGGATCTGTGTTTCTAAAATATATTATTTTTTTAGTTTTATTAATAATTATATTTGATATATTAATATTTATACATAAAAATTAGTCTTATAATATTATATCTTAATTTTCATAATATTATATATCATTAATATATTTATAAATTGTGTAATTATATTTAATTTATATATTATTTTTATATATTTTGTATTTTAAAATATTTTATTATTATTATTTTTACGGATCCGTATCTGAATCCGGATATCCGCGAATATTATAATTTCTAGACGGATATCAGAACCCCGGATATCCGAAAGACACAAATCCGAATCCGGATACTAAAATTACGGATCTGACGATTCCGGATCCGAATCCGGATACTTTAAATTTTTAGGATATCCGGATCCGTCCCATGCCTAGGCGGATATGTCGATCACTGAGAAATTTTCCTCGAATGGTTACGATTGGAAAGATTTTTTCTTTTACGTTCGAATTGATTGTGCCTCGGTAGAGGAGAGCTGCATCCCAATGTTCAGGAGTGAATGGGGGCGAAAAGGGCATTCAGATTGTACGTGTTTGGGTACGCTGTTTCCGAATTCTAACTTCGTGTCTGGTTTATGGTTTTCAGTGTCTGCCCTTCTTTCTCCGAAACCCATCTCCAGCAAGTCAAGATTCTTCTCATCGGTGGTCCGTTTTTTTGGGGAGACTTTTCTCCGAAGAGAGTCCGTCGTGCCGTTGCCTATCAGTTTTCTCATTCTCAGCGGAGCGAGGCGGTTGAGGTTGAATCGGATCCAGGGATGGACAATGTTCTGGGAGCGAGGGAAAGGTCGAGATCTCCGCAGGATAGAGGTGTTCTGGTTGATATGGGCCAGTGGTTTGATGGTTTTCCAGAGGGCCAGGCCAGCGATGATGTAGAGATCAATATCATAGATTACATCGATTTCTCGGTTCCTTCGTCCGAGGTTAGGCCGGCCGAGACGCCGTTCACGAAAGTATCAAGGCTTGTTAACAAGGTTTGTTACTGTTCGCCGATTCTTGCGATTACTCCGCATATGATCACAATATAGAAATTTTTTTTTATTGTAGGGTCTTCGTTTTATGAACGAGGCTGTGAATGCGGGTAATGTGGAGACCCGTAGAGCCAAATCCAGAGCTGAGGCAGCGGAAAAGGAGGCTGCTCATCTCAAAGAGGAGATTGACGCTAACTCCTTTCGCGCTCAAGAGTGGGCCGAGAGGAAAGTTTCCCGTATGAGGGAGGAGCACGAGGCTGACTCTCGTCACGTCATGGAGCTTTCCGACAAGAAAGTTAGCCGCGCTCGCAGAGAGGGCAAGAGAGAAATTGTTGTGATGGTGAAGGTTCACCGCGAACGGTTTACGACCCAATACTTGGGGATCAAGGATGCGCAAAGGGCCAACGGCGACTATCGTGAGTGTCATGGTGTGGTTGGCGGGTTACATCTCACTCAACTCGCAGATTATTCGTACGAGAAGGAGTATGCCAAGCAAAAGGCGCGCTTGGATAGGAAAGAGAAGAACCAGTCCGAGCTCCTTCACCTTGAGGCGCAAATGTGGGTGCAGTGGGATCCCGTCGCGGTATCGCCGGACTCGGTTGAAATCGAGATGGAGATCCCGAATGAATGTGGCGAGGTCAATCAGTCGGGGGCTGATGCGAATGCTGGCCAATGCTCGGCGTCCGGGTATTATGAATCCAACGAATGACGTTTGTTTAAAGTGCAGTCATTTTATGTTATTGTAGTGCTTTTATCAGGACTGGCCATTGGTGGCTTTGAATCCCTGCCGCCCAGCGGCGTGTATCGGATTATGATTCTATTTAATGCAGTTTTTCTAAGTATGAAATCATTTTTTTTGTTTATGTGTAGAGCAAGGAGTACGAGTTGTCGTCTCGTATCCAACTCTTTGTGTGGATCGTCCTGTTCGTTTGCTCGTATCGGAATGTTTCGACTTTTCCGCGAGCGCTTAGATGTGGACGAAGAGAGATGCCTTTAACATCTCACTTCATGCCTTGAGACGTTAGAGACCACTGTGCTGGGTTTAGGGCAAGACCTAGGTTTACTTTCGGTTTTAAGGCTTTGCGATGACTAATCGGCTTTTGTTTTGCATGTTGCGATTTTAACCTGATTTCGTACCGATATAAAGCCCGCAATAGGTTCTCGGCTTATATGACTTTTCTGGTCAAAATCGAGCTTCCCCGAAGGTTCTGACCAAAATTATGGACTTCAATTATAGCACGCTATTTTATCCTAGCCGGATGTATAAGAACCAGTGGGTCGAATGCGTTTTTTTAAACGGCAGGCGTGCTTGACGGGGCCAATTGACGAGCGTTTACTATATTATAGTCGCGGATGGACTTATGAATATTTAAGACTTTAGGCGACGTATCGCCGGTTCTTTTCGAAATATGGATGTTGATACGATGCGATGTATAAGTTTTTGGTCGAAGCAACAAAGTGTTTTTTTTTTTGTAACTTATTGCGAAAGTAATTTCCGAAAGTGTTCAGAGTTTGGGTTTTTTTTTAGAATACGTTTTTTGGGAAGAGATTTTGTAATATTCTAACTTTGCCTTTATTGAAGTGTTTCAAAAATCTAGAGTACAAAGAAAATCTTTTGAAATATGAGAGTATACAAATCCTCGTATACTCACCCACCACATCCCCCGTTTTAGAGAGGGGGATAGCTGAACTCGTCTTTAGGCGAGCTGCCTACTTATCCCTTTCGGGGATCAAGCCATCTCGTAGTTATGGTTGTTGGTGCGAGTGTGTTTACTCGGCTATTGTAGACAAGTCGATCGCTTTAGCCGCTGGATCGGTGTCTTTTCTGAGTTTTTCTCCGGGTTTTTCTCCTCTGATTGGTGATATTACGTGCGAACGCACAACAATTAACCTAATGTGCACACTACCACAATTGAATGGTATGTCGATGTAGCACTTTAGGATCGAATCCACAGAGACCAAATATTACACTTTATTCTTATAGGATCAAATTCAAGCTAAAACGATAAGTTTTTTAAAGAAACAATTCGTGAGAAACAAGTAATTAAATTGGGTTTTAGTTTCAGGATATAAGGATGTCAACCTAGGGTATCTCATTGGGTGTTAACCATGCTGAACCAAACAATTATTCAAGCTTTTTAAGTGCAGCCTAGAACTCAGATTTTTTAACCAGAACACCCTACTCTTGCAGGTGTGCTCCTTTCGTAGAGGAGCAAAGGTACCTATGCTCTCGCGTGGACCAATACTCAACATCAAACATTAAACACAGACCTAATATGCTCACATCACACCCTGATATCTACTTTCGCTGACCAGGGATGTGATGCTTGCTCTCAACAGATCTAGCAACCTAATTCAGGATTAATGATAAAATATTAAACTTGGAATCAAATACTAAGTGATCAAATCAGTATCAGAAGTAAGAACAGAGGAGAGCAAAGGCGAGAATGATGCTTATCTATGTTCAGTTCAATAGATCAACACCCTAGAACCCTAGGTTAACAAATCGACTACTCAATCATGGCACAAAAGAACATACAAATCATGACTGAATAATGCATTAGATAAATAAAGGTATAAAGAGGGTTCAAGGATTTCTTCTCTAGAAACCAAGAGGAGGAAGCCTTGGCCCTTACAAAATAGCTAGAAGAAATCTTCAACAAAAAATCTCTAAATAGTTCTTGTGTAAAAACTAGTAAAACTCTCTGTGTGTTTTTGAGTGGAGGCGGCCAGGGATGTTTTATTGGAGGGACGGCGCCTGCTAGGATAGAGAGGGAGTGCTTTTTGAATCTTTCCCGAAATAGATCAGAGGTCTCATTAAAGGACGGGAGCAAAGGGGGGGGGGGGGGTTTGCTCCGCATGGGTGCTCCGCGATGGAAAATTCTGATTTTGCATTCTTTCTTCCATAAGCTCCTTCTGGTGTATTCCAACTCGTTCTACACCTGAAATAACTCAAAACACACTAAGAACACTCCAAGAAAGCACAAATATGATATGAAAAGTATGTGTGTATTATGTCAAAAACACAACATATCAATTCCCCCAGACTTGGATCCTTGTTTGTCCTCAAACAATGTCAAGTTCCAGATCAGTGGAAAGGTTTGAAAGTGTGGGAACTCTCTCATTTCAGAAACCATACTTTAATCACAAATCTCGGAACCATTAAAGTGGAAATATTAGGACGACACACCCTTACCAGAACCCCCACTGACTGCTGTTCAAATCGGCTCCATACTCTATATCTCACACCTGCAAAAGTCAAACCTTCCACACAAAAACTCCTTATATTCATTTAAGATCAGTGTGAGCTTCTTGTCATAGGCATTATTCAGGGTAAACGGTCTAGGTGTGAGACAGGCTTTTTCAGTGTTTAAAGTGGAGTTAACAAGTGTCTTTGTAGAGGATGCAGGATATCACACAAAATTGCCAGAGAGGATGGATTCATTGATCTCCACAACTCTCACTCGTTTTCTGCGGAGCAATCGTCGTGGAGCACTAACTCCTCCGCTCTATAGGTTTGCTCTCTTCCTTTCAGATCACCCTTTCTACACACTGTTCCATCTCCCACTTCAATTCTTTGCTTCTCTGAACTACCAAGGGAAATGTTTCGGCTCTTCTCCTTCTCATCATTTCTTAGAACTTTTGGAACATAAATAATACTGATTTTTTTTTACTAATGAAATGACGAGTTCTGATGATGATGATGACGAGAAGGAGGTAATTACAAATATTGCGCCCCTAGTGGTTCTGACTTAAGCACTTCTTTTACCATTTGATCTTTTCTGCTCGGATCACCCTATTGACTGCTCTCTTCTTGTCGGATCATGTATGTCTTTGCTCTGAAACGTAGTTTGTGAGAAAAACAAGTGAGAGCAGTGTTGATCCTTTCCTCTCCAGCCCTTTTGCACGTATCTGCACATATGAAACTTAAAAACAGAATGCATGAGGGTGAAACAAAGGTTTTAAGGTTCATGGTGGGAACTAGCTAAAGAAGAGCTAGCCACTCAGGATCAACAAGATGGATAGAAAGAATTAAGATGTCCTGAGTGTAATCTCGCTTCCCTAATCTAACGCCCATAACAAGAAGAATTAAGTCAATATTAGGTTCAACTTAGGTGGAGTTTAAGTCTTTCCAGAATAACCTCTACAAGCAGAAATCTTCTAGAGAGCAAGGTGATGTAAAGTCAGGGAATGTTCCACGTCCAGGTGAACGTCTGTCATCACTGCTAAGGTCACTGAATAAGATACTTAGAGCACGAGGTGGTTAGAAAGCATCATAAAATAAGGTCCTGATTCCCACATAAGTTTTACTGACTCGATCCTAGGACTGACTCAATAAATGAAAAACAGACACATGACAGACTCTGGAAATAAAACAGAAGCAAATAGTGTTCAAATCACACAAGTGCCTCCCCTAGACTTACTTCACACCGTCTCTGGTGTGAAAATAAATCTAGAGTCAGCCAAATTATACATAAACAGAAGCGGATAGTACAGAGAAGAAAGGAGAGGAGTGGGGTGATGGTACTCATTCCATTGTGTCGCTGTCTGTTTGCTCCACGTGGCGTCTGTTCCTCCCCAGGCGATCTCTTGGTGTAGAAGTTCCTGCTCCGGAGGTCTGGTGTGGGGGACGTTTTCCTTTCTTGCGCGAGCTGGTGGCTGGTTTTCTGAGACATCCGCCTGTGAGGGTACGAAGGATCCTCTGCATGAGGCTTTTGTTCTTGCGGTGTGAGTCCACTACCCAGCACATGTAAGCTGCATCATCTGCGTAATCATCGAGAGGATCGAGGTCATAGGAGGTCGGTGTCACGTCTTCAATGTCAACATCTTGCTGTGGTGGTTCAGCTCTCGGATCAGCGCACAAAGGCTCAGGTGCGGGGAGGAACCTGATGTTCTGGAACGCCTGGATGTTGGTGATGGAGGGCTGCGGCAGAGTGCAGTACAAGGTGTTCCCCTCAGTGTCCTGGAATGTGTAAGTCTTCTCGTCCCTGAGCATCTGACAAATGATGAGATAGGGGATATCAATGTACTCATGGGTGTCGTTGAACTTGTAGGGTGTGAGGTCTGTTAACTTGAAGAAAAAAATGGAGAATCTAAAGGTGTTGGGTTGAGATTGAGTCTGGTGCAAGATTAGGGTTAGAGCTCCGGGAAAGTACTGGTGTGCTTTAGGAGTGTCTAAGATGATCAGGGAGTGATCTAAAGCTGGTGCAAGGTTGAGTTCAAGTCAACGAGTGACTTAGACACCATTTGGGAAGACTTGGAGTAGTGTACAAGATTAGGGTTAGGGCTTGTACGGATTTGGTACAGACGGATGTACTCGGACCGTACGGATCCGTACAAGACCAATGTTGCCTTAATTTGCATAAACTCCACTCTAGAGAGACCATTTGAGATTGTGCATAAATAGGGTTTGGTCACTATTGAGATCACTATTGAGAATAGTGATCACTATTGGGATATCTTGGGTTACAAGGAACTTGTGACACAAGACAAAAACCAAATCAGCAAGAATGAAGAAGTGAGGTGTGTGACGTGTTGGTTTGAATATTGTGACCGTTGGGGCAAAGTCAGAGAAGCTGGAAGAGCTGGAAACAGGCTGGTGTGAGCTTTCTCTTGACTGTGTATTGACCATGTATCTGGACAGATACATGGGAAGGTTATTGAGATCACTATTGAGAATAGTGATCACTATTGGGATATCTTGGGTCACAAGGAACTTGTGACACAAGACAAGAACCAAATCAGCAAGAATGAAGAAGTGAGGTGTGTGACGTGTTGGTTTGAATATTGTGACCGTTGGGGCAAAGTCAGAGCAGCTTGAAGAGCTGGAAACAGGCTGGCGTGAGCTTTCTCTTGACTGTGTATTGACCATGTATCTGGACAGATACATGGAAAGGTTCATGGGAGCTTACGGAGAGCCAATGAGAGTGCAGCCTTCCTTGACCAGATTTAAATCAGCCAATCACCATCAAGCACACCAAGACCAGACCAAGACCACATCCTGGACGTCCATTATCTTTATTTTAAGTGTTACTAGCCATTAGATTAAGGGTTTAATGGTTTCAGATTGTAATGAGCTTATATAAGCTCTCATATGTCAATTTGTAAGCTCTTAAGTGAGAGAGAGGGGTTTCCTCTCATCCTTCATAATAAAGTGTGTGTTCTTGGCTAGAATCCCTTTCAATCTCTCCCTTGCTTTTACACAAAACTTATATACTCTCTTATAATCTCATAAACACTCGTTTCTGGTCTTGATACACACACTTACCATCATTCCGTTTCTATAACCAAACTAAGCTCAAATCTGCCTTGTAAAGGCTTTGTTGTTTCTCACACTTACACACGACCTGAACTCTGAAAATCTAATATGGTATCAGAGCTGTGTTCATCAGTTTTTGGTGTTTAGCTTCCGCAAATCACATCTCAAGCCTCAGCTCAAACCACAAACCCTTGAAGACACATTCATCCGATTTCAGTTTCTGGTGTGAAGAAGAAGATTGAAGCCGTGTGAAGTGTTCTCCTTGTCTCTCTAGCTTCTCCTGTCTGTTCCTGATGGAGTGTTCGTTGGAAGCAAAGGAGGATGGAGAGGTGTCATGAACCACAAGCCAAAACTCCTTGTCCAAGAGCTACTTGCATCCGGGTTACTAGAAAGAAGGTCTCTTGAAGATGGCGGCTTGGTGTATGAAGAAAGAAGGGGTCTTTGAGTATGAGATACAAGATGAAAGTCACGGACTAGAGGAGAAAGATTTGGGTGGCCTCCAATCCCTCATATCCCACAAAGTCATGGACTTTCCATCCGAAGGTGATACAAGGACCAACATGGTTCCTTGGCTGTAAGCGATTCTTAAAACCTTCTTGAGATGAGATTGTGATAATGATTGTTGTTGTGTGTTGAGTTGTGTGATTAAAACCTGAGTATTGTGATGATTGCTTGATGATATAATCTTTAATCTGTCCTAGGTTGCTTATTAAAGTCTTGTTTCGTATATGAGAATTTGAAAAATGCTTAATCTCAATTCTAAATATTGCTTGGTGATAGCTTGCATTCATGAATAGAATCTGATTAAGGTTAATGCATGGTCTGATGGCTCATAATAATATGGCTTAGCCTGGTTCTTAATGTCTTGTGTTGCTAGGATGTTAGATTAAAATTCTTACCCAGCTAGCTTGCATTAGAATCACTTAAGGTTGTTGCATATTGATTATGAGGTTGCCTAAATGTCTTGTATTGATTCTGGATGAGAACTTGCTTGCATTTAGAGAATGAAGCTTGCATTAGATGGATCTTAACTAATAAGAGGCCATCTAAGTTCAGTGCTAGTAAGACATTGGCAAAAGCCAATGCATTTTGTCTTACCTTAGCTGGAGTTTGAGTGATGTTTCAGGTGCACATGATGCTCTCTTGTCCATCATCAAACCGAGAAAGAGGAAGACCGTGTAGTTATCACTTAAGTCTGGAGGAGACTGATAACCATAAGGCATTGGAGTTAAAAGGGAAGGGGTGATCAGTGGTGATGCATAGTCCATGTAATGGTATGCACCTGATCTTAAGGCTCATTAAGGCTCACTTCAAGCTTGGACACATAAACAATACAAGCTTGAGGAGGGGAGCAAAGTGAGCCACCTAATGATCCTAAGAACTCAATGAGCTTGGATACTCAAGGCCATTGCAAGCTGATTTAGGAGAGATCAAACCGGAGTGAGGGAAGAAGAAGGTCACTCAACAAGCTAAGTGAGGAGTGCTTGTTGAGTGGACTGAGGTATCTCCTCAATGCAATGGTAATGTAGTGGCGAACAAGCATCAAGTCTAGAAGAGATGGTGGTGCCCTCCACAAGACTTATCATGGAGTCAACATGCGCTCACCTTACAAGCTTGAACCTTCATCTATACTTGGTCTCAAGCTTAAGGGGGAGTGTGGATGAGCGTCCATGATAAGAGATGGAGCTGTGAAGCTCAGTGAGTGAGGATACAAGTGGCTGATCAAAGAGAAGCCACTCCTCACTATCTAGCAAGGGAGTAAACCTGATCATAACGCTTTTATATATGAATGATAGGTTTATCTCTTGAGAACTGATACATTTATGCAATGATGTATCAGGTACCTTACTTGGATGCTCAAGAAGACAAGAAGAAGGTGGACGTGTGATCTTACCAGAATGAGAAGGCAAGAAGCCAAGAGTGAAGGGAATACACAAAGAAGTCCAAAGAAGAGATCCAAGAAGGTGTGTGTGGGATGTTGGTGATGTGCAATGAAGCCATTGAATTGCACATCACGTTTAGGCCATGATCCAGGGTCTTTGTGTGTCCATCACACTGATGAGAACAGAAAGACCCACTGGCCAGTCCCTAGGCCTTGAAGGCTATACTCTTTTCCTTACAAGGCCAAGCTTGTAAGGTTTTTAATGAGAGAGTTCTTCAAGGTTCCAAGCTTGACTTAGGTTCTCTAAAGTCAAGCTTGAGGGGGAGTGTTAACTTGAAGAAAGAAATGGAGAATCTAAAGGTGTTGGGTTGAGATTGAGTCTGGTGCAAGATTAGGGTTAGAGCTCTGGGAAAGCAGTGGTGTGCTTTAGGAGTGTCTAAGATGATCAAGGAGAGATCTAAAGCTGGTGCATGGTTGGGGTCAAGTCAAGGAGTGACTTAGACACCATTTGGGAAGAGTTGGAGTAGTGTGCAAGATTAGGGTTAGGGCTTGTATGGATTTGGTACTGACGGATGTACTCGGACCGTTCAGACCCGTACAAGACCAATGTTGCCTTAAGTTGCATAAACTCCACTCTAGAGAGACCATTTGAGATTGTGCATAAATAGGGTTTGGTCACTATTAAGATCACTATTGAGAATTGTGATCACTATTGGGATATCTTGGGTCACAAGGAACTTGTGACACAAGACAAGAACCAAATCAGCAAGAATGAAGAAGTGAGGTGTGTGACGTGTTGGTTTGAATATTGTGACCGCTGGGACAAAGTCAGAGGAGCTTGAAGAGCTGAAAACAGGCTGGCTTGAGCTTTCTCTTGACTGTGTATTGACCATGTATCTGGACAGATACATGGGAAGGTTCATGGGAGCTTAAGGAGAGCCAATGAGAGTGCAGCCTTCCTTGACCAGATTTAAATCAGCCAATCACCATCAAGCACGCTAAGACCAGACCAAGACCACATCCTGGACGTCCATTATCTTTATTTTAAGTGTTACTAGCCATTAGATTAAGGGTTTAATGGTTTCAGATTGTAATGAGCTTATATAAGCTCTCATATGTCAATTTGTAAGCTCTTAAGTGAGAGAGAGGGGTTTCCTCTCCTCCTTCATAAGAAAGTGTGTGTTCTTGGCTAGAATCCCTTTCAATCTCTGCCTTTCTAATACACAAAACTCATATACTCTCTTATAATCTCATAAACACTCGTTTCTGGTCTTGATACACACACTTACCATCATTCCATTTCCATAACCAAACTAAGCTCAAATCTGCCTTGTAAAGGCTTTGTTGTTTCTCACACTCACACACGACCTGAACTCTGAAAATCTAACAAGGTCAACGTCGCAGTGATCGAACAAAGGGGTGAGCAGGCTTCCACATCGGTCTGCAGTCTTTGCGCCTTCCTTCTGAAACGCTCTGCCTTTCTTTTCTGTAAGGGCCTTGGTGAAAATGAATCCTGGATTGACGGTTACTTCTGCAGTGGGCATGTCAGGGTCATTATTTCGGATTTCGTCCTCAATGCCCAGGTATAGGAACTGAAGCTCGCCTGTTGTAACCCAGGAATTGCAATCCTTGGAGAAAAGCATCTGGCTCAAGACTTTCGCGACAATCTGAAGCGTAGGGTTTCTGATCTGAGATTGGTTGGCCGCGCGGGGTTTGTAGTCACCAGCTGCGATGAGTCCCCATAAAGGATCAGTGGGTGCGAATCGGTTGGAAAACTTGAGACCGGTGGGCTCATTTTCCATCTTGAGTAACCCTGTGAACTCGTCCATGGAGACAGTGTTCTTGACACTGTTAGCGAAGAAGCATAAGGTAGCAGTTTCAAAGCTTTGATGATCGGGGTCAGCGAACGTGATGTAAGCTGAAGCGAGGCATTGGCGGACCACGTCTTGGTACAAGTCATAAGTCTCGTAGCAGAACTCGTCGATGCCAATCGCATGAAGTATGGCGTGGACGTCCTCGTGAAGGCCCAGATCACGCATAGAAAACGCGTTGACAAACCGTGTTGGCAGCATTGAGACCTCAAGGAGGGCATTGTAGTGCTTGGAATCGGACCTATCCCATCTGTCAAACGATTGGGGTGGGATTTTTGGGTCATTGATTGGTATCTGTGTCCCTTCTTGACGCGGCCAAGGGTAGGTGAGCGATGTGTCATCGTCATCACTGAGGCGCAGTGTTCGTTTTGCTGATTTCTTAATTCTTTGCATCTGCAAAACAAACAAACCCAAGTGTTAGCTTCGTCTCCTTTGGTTGCTAAGAAAAGATGCAACCTTTCATCACAAATTTCCAAGAATTGGAATGTGTTTGCATGTCTTTTCTAGCAACCGAGAATTCACCTATCACACCACAAACTCGCAAAATCGAATACATAGCGACATTCAACCATCTTCTTCTCCCTAAATTGAACCCTATTCTTACTCAATCGGTATTTCAGGCTTCTAAAGTGAATACTAACAGTAGGGAAGTTATCAATTCTGGTCCAGCAACCTAGAATCGATCTATGAAGAGCAAAGAAGTATGGAGGATTGGATTCTCAAACCATATTCATATGAGCCGAGTTTTAAGTTGAGTGATTAGGGTTGATACCTTGGCCGATCTGTGAAAACAACTTGAGAAGTGGTTAGATCGCAAGAAGTTAAGCAGTTTAGGACCAAAAATCGTCAAAAACGGTTGAGAAACGAGGGAGTTCGAGTTTTTGGTGAAAACCGTGGAGAAAACCGAAATAATGGGTACTGGGGAAGAAGAAGGGTTTTAATAAGAGCCCCAAATTTTTTTATTATTTTGTTTTTTTTTTTTGGAAAGACTTACCTGGCGCGGAGCAACCTGTCAGAGCAGAGGTGTACTTGCTCCTTGGGTGTGCTCTGGCGATAGGACAGGGGCGTCTTTTTTTTTTTATAAAAAAAACTGAAACTCATTGAGTTAAAAACAAAACTGAAAGGAAGAAGAATCCTAAAAATAATTTAAACTTACCAGTGGGTTGCCTCCCACCAAGCGCTTGGTTAGAGTCACTAGCTTGACTTTGGTTGCCTCGGTTAGGCAATAGATGGATCACTTAGAGGAATTTCTTCCCCGTCAGTGATGACTGTGTCAGCGAGGTAAGGCTTCAGACGTTGTCCATTCACGACGAACTCTGCTCCCTTTGTGTCCAGCAACACGATGGCTCCATATGGTCGAACTTCTTTTATCGTGAAGGGTCCAGACCATCTTGATCTCAGCTTACCAGGAAACAGCCTCAACCTTGAGTTAAAGAGCAAGACCTGATCGTTAGATTTGAAATTCCCGTTAATGATCCGCTTGTCATGGTACGCCTTGCTCCTTTCCTTGTAGATCAACGAGCTCTCATACGCTAAGTGTCTGATTTCATCTAGCTCGTGAAGTTGAATGAAGCGCCTTTCTGCTGCGGTTTTTAGGTCAAAATTGAGCAACTTGACAGCCCAGGCTGACTTGAATTCGAGCTCTACAGGGAGGTGACAAGCTTTACCGTAAACCAGATTGAAAGGAGTAGTCCCAATAGGTATTTTGTAGGCTGTTCTGTACGCCCAGAGAGCGCGTCAAGCTTGATCGACCAGTCTTTGCGCCAGGTGTTCACTGTCTTCTGCAGTATGCTCTTTATTTCCCTGTTCGAAACCTTAACCTGACCACTGGTCTGTGGGTGATAAGCTGTTGCTACCTTGTGTTTCACTCCATTCTTCTTCAACAAACCCTCAAAAACCTTGTTGATGAAGTGTGTACCTTCATCACTGATAACCACTCTTGGTATCCCAAACCTTGGGAAAATGATGGATTTGAACATCTTTACCACCACTTTAGCATCATTGGTCGGGCTTGCTATTGCTTCAACCCACTTGGACACATAGTCCACAGCAACTAAAATGTACTCACTCTTGAATGAAGGAGGGAAAAGTCCCATGAAGTCGATCCCCCAGCAATCAAACACCTCGATTTCCAGAATGAAATTTTGAGGCATTTCATTCCTCTGGCTGATGTTACCTTGCCTCTGACATGAATCGCATCTCGAGATGAAAGCATTAACATCACGGAACATGGTTGGCCACCAGAATCTTGCTTGGAGTATCTTGGACGCGGTCTTGAAGGTGGCGAAGTGCCCTGCGTAGGAGGACCCGTGACAGTGGTAGATGATCTTTGGAATCTCTTCCTCAGACACACATCTTCTAAAAGTTCCATCCTTGCAATGCCGGTACAAGTAAGGCTCATCCCAAAAATAGTATCTTGCATCTCGTAAGAACTTTCTCTTTTTGTTTCCTGTGAAGTCCAGTGGTTCCTTGTCAGCTGCTAGATAGTTGGCCATCTCAGCAAACCATGGCAAATCTGGGTAGGTCTTGTTGATTACCGCGATGAAGTTGCTCCGCGGACTGGAGCAATCGTCGTGGAGCAATGATACCTCTGCTCCGCATAGGTTGATCGCGTAGACTTGCTCCACAGGCTGAATGTCATATAAAGCTGTTTTCTTCATCAACTCTCATGTGTGACAGATGATCTGCTACCCCATTCTCAATCCCCTTCTTGTCTTTAATTTCTAGATCAAACTCCTGGAGTAAGAGAATCCACCTCAATAAGCGCGGCTTCGCATCTTTTTTGGTTAAGAGGTGTCGCAGAGCAGCATGGTTTGTGTGCACTATGAATTTGGAACCAACCAAGTATGATCTGAATTTCTCAAAATCGAACACAATCGCTAGTATCTCCTTCTCTGTTGTAGCGTAACGACAATGTGCGTCATCCATCGTTATGCTCGCATAGTAAATAACATGGAGCTTCTTGTCTTTACGCTGTCCCAGCACTTCTCCAACAGCAAAATTACTGGCATGTGTCATGATCTCGAACGGAAGAAAGATCCCAGTCCGGTGGTTGCACTATTGGAGCACTGATTAGAGCCCCTTTTATCGTGTGGAAGGCAGCTAAACAGTCACAGTCGAAATCGAACTTGATCTCCTTGCAGAGCAACCTGGTCAGCGGTCTTGCAATCTTGGAAAAATCCTTGATGAAGCACCTATAGAAACCAGCATGTCCGAGAAAACTCTAGATACCCCTGCCTGATGTAGGCGGTAGCAGACTCATCATCACTTTGATCTTGGCCTTGTCCACCTCGATCCCCTTCTCTGAGATCTTATGGCCAAGCACAATGCCATCGCATACCATGAAATGGCACTTTTCCCAATTCGACACAAGGTGCTTCTCTTCACATCGCTGCAAAACCCTGCACAAATTGGACAAACAAAGAGAAAAAGAGTTTCCATAGACACTGAAATCATCCATAAAAACTTCCATTATGTCCTCAATCAAATCAGTAAAAATAGACATCATGCAACGCTGAAATGTCGCAGGAGCATTGCATAAACCGAATGGCATCATCCTATAGGCAAATGTACCATAGGGGCATGTAAAGGTCGTATTCTCCTGATCATCTGGATGGATGGGTATCTGAAAGAAACCTTAATAGCCATTTAAAAAGCAGTAATATGGGTGGTTAGCCAATCTCTCAAGCCTTTGATCAATAAATGGAAGTGGAAAATGATCCTTGCGAGTCGTGGCATTCAATTTGCGAACATCTATGCACATGCGATGGCCAGTGAGAGTCCCAGTAGGTATCAATTCATTCTTTTCATTGGTGATCACAGTGATTCCACCCTTTTTAGGAACTACATGAACAGGACTAACCCATTTACTATCAGAAATCACATAGATTACACCAGCCTCTAGAAGTTTCATTATCTCTTTCTTAACGACATCTTTTAGATTCGAGTTTAACCTCCTCTGATGTTCTACAAAAGTCATTGATTCATCTTCTAGATGTATTCTATGCATGCACAAATCAGGAGAAATTCCAGGAATATCAGCCAGAGAATATCCTAAAGCTTTTCGATATTTTCTAAGTTCACACAAGAGCAAGTCAGTTTCTATATTGTTCAGTTCTGAATTAACAATAACTTGATATGTAGAATTAGGGCCTAAGAAAGCATACCTGAGCCCAGCTGGGAGGGACTTTAATTCCACCTTTGGAGCTTTCAGCTCACTCCATGGTTCCTGGAGCAGGGTCGCCGGAGCAATCGAGTCACATGAAGTACTTTGCTCTCTCTCTACCAGACTTAGGTAAGCGACCATCCTTCCTACGCTCTTGCTGGAATCGAGAATCTTTGCATAACCGTCGGCATCTATGTTCTGGGTGGTCTGTTCTGTCCCAGCTCTGATCAGAGCTACTTCCAGTGGGTCATCAAATAAATTTCTTCAAGCATACCCCCTGTAGGTTCCAAAACATTATCACCATCTTCCACATGAAAGGTTTGGCCATCCATTAAAGGTTTCTTGAGTAGTTTATCCATCTCAAACTTCATAACCATGTCTCCTCACTGAAGATCAATCGTCCGGTTTCTGACATCGATGATTGCTCCAGCTGTGCATAGGAAAGGTCTACCCAAAATTAGTGGGTCTTTAGGTTCGTCATTGAGCTCCAAAACTACAAAATCGGCTGGAACAACTGTATTGCCGATATGGACTTGTAAATCCTCTAGAACACCCACTGGAAGCATAACTGATATGTCAGCAAAGATCAAGGAGATCCTTGTCGGCTTGAAAGAAGTGAAACCAAGGCGTCTGGCAACTGAGTAAGGCATAATGTTGACACTAGCACCGAGATCACACAAAGAGCATGGGAAAAGTGTACTCCCGATCTGAAATGAGAGAGCAAACTTCCCTGGATCGTCGCGCTTCGTGATCGTCTTATTCTGGAGCAAAGCACAGCACTGCTCTGATACCAGCATCATCTCACTTTCTTCTGTGATTTTTCCTGAGATCAAGCCTTTCATCAAACTGCGCATAAAGGAGATCATCTGAATCGCATCGATCAAAGGAAGATTGATCGTTAGCTCCTCGAGCATCTTCTTGCACTTACCCTCCTCGCGATCCTTGCGAGACATCTTCACTAGAACAGGGTATGGTACTCTGGGGGTGTAAACTCGCTTGGGAATACTCGGAGCTACCCCATCAGGTTGTTATGTAGTAGTTGGAGCGACCCCATCAGGTTGCTCTGTAGTAGTCGGAGCGACCCCAAGGGATTGCTCTGGAATAGTCGGAGCGACCCCATTAGGTTGCTCTGAATTTCCTTATCTCTCTGGAGCATCCTCAGCAGGTTGATCTGACTCTTTCTGCTTAGCTTTCTCTGCAGCAGTAAATCGCCTTGGTGTTGGATCACTCAGTTGCCTACCAATTCTCAATTCTACTGCATTGCACTCCCTTGGATTTCTATCAGTTTTTCCAGGGAGCGTCCCCTGCTGTCTCCTGACACTCTCTGCAGTCTGAGCGAGAGCAATGTCAATCTGGCGCATGTGACTGCTCATTGTGTCATATTTCGTGTTGAGCTCAGTGAACATGTTTTCCATCCTTGTGTTGATATCAGAAGTAGCTTGGTTCAACGCCTTGACCTGTATCTGTTGACTCTGGAGCAGCTGCTGCATCATGTTCCCCAGGGCTTTCATCTCACTCTGTCCGCTCCCTGAATTAGCTGGAGCATCTTGCGGGTTGCTCTGCTGATTCTGATGGCTCTGATTTTGGTTCTGGCTCTGAAATCGGTTCTGAGCTTGGTTGAAGACAAAAGTCTTTCCTTGGAAAATCGAAGGGAAACCTCTCTGCTGCGGAGCACCTTGCTGGTTTCGCTGCATTTGATCTCCAGAATTTTCTGCATTGTTGCTCCGGTAAAAGGGGAGGCTAGGGTTGCTCCGCTGGTTCTGGTAGTAGTTCCGGTTCTGCACATACCCTTGACCATTGATGTAGAGAACTTCCTGATGATCCTCTCCCTTTGTTCCTCCCTCAGAATCAAGATTATTCGCTATTTGCTCTGGTGTAGCCTCATCCATGTACATCACTTGCCCCTCATTTCTCTTCAGGAGCAGATCAACCTTGGCAGTGAGCTCATCTTTCCACTAAGCATCAACACTGCTCACCTTCATGGAGCGATCTGCTTCTGGGTTTTTGTTCGCAGAACTAGCAGCCATGTTCTCTATCATCTCGTAAGCACCCTCGGTGGTCTGTGTCATGAAGTCTCCCCTGCTGGCAGCATTGAGAGCATTGCGGAACTCCCACTCAACACCATCATAAAATATACCCAGAACATGATCCTTCTCAAATCCGTGATGAGGGCACTCCCTAAGTGAATCATTGAATCGCTCCCACGCATCATTGAATGGTTCGTTTGCGTGCTGCTTGAAAGAAGAAATCTTATTCCTGAGAGTTGCTGTTTTAGCCTTCGTGTAGAAGTGTCCCAAGAAGGCTGATCTGACTTGCTCCCATGTAGTGAGAGAGCCTGTAGGGAGCGACTTGAACCATCTTGACGCCTTGTCCGCTAGAGAGAACGGAAAGAGCATACACTTGATGTAATCAGGAGGTACTCCATTAGCACGAGTGAAGCTACAGATCTCTTCAAAAGCCTCAATGTGTTCAATAGATATCTCATTTGAAGCCCATGGAACATCTTCCTCTGCACCAGATTGATCATAGCAGGCTTGATCTCGAAGTCTTGTCTGGCACAGGGTGGTGGAGCAATCGCGGAACGCGTAGCAGGGATGTTCCGCGGCAGATTTCGCTCACCGATCTGAGCAGCTTGCTCCTGCTGATTGCGAGCAGCTTCTTGTGCGGCAATGGTCTGCTGCATCTGGAGCATTTGCTGTTGCATCAGAGCCAATGCTGCAGCGAGATCATTCTGGTCGCCGTGATCGCCCATTGTGGCGTGAGTCGGCCTCGGCTGTTGTCTGTTGGTTCTTTCTAATCTTGCTAACTCTTCGTTGGTGAGCGTGACTAATGGACTTGAGGTGTGGCTTCGAGTATTTCTACTGGTCATACACCTGGAACATCAGCTGCAAGAAAAGAAAAGATATAGCAAGTTAGATGTTTTAGACTAGAAAAATTGCGAAAAAGGGTAAAATTATTGGTCCCCGGCAACGGCGCCAAATTGATATTACGTGCGAATGCACACCAATTAACCTAATGTGCACACTACCACAATCGAATCCACAGAGACCAAATATTACACTTTATTCTTATAGGATCAAATTCAAGCTAAAACGATAAGTTTTGTAAAGAAACAATTCGTGAGAAACAAGTAATTAAATTGGGTTTTAGTTTCAGGATATAAGGATGTCAACCTAGGGTATCTCATTGGGTGTTAACCATGCTGAACCAAACAATTATTCAAGCTTTTTAAGTTCAGCCTAGAACTCAGATTTCTTAACTAGAACACCCTGCTCTCGCAGGTGTGCTCTTTTCGCAGAGGAGCAAAGGTACCTATGCTCTCGCGTGGACCAATACTCAACATCAAACATTAAACACAGACCTAATATGCTCACATCACACCCTGATATCTACTTTCGCTGACCAGGGATGTGATGCTTGCTCTCAGGAGATCTAGCAACCTAATTCAGGATTAATGATAAAAGATTAAACTTGGAATCAAATACTAAGTGATCAAATCAGTATCAGCAGTAAGAACAGAGGATAGCAAAGGCGAGAATGATGCTTATCTATGTTCAGTTCAATGGATCAACACCCTAGAACCCTAGGTTAACAAATCGACTACTCAATCATGGCACAAAAGAACGTACAAATCATGACTGAATAATGCATTATATAAATCAAGGTATAAAGAGGGTTCAGGGATTTCTTCTCTAGAAACCAAGAGGAGGAAGCCTTGGCCCTTACAAAATAGCTAGAAGAAATCTTCAACAAAAAATCTCTAAATAGTTCTTGTGTAAAAACTAGTAAAAATCTCTGTGTGTTTTTGAGTGGAGGCGGCCAGAGATGTTTTATTGGAGGGACGGCGCCTGCTAGGGTAGAGAGGGAGTGCTTTTTGAATCTTTCCCAAAATAGATCAGAGGTCTCATTAAAGGACGGGAGCAAAGGGGGGGTTTGCTCCGCATGGGTGCTCCGCGATGGAAAATTCTGGTTTTTGCATTTTTTCTTCCATATGCTCCTTCTGGTGCATTCCAACTCGTTCTACACCTGAAATAACTCAAAACACACTAAGAACACTCCAGGAAAGCACAAATATGATATGCAAAGTATGTGTGTAGTATGTCAAAAACACAACATATCAATTGGGTAAGAGCGATGGGTTCGGAAACTTGTAGTTTCTCGACCGTTGCAGGTCTTACCAGTTTGAGGCCATTTTCCGCTGTTCACGGAATTGACTTCACCCACTTTGGTTTTACGATGGCGGTAGCCATTTGCCTTAGCTTATATTCCACTAAAAAGCAAGACTGCGACTGTCTCTGACATCCGCAAATTACTGCGACTCCCGTAGGAGTTGGAAACTTGATGGTGTTTATCCAAGGCGTGCCCATGATTACGTTGTAGATGGCTGGATGATCGACGACTACGAAGGTAACAATCTTGGTCACTTCTTTTGCGGCCACCAGGAGTCTGATTGATCCGAGAGTCATCGTCGTTTTGCCAGAGAAACTGGTCAACGGTTTTGGTGTCGGTTCGACCTACGTTAGTTCGATTCCCATTCGTGTCAAAGTGTCGCGGAAGATCACGTTGATGGTGCTTCTGGTATCAAAAAGGATTTGGGAGACCTCTAAATCACTTATGACTAGGTTGATGACAAGAGGATCGACATGCGGGTGGTCGATGCCGGAAGTTTCTGCCTCCTCGAAGGCGATTACACCTCTTGGAGCATCATCCGATAGTGTCAGTCAGTTCGAACCTTTCTCAGATTTTTGTCAGTAAAACTTGATGGACGAGATGGTATCGCTGTAGTACTGCGACTCGCTGATGATGATGTTGACCCTTCGGCGGTTAGCATTGTTCCCTCTCTCGTCTTGTCTTCGTCTACGTTTCTCACATGTTTGGTTCCCTCGAGCCGAAGTGTCTGCCTGCGAGTTCCTATCGGTTTTTGGAGGGCGATCCAAATCGCGGATGAGGTCCTTTACGCTGGATACTTCAGATAGTTCTTGCGCGAGCAATTTCGCGGCCAGCCTTGCGCCGAGAACTTTACAGTTTATGGCTGAATGACCGATGGTCTGGTGGAAGTCGCAGAAGACATTCTAGTCGTAACTCGAATTCCTGGTCCAAGTGTTCCCCGTAGTTCGCCCTTGCTCTGATCCACAATTTATGGCGTAGTTATGCGCCCCCTGAAGATCCTGACCCTCATGATGGACGTACTTGTCGTTATGAGGGTTTTTCTTTTTCGGCCTTTGCTTGGACGTGGCATCTTTTGCAGATGTCTTTGTTGGTTTATGCCGTTCTGCCAGGATTTTAGTCTTCTCTTCGATAGTGATGTAATTGGTAGCTTTGTGCAGCGCGTCCTGAATCGTACGCGGCTTCTCGAGAGTTATCCACTTTCTGAATTTTGACTTGAACCAGAGCGACTTTCTTAGCGCGTCGATGGCTGCTCTGTCGCTTATTCCACTAACCCTAGCCATGATGAGTTCGAACTTACTCATGAAGTCGCGGAGAGGTTCGTCTTCCTTCTGGGATAGACTCCAGAGGTCGGCATCGGAAGTTTCTCTGTTTATGAACATCGAGTACTGCTTGAGAAACTCCAAGGCAAGCTGGCGGAAAATCCAGCTCGAATTTCGCATAAGTCGAGAGAACAACTCGAGCACTGCTCCTTCTAGGTTTTCGACAAAGAGACGGTAATAGCCTGTGTTTCTTTTGCTTTCCTAAAGCTTAGCCCGCCCCATGGTGATCTGGAAGGCCTGCAGGTGCGCTTTGGGATCATTCGTCCGATCATAAGTTGGCACTTTAAGCTTTCTGGGATCGAGCAGCTTGATTTCGCTGATGCAAGCCATAAAGGGCGTTTTTCGAGACTCGTACAACAATCGATCTATTTTAGGCGCGGCGCTGGTGGCAAGGTGAATTCGAGACTTCACTGCCTTTACTGTTGCGGCCGTTTTTGTGATGTAGTCACGGAGATCACGAATCGCAGTTGGCTCACCAGGAGTTTTCCGACCCCGTCGGCGTTTGCTACGATTGACCTAAGATCGTTCCTCGGCCGTCTTTTCATGCTTCATGCGATAGAGCTCCTTCTCGTCCTTGGTGGGAGAGTGTTCGGGAGAAGATTCAGGCGTAGGGCTGCGATCTTTCCTCCTTCTTGGATGAACGTCAGCGTCTTCCTCCGACGGTTCGGATTGTTCGCTTATGTCCAGATTAACCCTTTCGAAACCGTCGTCTTCGGCATCCCGTTCGCGAGAAGGATATTTGTCTGACTCCTTTTCTGTCGCGCCAGGTTTATCTTTTTCGGAGGTTTGCCCTGGTAGATTACCATGCTCGGTTCCAGGATGATCCATAGGAGTCGTGAAATCGAGTCTTCTTCCGCGGATCCTTGTGGTTCCGCGGGGACGGACAGCCTGGGTCTTCGCGGTTAGGGTTTCGACCTGTTTCGCGAGAGATCTGGTTAGCTTGTCCTGTTCGCCCGTCCTCTTTTGATAGCCGGAGAGTACCTCCTGCAGCGACGTAGTGTTGGCATCAGATTTAATTGTGGTCGCGTTTACTGATGGAACTGGAGTTTCAATGTTTTCGTTGACGTGAGTCGGTTCTTCTTCTATCACCGTATCCGATCAAGCGTAATGTCGTCTGAGATTTAGATAGATTTGTAACCCCCCCCCCCCTCCTTCTAGCGCCAAACTGTGGGAACCAAGATTCGCACTATCGATTTCCGTAAATTAGGGAACGAAAAGTAAACCTAACTTTCCCAGAGGTCCCGGATATCTGCTAACCACACACAAGCAATCAAAGATACGAAATAAACAGACGAAAAATATGAGAATCGAAAAGAGAGCAAACAGATTTCTTATTCTGAATTAGCGTAAGAGCGGTACAACGAGGTAAAGCCTTGGCCACAAGAGCTGACGGCGAGTTCCCTAGTTCTAGCAATCTAAGACTAAAACCCTAATTGAGACGCAGCTCGATAACAAAAACGAAAAGTTGCCTATTTACTCTAAGTGCTAAGCTTTATGTGTGATGAAATCTCTGAAAAATTGTCCCCTCTTCTTGGCTTCGACCTTGTACTTATATACTCCTCTTCTAGGCGGTTTAGTCTTTTCTTTTCCGCCTTGATCCGTGTTTTTCGGAAATCTTCCATTTATCTTTATCTCCATTTTTATCCTTGGAAAACTTCTATTATTTTTCGAACTTGAGATTTATCTTCTTCCTACACATAAGCGGACAACCCGTCATTGTATCTTTGAGTTGGACTCCGTCTAAAGTCGCAAGTGGGCCTTTGTCGCGTTTTATGACCTTTGGGCCCTTTTTTGCCTTAACCGTTTCACAATTTTAGACGGGATCGTTTCATGATACGATGCCAGTTTTAAATATCTCGAAATCAATCGTATATCTTGGAAATCTTTGGTGTTTCGTTTAACCATTGATGTTTTATACGATATACTCGAGTTTTACGAGAAAACAAGTCTTCAATGTTTTTTTCGTAAAGCTCCAACGATAAAACGGATCGTGACGAAACAAGAGATGTTTCGATCATGGTTAAGAGTATGATCGAGTCGAGGGACAAATGCCTTGTGTCCGGGAAATACAGACGGTGAAGTTCGGCTTGGTTAGCTCGCCGGTATGGCAACTTGGACAGTGTGGTCCAGCTCGCCAAGACGGCGAGCTGGTTCGGGATAGTCAGCTCGCCGGCTTGGCGTGCTGGATGGGACGGTGCTGCTCGCCAAGACGGCGAGCTGGTTTGGGACCGCCAGCTCGCCGGCTTGGCGAGCTGGATGGGATGGTCCAGCTTGCCAAGACGGCAAGGTGGTTTGATACGGCCAGCTCGTGGCTAGCTGGATGGCATGGTCCAGCTCGCCAAGACGGCGAGCTGGTTGAGCTCGGCCAACTTGCCAGATTGGCGAGCTGGATGGCACGTTCTAGCTCTCCAAGACGGTGAGCTGGTTTGGCTCGGCGAGCTGGATGGTTTCGGACAGCCTTGCCGTTTTGGTGAGTTGGATGTTACAGTCGATCTTGCTAAGTTGGCTAGTCGGACAACCATGGGTAGTTTTATTCGATTTTCCGGTGACTTCTATGATGGCGATTGTTAGGTTTATGGAGTTCCTTTGTTCGGAAAATCTTTAGAATTCTCCTTGATGCTTTTTCGTATCTTTATAAATTTATTTTAAACTTTGCGGGGATTTTTGGTCGTTTATTCCGTCTTAACCGATTTTGCCCCCAACATATGAATTACAAAGTAGATGACATACAAACAATGTCCATATGGTAGGTTCTGAGTGATAGCTACAAGGAGAGAAGGCGCAAACAGATTCCGCACACTTGTAATCAAAAGGGAATGGTTAGAATAGCTGAAGAGATGGTAAGCATATATGTGATCTTGTTGTTATTTCAATTTCTATGTAACACAAACCTGTTTACATATTATATTCATATAGAAAAACAGTTCTGTAGACCCATCTGAAGTGTCAAGACTTAAAGTCTGGGTGAAGTCACGTACCAGAAAAGATGAAACTCCAACTAATACAAATGCTGCTGAGAAGATAGTGAGTTTAAACCATCATCTGGTACTCCTAAAAACAAACTTCTAGCGTCTCCGGTTTGCTTTTTTTTATCTCCAGCAAAAAGTAATTGAAATTGAAGCTATTAGTGGTCTTAATCATTCATCTGGTAACATTCAAGCTGAAGATACACTCGTCTAACTGTAGTCGTATGAGAGCAATGGGAAGAAATGTAAGTAAGATAAAATTAGCTTGCTTCAATGTCAAGCACAAGACTTTCTCCGAAATACAAGAGAGGCAACTTCATATCCAGGAAAGAGTTAGGTCCTGTTCGTTTCGTGAACTGGATGCGGCATCCAGACGCAGACGCGGACCGATGTTCGTTTGGTGCGAAATAGGAGGTTAAGTTGGACGCAACATCCAGATATTTTTTCACAACTCATCCGGGTTTTTTAGAAATTCTGGATGAGATTTTTAAACGCTTCCAGAAACAGTAAACTCATCCAAAATTATTAAAAGTCGATAATACCCTTAATTTTTTCTAACAATTACCCAATTTTACCTTTGATTTCTAAACCTAAAATTTCTTTGTCGCCGTCAAAGCAGATTCTCTGCAACCTCTCTTCAACCTCTCGAATCTCCATGAAAACTCCCAGGAATTTTCTCATACTCTTGATCCCAGAACCCTAAATCTCTCTCGCAGTCCTCTCTCTCTCGCAGTCCTCTCTATCTCTCGCACTCCTCTCTCTCTCGCACTCCTCTCTCTCTCCCAGTCTCTCTCTTTCTCGCAGTCTCTCCTTCTCTCTCGCAGTCTCTCCCTCTCTCACGCTCTATTGGTAAGCTTTTCTGTTGTTTTCGTCACACTTAATCTGTAACTTAGATACCCTTTTGGAGATCTCATTTGTTTTGTTTTTCTTAGCATCAAGTTTCAAGCTTTCAAGCTTTCTCTGACGCGAACTGTCTCTGTTCTGGTAAGCTTCCTCTTAATTTATGCTTCATTGTGTTGTATTGTGTTGTATTGTGTTGGTATTGTGTTGAGCTTTGTGAAAAGTAAAGCTGTATTGTGTTGAGCTTTGTGAAATGTTATGTGAGAGTTGCTTTGTGTGTTGGCCTCTTGTGTGTTGGTTTGTTAGTTTAATTTTATCAGATTGGGATACTGAGATTTTAGGTCTTCTCTTTGTGTTAACTTGCTTCAATAAGCTTTGATAATGAAGTAGAGATCTCTTGATTTTTGATCTTTCTTCTTGGAAGCAGCTCTTTAGCTCTCGTATAGAGTTTTTTTTGTAAGCGACGATGGGAGTAGGAAGTTGAGTTTTTTTTTTCTGGTGTTTAAACTTCTGAAGTTTCTCGTTGGTGGGTTCTAGCAAGGGCTACTAATGGAGATTTCATTTTTTTTTCTAAGACTAGTCATGGTTTAGGGTACTTTGACAGTAGTTTAAGGTCGTAAGAGCAAAAAAAAAGTGTTTAGGTACTGCACGAGACTGTTTTTAAGTGAAGAATCTGGTGTTGGGTTACTCGATTCAGTTGAAAAGTGAATGAGTTTGGGATCTATAAGTCTGCTCCTATGTTCTTTGTTTAGTCTTGGTTTTGTGATGTTTCTCTAATAGAGGACTTTGACATCTGATACTTCTCAAGTTGTGTTTCGTGTGTCAGATTTATTGAGAGTGTTAGGAGAAAAGGCTGAACTTTTAAGTTGACTTTGGTCTTAGTATGTCGACAACTGAAACCTTAAAACATGTATAGTGTCTGTCGGATGAGATATTAGGACTTTTAAGTTGACTTTGGTCTTAGTTTGTAACGCATCATTGAAACTCTAAGACATGTATAGTGTATCTGTCGGCTTAACTCTAAGACATGTATAGAAAGACAATGAGTTGACTTGGATGATGGTTTTAACCAGACATAACTCTCTTTTCTCCTGGCATTATGTGCCTCCTAAGCAGAGCATAAATTTAGGCTTTTATTGTTTGGTATGTGTTCACAGCAAGCATCCATAAGTTCATCCATGCGTTTGGTTACTACTTTATGTTTATATGGTCTTATGTTCTTAAGTTTATAGATACCAAACTTTTTTGTTTCTAGGTGCTGCCCAATGCTTGGGGGAGCTGTATCGTCATTTTGGGAGAAAAATTACTTCTGGCTTGTTTGAAACAACAGTTATTGTCACAAAACTAGTGAAGTTTAACGAGGTATTATGGTTCTACTTTACGATTCTCTAACTTCTTGCTGTCATTTTGAGGAGTATATTTAATTGCTTTAGCAGAACCATATGTAATCGACCTTCCTGGATCATATATCGGCCCAGCTGGATTATTTTGGAAAGAGTGATTAGGCTTTAAAAAATTCTTAAATAAGTATAGATTTGTGGCAGTGTACGGATCAAAGCTCTACAACCATTGTTACTGTGTCCTATTATCTCTTGTAGATATGGTTTGCTTATGTGTTGGTGAAGTTCTATGTGTATATGGCATTTGCTTATGTGTTGCTTAGTGTGGTTTGGTTCTTTTATTTGAGGTTTAGGAAAGATATATTGCAGCTTCAGCATTGTGTAACTGTGGTTATTGTTCTTGGGTTGCTTGAGATAGTATTTTGTGTATATCTTACTATATGTTTACTATATTTTTCAGGTTTGAGTATTCAAGACATTTGAAGATTATGTCAAGGATTTATGTTTTGAGTCTTGAGTTTTTATTTTGTTATTTCAACACTTTGAGTTTAATGTTTATTATTGTTACTTTATAATGTTAGATTACATGAAAAATTGAATCTAATATTTATTTTTATTTATGTCTATTTTATTTGTAGTTTAACTTAATTTTTTACAAGTTAAAACATTAAAATTGAATTTTTAGATATAATTATATACATGTTTAGACCAAAAGAGAAGATAAGGAGTTTTTGGTCATTTGACATAAAACTCATCCAGATACAAAATAAAGAATACAAAACGAACATAATTGCATCCAGATACAATTTCCAGACGCATGATCCAAAATTTTCAGAATCGCGAACGAACAACATCTGAATGCTGCATCCAATTACTGCGCATGGATGCCGCGTCTGGAATTCTCATCCAATTCACGAAACGAACAGGGCCTTAATAGGTTACATGCTGAACTTGCCAAAGTGAAAAGTCAGGTAAGACACTTATCTATTAATACGTTTAGATAAGAGGTAATAACTCCGATGTATTGGGTTTCTGTAACAGAGAGAAGACAATGAATTGGGTGAAAACTCGGCTGCAAGAGTAAGTCATGTATATGAGATAAATGAATATTTACTAGTCATGTACAATCTAACATTTTTACATCATTACTATTAATCAGAGTGTGAACAAGAGATTACAGAAGAGGTGTCTTCTTATTGATTGGGATGATGAAGATGGGAACGTTGGTGAGGGCTGTATCCTTTCTTCTGACCCAGATGATATAGTCAATGACAATAGATTAGGCCTTAAGGCTGTTAAAGTCATGGTTTAGGCTGCTACTGAACCTGAAGCATTTCTATGGAGGCCTACGAATAACATGTGTACAATTTGTGTACAATTCAGTAAGCTGTTGGTCATATTATTGCATGGCCTAAACATAAATGTGTTGAACTAGGCATGGGATTTCAACCAGAAGATATTGCATCACTGGTAAGGGTTTTTCTATTGCATTCTGATACTAGTTAAGGTAATGATTTGTTGGCCTTTCATAAGTTTGTTATCTTAATATGTTTGACAGGGCTCGAGAACAAATTCTCTCAACAAATGCAAGCTACTGGATTTGTCTGATGATGGTGTAATTGTGGGGTAAGGCCGTTGGCAGACTCAAGAAGCAAAGGCATTGGTTAATGGAATTCCTCTCGGACCCAAAGCAGTTAAAGTATTTCTTGATGTAATACATGAACAAGGGATGTATTTATGGAGGACGGCGATGGAGCTGGCATCGCTTAAGGACTGCTTACATTCCTTTATGTCATGGCATGCTCGCAAAGTTGTCTTTGAGAACCCACCAGAAGGGCAAGACAACAATCTCCATTCTAACATTGTGTCTTCAGCAGGAACCGCAAGAGAAACAGGAAAAAAGCTGCATCAGTAGGTACTAAGTCTCCTACTAGAAGAACTGTTT
Organism: Eruca vesicaria subsp. sativa; assembly: GCA_932364175.1. Lineage (NCBI taxonomy): Eukaryota > Viridiplantae > Streptophyta > Magnoliopsida > Brassicales > Brassicaceae > Eruca > Eruca vesicaria. Next base: position 30,101 of record CAKOAT010512932.1, read on the forward strand.
ACAAAGTTAAAACCGGGAGCAAGAACATCAACTCCTCCTGAGAAGTCTCCAGCAACTAATCATGTAAATATTTTAGTCTATTTCAATCATCTAGTTTCATTTCTCTCAGGGTTTAAATTAGTGTGTATTGTAAATATGTCAGCTTAAGCATCCATCTAAACCTATACAAGCGAATAACAAGTGCAAACTTATGGACATTGGTGGGAGGAAACTTGTTGTTGCTGAAGGACGTGTGCATTCAACATATCAAATGTTCTACTTTGTACAGTTGGGTCTGGATGCAGCTAGAGTGTGGGTAGATGCAGTTGTCGTAGATGATGCAGCAGTGTTGAGGAAATCAGATGAAATCGAGTATTTGAAAGATACACATGGTTCATCCGTTGCATGGCCAATTGATGAATTGATCATCTATTAAACTGATGTAAGTGTTGTGCCTTGTGTTTTAAACCTGCAAATGTAATTGCTTTTTTTTGTCGTATGTAATTGCTTATCTGATGGGAGTTTTATTGTTGCAGCCTGCAGAGGGATGAAGAACTTTGGTCCAGACTTACCTAGGTACAAGCTAGGTGCTGAACAAGAAGTTGAACTTTTTTTATGAGTAGGCTTATGACTATGTTATGTGTTTTGAAACTGGCTAATGACTATGTTTTGTGTTTTGAAACTGCATTGTTATCCTTCTTCTGTAATGACTTATGTATTTGAAATTTATAATATGAATGGTGATGTTTCTTTTTAACATATCGATTCTGAAAGCAGGTAACCGAAAACTACCAAATAATAGCTCTCATAAAAAGTAACAATAGAAAAAAACAGTTACAATCGCAGATAATAGTACTTAAAATCTCATATGAATTAAAGTATCATAACATAATGCAAAGCTATAATTATAATTAGTATAGCACTTATCAACAACACTAATAAAAATATGCGATTGCTATTGTAATCAATTTGTAACAGAAAAAATCGTGCCGTAGTTACATTCATAATAGCACTTATTTTTTGCTATGAAATAGGCACATTTCGTAGCATTTATAAAAAAACTATTGTAAGGGGTACCTATGATGACTGCCGCATACATAAAATTTATGAATTCACTATCAAGAATTCACTATCAAACATCTACCATAACATATTTCTTGTGCTAAGAATATCCATATTTTTGTAGTGGGTGGGGGGGGAGGATAATGCCGAATTAAGCATGAAAAAAGAAATTTGAAAAACAAGGTAATGGAAATTATGGTTTATAATATGTTGTAAATCATTTAGATATATTACCTAATAGGATTATGAACTATTAATATCTATATAAGGAGATGCAATAGTGCGGTATATCTTATCAGTTTTAAGATTGATTGTTTGAGAACTTAAATTTTGAGTTAGTTTCTTAAGCATTATCTAGATATTTGATACGCGATTAAAAAGCGGGGATACCATTTTTGTTATTTTATCTATAGATGAATCAATAAGTCTTTTGCTTTGATGATATAAAATATCACTATCTACAATGCAGATTTGAATTTATTATCAACAATATCTATGTAAATACATTGTATGTAATTGTGTAGTTTTACTATGGGAAAATAATATCAATTAACTATGTCTGGTGCTGGGAAGCGGGTCAAACTCGCCCTGCCTGACCCGCAAAGAAAATATATTTTATCTGCATCCATTCCAGTCAATTTTACAGGTAATCCATGGGACCCGTGGATAATTATAAAATGATAAAAATAATTTATTTTTTCTAAAATAAGATTAAATAGTATATTTTTAATTAAATTTTTAATATTTAAAATATAATAATTATTTTTAATGAAATTTAATATATTCTTGAAAAATAAACTTTTTTAAAACAAAATTGTTTTTCTATTTTTTCGGATTACCGAGTACCAGAAATTGAAATTTGAACCTTCCGCACCTGTTCCGCGTAAAATACATTTGACCCGCACCTGCAACTTATTTTTTTCAAATCGATCGACCCGTTCCATGGCGGGTTAAACGGGGCGAGACCCGCAGGTTAATATCAAAATTCTCAGCTCTAACTACGCCAATTAAGGTTGATGTGTTTATTTTTAAAGAAATTTCAGAAATAATTAAAAGGTGAATTGAGCTCATTAATTAAACCCATTAGTATATAGTCTTTAGGCAAAAAAATAAAAACAAAATTGCCATTAATGAAAAAATTAAATTTATTCATAAGATTAAGGGTAAATTTAGAAAAAATAAATCATTCATTAAAAACAATGTTTATGTTTTAATGGTATTGATAAAGAGAGTTACTCTTTATACAATCTTTGAATTCTATACTTTTTTCCTAAGCCCGAGCCCATAAAACTGAGAGAAGGATATATTAGTGTGCATAAAAATTAAGATTCCAACTTTATCAAATACACATACAAGTTGAAACCAATTTAAGTCTACAAACAACGTAACTTATACAGTGGCCGAAGACATGATGTGTCTAGGCGGGATAAACTTCAATTGCTAGCTAGACCGTCGTCAAAACTTCAGATTTACACGGTAATGGTGTAAACAATGAGTTGAGCTCAGTGTATCTCAAAAAATTAAACCCATGGCTCTCCATAAGCTTCTTTTGTTTGGTCTTAAACCGTTGTTGATAAAACCCTTCAAAAGATGGCTCTGTTGAAGTCCGAAGAAAAAAGTAGTAGCCAAGGAGGAAATGAAGGGATGTGACAAAGAAGCAGATAGGTTCCATTACATCCCAGCTTAGTTCCCAGAAGGTTAGACGCATAAGACCAATAGTTTGTGCTGCTAGGAATCCAAGACCGCAATATAACTCGGCCTTGACTATGCGTCGTGCCTTAATGTCAATTAACTTCTTTGTAGTCTCAAGCTCAGCTAACTCATCTTTTCTTGGATCGTTTGGTTGTGCTGATGTTTGGTTGATCATTGCCTCCATAGACTTTGCTATCTGAAATTACATAGAAAAGTTATGTAAGAATATAATATTTTGTAAAACTAAAGTATTATAGGTCATGATTACCAGGGATCTTTGTTTTAAATATTAGTATCAGAGACCATAATTCGAAAAAAAAAAACACAAAACACAAATACTTTTGAAAAGTATTGGTTTTTTTCAAAACAAACTAAATTTTTGGAAAAATATTTAAAACTGTAATTAAAATAGTATTATATTTTGAAATTCTTTAATAATTTTACAAGCTAAAAAATATTGTCTTTCTGCTTGGACATGGTCTGTTATCGGATCCATCTACTGCTTTTTAGTATATTCAAAGCAAATATAAGAATGTTGACCAAAAGTATTAGTCACAAATGAACGAGAATGTTAAGAGGATACTAGTTAGATTATTCACCTGATGGGGATGGAGAAAAACGATGTCTCCTAAAACGCAGACGCATCCCGAATGATCCAAAGACTTGGCCAATTGTGAACCTTGCTCGTCGTTGTTCCCACAGGCCTCACAACAGATCTGAACAAACTCCCAATACGAAACAGAGCTCTTTGGAATCTCTCTGAGTCTTGCTTTCACCTTCTCCATTTGATACATTCTCAACAACTTCTTGGTCTCACTCACTGATAAACCCTTCACAGCCGTTGCTTCCTCTCTTCTAGAAGGACCAACGGACTCGATGCGGAACCCCATGATCGGATCCGTAAGATTCGATGAGGTCATGTAATAACGGATGATCTTCGTATTCGATGGAAGAACGCATTTGTAACCGTCAATGAGACGCTTGGTGATAGCTCTGCGAAGCGCCATTAAGAGAATTCTTAGGTTGTGAGAGAATATCAAGTTGATTCTGTGTGAGATGGGGTTGGGAAATCTTAGGGCATTTATAGTGGCCATTACTGAGGTTAAGAATAATAAAGGTAGAAAAGTTAATATTTTCCTATATTAGTATTTTGTTTCATTTTTACTGTAAAATGAGAATCTCATCGGGGCGAAAACAGAATATCGGAGAATCTCAGTTAATTTGGAAAGTGTCAACGAGTATTAAGAGATATTTGACAACACGTGTCGATTTCACTGCAAAGATTCATTTTTTTCAAAACGTAAAACGATTTCCCTCATAATTAAACATTTTTTTCTTCTCATAATTAAACATTGATGTGGTTGTGTTTGTTCCTTATTATTTCTTCTCTTTCATCCCCTATACATTAAAGGAGAAGTCACTTTGACACGTGGTACTCATAAAAACCTTCTCAGATTAATTCTTTTAATCTGATTGGTTGATTTATTTTAATTTTCTTTTTTATTTATTTTTTGTTTGGCGTGCAAGTGTTAGGATTTATATATGAGAATCGTATCTCTAAAATTTAATGTATAGGTTATTTAATTTCCTTACCTTATATTCGATAACTTGCGTGAGAAGTTGGAAATTCAATGCCAAATATGTCAATCTCATACCATTAGGAAAGCTTGACAATATATATACGATGTCATAATGTCTGTAGACCGAACGCAAGTTATATAACAGCTATGGCAAAGGTTCAAGCTACCAAAAATCGAGTGTCTTTCATCAGGGAATTGAGACCATGTAAAGATACATGGCGTATTGAGGTTAGGATTCTGCGTTTATGGAGAAACTACAACAGAGATCCGAAGTTAACTACTTGGCCAATAACATCAGAGATCCGAAGTTAACTATGGTGATCCTTCCTCAGCCTTTTCTGTTTTCGGGGTAAAGGTTTTCTCTTTCTTTTGTTTTTTTTTTGTAAGTTAAGAGATTTGCGTTCTTAGACTCAAAGTTTTTTGTTTTTGTTGTAGATATTTGATGGTCATAATGGTAATTCAGCTGCTATATATACTAAGGAGCATCTTTTGGATAATGTGGTGAGTGCTATTCCTCAAGGTGCAAGTCGGGATGAGTGGCTTCAGGCTCTTCCTAGGGCTCTTGTTGCAGGCTTTGTTAAAACTAACATTGAGTTTCAGCAGAAAGGTGTCCAGCTCTTTGCTTAAAGGCTTTTTACTTTCATGTTCTTTTTTTGTTTTCAACCATGCTCTAATTCTTGAGATTTGTTTGTGTTTACAGGGGAAACTTCTGGAACGACGGTGACATTTGTTATAATTGATGGTTGGACTATCACTGTTGGTTTTGTTGGTGACTCACGCTGTATATTAGACACCCAAGGTGGTGTGGTTTCTCTACTGACTGTTGATCACAGGCTGGAGGAGAATGTTGAAGAGAGAGAACGTGTAACTGCTAGTGGTGGTGAGGTCGGAAGGCTCAATGTTTTTGGTGGCAATGAGGTATGGTCATGTCCAGTAAATTTCAGTTACTTGCTTCAATATGTTTTGGCTTGTGGTGGATTTTTAATATGTGATTGGTATTTTGATTGGCAATGATATTAATGTGATTTCATTCCGATGATGTTATAGGTTGGCCCTCTTCGTTGCTGGCCTGGTGGTTTGTGTCTTTCGAGGTCCATTGGTGATACTGATGTGGGAGAATATATTGTCCCAATACCGCATGTTAAGCAAGTGAAAGTAAGTCCCCTTCCCATTGCTGCATTTTTCGTCAGTGCTTATATTATTAGACACTGAACAAAATGTTCTTTTTTGTTTATGTCATCTGTACATTAAGCTTTCAGATGCTGGAGGGAGACTCATTATAGCTTCAGATGGTATATGGGACATAATGTCTTCTGACATGGCTGCCAAAGCTTGTCGTGGTTTATCTGCTGAGCTTGCTGCTAAACTTGTTGTTAAGGTTTTGGTCATCAACCTAAAATATTCTACAGTGTACATACTCCGATCTAGATTTTCTTATTCTCTGAATCATATGTTTGTTTTTCAGGAAGCATTGCGAACAAAAGGGTTGAAGGATGATACTACTTGTGTAGTTGTTGACATAGTTCCATCTGATCATCTTACCTTGGCTCCAATGCCCAAGAAGAAGCAGAACACATTCACCGCATTTCTTTCTAAGAAAAAGCATACTGATACCAACAACAAGAACGGGAACAAGCTTTCTTCTGTTGGTGTTGAAGAATTGTTTGAAAAGGTTCTGCTATGCTTGCAGATAGGTAAAATCTTGTAGCCATGAATTGATATTGCCAAACTCTTCGTAACTGAGATTTTCAGATGCTGATAATCAGTCTTTGTCTTTATTTGGTGTTCTGATATACAGATTGGGAAAGGATCTTCCCTCGAATACTGACACTAGGCTGTTAAAGTGCGCTGTATGCCAAATAGATCAATCTCCAGGTGAAGTTCTATCAAGTAATGATGGTGGTGGTATCATCTCATCAGCATCTAAGCGATGGGAAGGCCCCTTCTTATGCACAGTATGCAAGAAAAAGAAAGACGCCATGGAAGGAAAAAGACCAAGCAAAGGTTCAGTGACCACTTGAAACCACAAGATCTGGTAAGAAATGGCTTATGTTTCTCATTTTTATCATGTTAACTTCTTCTGGTGTGCTGTGAGATAGCCTGGTTAAGGTTTTGTGTTCTTTTCCCTGGCATTGATTTGGAGAAGTAGCAATTAATAGTAGAAGTTGTTGCAAAATGTTTGTAAAGAATAGAACCAATTCTTCTTATCCCATTGTTTAAGATATGTCTGGTTTGTGTTGGCTTATGCTAAACATTTACTTTGATAGATGTGTGTTTTTAATTGTGAATTGCTAATATATTAACATGGCTTTTCCAAGTCGTAAGTAGAATTATCATCTGGTTATTTCCGCCACCCATTCATTGAAGTTCGTGTATGTCTTTTTGTTTTTACTCTGGTGTATACGAATGAGCCACTGTGACCTTAAAAATACTCCATGTAAGTCGATGCTGCCAAAAAATAAATAAAAAAATGGCATATATATATATATATATATATATATATATATAAAAATATGGATCTTAAAAATGTAATTTACTATATATATACATTTGTTTGTTTTTTCTATTAACAGATAAATAACACAGATGAAAGACCGTTTGTAGTTGATTACAAACCATTTTTCAGTTTGTTTCAATAGCGATATGCAAATTCAATATCATTTTCGTCTCGATAACATTTTGAAATCTATTAAATTATTTTATATTGTACAATTGCTAAAAATATTGACAAATTTTTGCAGGTTTCTATGGGATTTTTTAATTCATAATTGTTCTTCTTATTTTATATAACTTATGAATTATATTTAAACTTTTATCACATTTTCTATGGGATTGTGATATCTATGAGATTTTTATCACATTTTTTTAATATGTTACTGTCTCCTGTATATTTTTCTTACATTTGTTTTTTTTAATAGTTAACTTTTATTAAAAACATACTAATGATGTTAATTTTTTTTACTTTAGTTAACTTTCATTTGTTTTATTCTTATATACTTTTTGTGACTTTTTTATGTTTCAGTTTAATATTGAATTTAGTTCACATACTTTATGTGTATATATTTTAAAACATAATTTTTCTTTTAAAAAATTAAGCGACAAAGAGCCTAATTAAACCGATCCAAAAACAAACCGAACTGAATATAAATTGAACTGGACATAAACTACACCGAACCAGACTAAATAAGGTTTATTTCAGTTGAAATAAATATATTAAAATCGAACTAAACAAACCAAACCGAAAAAGTAATGATTTGCCCACCGCTACTGCATCCTAGAGATTTGCGCAAATCTTGTCTCAGCATTGAAACTCTCACTTGTTCCACTAACTCCCACATTTGCACTCAATATATACTCCTATTTCAGCATTATACTATATTTTTATACCCGCACAGGGTGCGGGTGGGTCACCTAGTTTTAGTTATTACTAGTGTAAACCCACCCTACTGACGGGCGTATAAATAAAGTTATATGATAAATCCTTTAAAATTTATTTAACCTAAAATTAGTATTAAAAGTTCATAATTGTTTTACAACAATTTTATCTATGTATTTTTACTATTCAATTTAGCAATTATAATGACACATTCAACAAAGTGTCAATATTATCCCCCAATTATGTATGTTTTTTTCTGTTTTCACACAATTTTACAGAATAATGATTAATTTTTTTATCTTATTTGATATGTATATTAATCTCAGATCTTGAAGCTTATAAGAAACAATCGAATAATTATACATGATTCATCTTGTACTTTAGCATGATTTTGTTAGCAGATGCTGGTTTAAATTAAAAAATGGTTTACAAATTTTTATAAATACAAATTTGAGTTAAGTGGGATTTTATTCAAGTTGGATGTTTATAACCGAGACATATTGAGTGGAATGGTCAAGGGATTTTAATGGGAATCTAAATCTTGTAGATTGATCAATGATCTGAGGTGTGGCTGGATTTAGAGAGTCTGTGAGATCTCTAAACATATAAATTAGTATATATATTTACTGGTTTTCAGACATAGCATTATATCCAACACTTTCTGAAGAGAAAAATAAATTAAATATTCAACACTTAGAAATATACTACACTATCATAACCATACTTAAATAAAAATTATATTCTTTATATATTTTTGTTTAGAAAATGACTACCCATGCATATTTTATCTCTTCACCTCACTTTAAAAGTCTTGAATTAAACCCTTGTCAATTTATGTCATAGGTTAACAAAGAGACAATAAAGTCGCATTCATTATTCAATATGTCTACGGAGCAGCATAAATGTTTGATGATTCTTCATTTGAATGTCCTTTCATAACAAAGTGAAATATATAGTTTAGTAAGACATTATTTGAAAGTAATCCATCTATATAGATATAGTGAAAATGTGTTTGGAAAGAATATCTATATATATTATATATATCTTTGTAAGAGTAGCATAAATCATCTAAAATTCTATGGTAAAAAATCTAGAGCAAAGATTCCATAGTAGTTTCATATATGATAATTTACAATCTTTCATCTAAAATTGATTGAAATTAAATCTTGTAATTGGTAAAACTCCTAATAATATGTATATACTCTTTGCTGTATGTTTTAGTATCTCTGGTAATTGGTAAAACTCCTAATAATATGTATATACCCTTTGAAATTTGTTTTGCTGGTTAGAGCTCATGTGCTATGGTTCACTGTTGTTATTCTCTGCTTCATGTAATCATTTTTTATTAATGAAAATCTTTTTATCATAGATAAAAAAATATGTGTATACATCTTCTTCAACAGATTAAATCTGATTTAGGTAAGTCTGAAAATTTGCAGGGATCTCAAATGCGGTGGTAGAAATAGCTTATTCTTCTTATTATGCTCACATCACAAATCAAATAAAAAACACCACACCGTATAATTCATGTATATATATTCATAACTGAAACATTTGAATAGTAAAGAAATAAACCAGAGTTATTTAGAACATCACAACAACCCACACCACCAACAACAACTTTGTTTTAAGGCCTTTGGAATTTGGTTTCGATAAGATTCTTATAGGTGAAGTTTCATGACATTACCATGGAAGATGCTAGGGTCAGTTTAATTCGAGAAAGTGGGCGTAGTGATGAAAAATATGTCAAATGTTTAGATTATTGTCTTCAAGTGGCGATAAATGAAGACATTACAAAGAAAACAAAAAAAAAAACACAATATTATTGAGTCTTTCATATTTTGCCACATGTCCAAAAATATTCACTTCTTTTTTGCTGATGTGGACACCTTAAGAAGAGAATCTCTTCTCCTTTATATATATAGATTTTTTTAAAAAAATCACACTAATTAAGAAAACATTTAATTTTATATATTTCTTCTATATAATCATCATTAACTATACACCTAATCACATTTCCTCAAAAAAATTATAATAATATATAAGGTTAATAAATGACATTTATCGAAACTGTAAAATGGCAGTTATTTTGAAATAAAATTTTCACTCTACAACAACAGCTAAAGTCAAACGGAATGAATATTATTTTATTGTTTATTTGTATTTAGTTATTAGAAGACAACTAATTACTTTGTATGAAAGACAACAAATTCGTAACCAAAATTAGTTTATGTTATCACTAAATGTTATAGGATATCAGTTAAATTTATGTGTTGGTGTTGTTGTTGTGCTCTTAATTCGAAATTCGGAAAAATAAACCCTATAGTGAGATAAATTCAGATTTGTAAAAACTAGTTCTAGACAAAGTTTAGTTTTTGTGGAAGTAAATATTTCGTTTTAAGTTTTAGAATCAGTTAGGTTCTTTTGAAACTTATGTAGTATGGATTGGGAATTTTTCAAGCACCTGTTAAATACATGAGTTTTGCAAAAGTAACTCAAAACAAAAAGTCAAATGTAAAACTACCCCATGATTTTTATTGGAACATTCATTTGTTCTAATCACCTTAGAAGTTCGGATTATTCATGAAAATGTCATTATTATTTTTTATTTTTTCTTCCAAAAATGAATTTTTTACTCTATCATCCTCATTTTCATCTTATATTTACATTATTACCACTACCATCAATTCACTAACCACCATAAACAACCAATTTCAACCTCTTAATGCAAAAATCGATTTTTATTCATGTTATCTCATTTATTTTACACACAAAATACATATTTTCACCTTTTCTCTATATTCATCCAAAAATCTCCAAGATTTTGATTCTAAAGTTTGTAAGGTTCATAGATCTATTTAAACTCATGATTCTTGGTCATCAAAGAGTGGGTAGCTTTCATGGTGAAGTTCTGTGTGGTTGAAGAAGCTAAGAAAGTTATATCACTGATTCAAGGTATGAATTCAATTTTATTTTCATATATGTTTGCGTAGAAGACTTACGCTGACAGAGAAGACCTTCGTGGAAGTCTTTTGGTGAAAGCATAGGTTAGTTTTTGAATTTTTGTGTGTGTTCTTTATAGAAGACTTCTGTGGGAGTTTTAACTTTTCTTTGTTGACAAAAAAAAATCAAAATGAACTTCTTAGACGTCTTTCTAGGTAAATAGGTTAGTTTTGCAATTGACCAAATTGTGTCTGAAATTTGACTTTATACAAAAGACTTCCTGGTAAGGCTTCCGGCACGGAAGTCTTCTCCATTGAACACTCCCATGGATGCAAGTGTGAAGCTTTTTCCTTATACATGGCAACAAATATCACAACTCTAGTACTTAAATGAAACCATAAATTATGGTTTGTCATAAGTCAAATTTTCTTTAGTGGCAGAAGGATATTCAAATGCAAGTTTGGTTACAAACCTAGCTAGAAGATCACTCTTCTACAAGTGGTTGAATGTTTTGCTTCATGAGGTGTTATTTCAAGGGCTTTTAAAAAGGAAACTGGCATGAAAATTTTGATTATTGAATAAGAATTTGTAGCATTAGCATATGCTAGTAAATAGATATATTGGCTATTCAAGAGACTCAGTTGCGGTTGAAGTAGTATATATCACCAGTTTCTGTCTATGCTGATTGTTAAGAAATATTGGTTAGGGTTTATAGCCAAGTGTATTATGATAAGTCGCGACATATGAACGGTAAATTTAGCGCAGTATGTGAGCTGATTACTCCGAGTAATTACCATAGACTTTGTTCAGTTTGAATGAAATGTAGCAGATCATTTGATAACATATTAAGCTTACAAAATCATTATTGTCATCAAGTTTTGAAATTAAATACATGGAGAGGTGGATGTGATTCTTGAAATTTGATTCACACATGCAAGAAAATATCATCTTTGAAACAATCTCATTATATTGAGAAAGTTGTTAAGAAGTCCGATTGTGATATTGTTCTCCAATGGGCACCTCCATAGTTGTGAATGTGAATCTTGTGCATTATACATGACAAAAAATATCACAACTCAAGTACTTGAATGAAAACATAAATTATGGCTTTTCATATACCAGATTTCCTTTAGTTGTTGAAAGATATCCAGATGAAAATTTGATTACCAACCTAGAAGATCATTTTTCTACAAGTGATTTAATATTTTTCTTGGGGAGGTGTCATTTCATGGTTTTCAAAGAAGCAAACTTGCATGAAATATTAACTATTGAATAAAATTTGTAACATTGTCATATGTCGGTAAATAAGTATATTGGCCACATAACCATTCCAACCATTTAAGTGAAATATTGCAATCGTCTAGATGAACAACTGCCATTTTGTGTTTGTGACTATTAGTGATGAACCGTTGCAACCTTTGATAATAAACTATTGCAGCATTGCTGATTAAACCTTGGGTGATGGACCATTGTGACGATTGTCTAACCATTACAAATATTGATATTAATAGCTACAACTTCTGATTAATCATTGCAACTATTGATAGTAACTACTGCAACTCTTAATATTTTATATAAAAATTGTGAGTTTTGGTAAATCATAAAAAAAAAACAGAAACTAATTGTTAGATAGAAAAATATATTTTTTGTTCAAAGATCATCAGATATCTTTGTAGAAATACACATAAACACTATAACTCTGTTTGTATTTGTTATTTTTATATTTTATCCTAAAATAAGAATGATAGTTTAATTGTCTTATCTAACAAAAGTGTTTCGTTAAACCCTAAAATTTGAATCTGAAAAAATACTTATAAGAAAAACTCATATGTGATCAACACTTCTAAGTTTATAGTTCACAACCATCCGGTTATCGATCCAACTTGCTAATGTATGCCCAATGTTACATTACAATCATGGTTGTTGTTACTCGAAATAAATATCGACTATTTAATAATTAAAAAAATAAGTAAACGATAACAAGTAACGAACCAAGTAACAAATCAAATAGTTAAAAATAAAAATGTACTTGATACTTGATTTGTATTTGTGAGTCATAAATCCGCTTACTTATTACTCACTTGATTGTATCAATTACTTATTTTTTCAAACTGAACTGAGTTAAATACCGAATAAAAGTCGGGTATCAAATAATTGTGCCCAGCCCTAGTTCGCTGGCCATAATCTAAAATAAAATATTCGACTGGTGAGAACAAAAGTTCAAATGATGCTTGAATCACTAACTACCGAATAGTCGAGTCGGATATGGTATAAACGAATGACTTGGCACATGAGATACTTATCTCACTGGAATATAATCACAAAGTTTTAATATGAAATTTTAATTCTATATTGAGCTTCAAATAAATGAGTTTAATAAAAAGACTTTTAATCTTTACTCGTAAAAAGACTTGCAATAAAGCCCCTATATATTAATTAAGCAATATTTAAAAAGATATAACCTTAAGTTCGTATTAATTAAAAAATAACCATATTTTACGAGACAACTTTCTATGTCTTCTAACTCAGTTTAGAAGGATTTTAGAGCACCTTATAAACCATAGTCTAAAAATTATATTCTCTAGCAATATAATATTCTGCAGGCTATAGTTGATCGAATATATCAAATATTTATTGTTGCGTAGGCTTTTCTTAAATAAAACCTATAGAATTACCTAATATGATTAAAAAATATATATAGCAATTAATTTTAAACAATAAAGATTTGATAATAATCTATATACTTTTTATCATTTTTGTTTATTTCTTTATTGTTGAAATAAATTACCCAATTACATTACTTATATAATAAAAAATTAGATTTTTTTTGTTTATGTTGTATTTCGAATTTTTCAAAACGAGTATAAATTACTAAAACTGTTAAAATTCTCACATAAGCTTTTATGATCAAGTTTTAATTTTTTTTCAATATTAAGATAAAATTATTATAAGACCATATGAAGAAATAATTTAATTTTAATAGGTTTTATGTTAATACATACATATATATATATATTTCATTTTGTTTAAATTAAACTATACATCGTATGAAAATACATACTTATATTTTAATATTTGCATTGAACATATCTTGAAAAGTTAATATTTTAATTTTAAAATCTGTGATTTTTTAAATGATTATAAATTATTCAAACTACTAAACATCTCACATTTAAAAAAAAATTGTTGGTGTAAATATTTGTTACACAAATATGCAAATAATCATAAAATCATATGAGTAGAAATATCATTTAATAAATATCCATATTAAAAGTGTGATATATATCTATATTAATATCATTTAAATTTAATTATATATCATATAGGATAGATAAGATTTGACTATTTTGATTTATTTACCCTAATTTGCGAATAAACAAGAGTTATCGTTAAATTTATAACACATGCCAATTTATTACATAATAGAAACTCATTTCTTAGTTATTTAATATATATATATTTATTATTTTATTATTTCATAATATGCAGAAAAACATAAAATAAATATTAAATATTAAATACTTATTCTACAAAAAAGTGCAGATCTTAACCTAAGTATGTATCTCTTTAATTATTTTAATTCTTAAGCATTTTCTAAATCTTAACCCAAAACAAACAAACGAAATGAGAATAAACTTCAAAATTAATATTTATATCGAGCAATAAACAAAATAAAAAAGACATAAAGAAAAAATATTAAAGCTAGATATGATTGGCACGTGAACGTAAAATTTTCATAACCATAATTAATTTTATATTCCTAAATCATGATATAAAACCGAGCTGACATAGTTTCATTGTAACCAAATAGGCCCGAATTTTTTTGACCTAAACGCTAGCTCATCAGTAAACAAATTATGTAATTAACAAAAAAAATTTAAAAAATGTTTAAAGATTAAAATATTAATTCAATCGATAATATAGATTTATTTTTAACTAATTTTTATAGAAATTTATTTTGCGCAGGTTTTATCCTAGTACTTAGTTTATAGCATTAAAGTGATTATGTATATGTTTACTTCAAAAAGAATATTGAAAGTCAGTGTGTACAACACTGAACAGAAGGAAAATAAAAAGGTATAGACAGAAAGCAATGATTTTTTTTTAAAATGCTGCAGAAAAAATGATTTAAGTAAATATAAATAATCTATCACGGATATGCTTCCAAATTTATTCCAATTTTACTGACGTTCAGAAATATGTCTGCTAAGGAAAACAACCTTTCCCACGATGAAACATCAATCGACTAGGTCACGTAATCCCCTACATACCAATCTTAGAGTTAGAGCATTTGTAATAACAATGGAAGTGGGAGCGAACGAGGATAACATATATTCAGTATGTTAACCATATATAATATTATTTTGGGAATAACATATTAAAACGATATGTGTTTGTCACCAATTAAAGTGTCCTTACTCCTTAGTTTACAATAAATGTGTGGTTGAGAAACAATTTTGTCACCAACTTTTTAAAATAGCCTTGATTGGGACATTAATATAAAGAAAATAGTCATAATACCAAATGCGCTTTATTTATATATTTAAATCTGGATATGACATTTTCGTATAAACGATAGTTTATTTGATAATAGAATAAAAAATACAATATTTTACATAAAATGGTAAACGAATGTATTTGAAAAAAAACATTTCGATAAGATGCATTACTTATTTTCAAAACTATCCACATCTTGCCAACTTTAACTATTTATTTGGTTGTTTCCAAATAGATGAATTGCAATCTATGGCCAATAAAAACGTTTAATTAACGACGTTAAGCTAAATTTTAGAATATTTCATATATTATTAAGTTTTTGGATCAAAATATCTATTTAATTGGGAAAACGGTTTTGGAAAGCAACCAAAATGTCGCTCATCTCTTTTCATTACTTTGTGTTTTATATTTCTTTAATAAATCTTCACCCTATTTCAGATTATTTGCATTGCATCTCTTTTAACACAACATTTTAAACAAGTTATCATGTTGAAACAAAATATATCAATCTTTTTCACATACAACATAACTCTTTTTTAAATGGATATATTTCTATAAATTATATGCTCTGTATATATGAAATTGTTTTGTATCATTTATAAAAAACGAAATACTTTTCTACAATATCAGTATAATTTCAAATGTATATTATATTACAAATTCATATAGAATTATTTAATTTGAAACAAGAACATCGAAGAGATTCGTTGACAACAGTCAAAAGATAGACGCTAAATTCCAATACAATAAGCTAATACTATTTTATAAACAAAAATAATATGTTACACACGGTGAGAGAACGGGTGTATTGGACTACTAGTAGGGGCTGTCAAAGCGTTACAACTTCTCTCGGTCCATAAGCGCCACTAAATGGCCGATTGTCAATATGTTATTTCTTACGATGTGATCATTCCCTGAGTTTCCAGACCATGCTATCGCCATGTGATCTTTCCTCATGTTTGATTTATTCTGGATGGTATCAAAAATATTTTTTAATATGTCACTCTTCTTTTCAATACCTAGTTAAAACACGTTTAACTTTGAATTTTTTTTTCAGTGTTTGATCAAAAACATAAATGCAAGTTAGTGATTTAAATAGCCAAAATAATTCTTTTAATAGGTTCAGAAATTAACTCCATATGCCCTTATGAAAAAAAATCATTCTACTTATCCTTTTTCTATTCTCATTACCATTTTGTATATTGTAAATACCAAACTATCTTTTCATTTCTTTAATATATTTCTTCCACCTCACTTCTTCCACTTATTTGAGAATTAAATAAATCAACAACCACAAACAACCTTAACTAATTAGAAAAGATCTGGCCCATATGTCTTTATTTCCTCTTCCTCTCCTCTCTCCCCCGTGAAGATCCATTTTCCCTCACACACTCCTTTGGCGAATTTTTGAGCTTCAAGAACATGTAATTCTTGTCCGTTTTTGATAATTTTTTCGTGGAATATCATTTAAATGTTGTGTATATTATGTGTATTTTTTAAAAAGTAAGAATTGATGAAAGTTTGAAAGATTAAAAATGTTTTTAAAAACTGTATTTATGGATTTTTGGGCATATCTTATGTTCGTTTTGATGAAAATTTTGCTCAATACTATTAAAAGGAAGTATATATCTCGGTTAGTGTAAAAAAAAGAAGATTAGATGAAAATTTTAAGAGATTAAAATGGATTTTGAAAACTATGTCTATAGGGGGGGGTTATGTTATATTTTATGTCCGTTTTTGATGATTTTTTGTGTGTAATTTAATTAAGAGAAATTATATATCATGGGTAATGCGAAATCCGGAGAAAATCCAGACTAAAAACGTGATTAGTTACTGCAAGAATAATTTTTGGGTATTACTGATATAACTGGTATTACTAAGTTTTCAAATATTACTAGTATAACTGGTATTACTATGTATAGTATTGAAACAAATTAGTATTAGTAATATAGCATTGTACAGTGTGGAAAGTAAATTTAAGCTTCTTAATAATGCTAATTGTAATTATAATTATTTTTTATTTCAGGAAAATGTAAAATCCGCATTGCACAATCATTTGTTTTGATTATGGAGGATACTATATGAAGGATGGGGCTAAAATGAAATGGATTTCGGGAAGTGGTGAAGGGGAAGATAAAATTCACACTATTGTATTACAGAAATGGGGCTGAAATGAAATGGATTTCGGGGGGTGGTGAAGGGGAAGATGAAATTCACACTATTGTGTTAAAGAAATTAGTGGAGGAGGTCACACACTCTGTTTTGGTTGACCGTATTTACAGAAAAATAAAGGTTGATGAATATAAGATGGAAGCGAATATTAGTTACTTTCCACTGGTAATGTATTCGAACAAGAAATCATATATCTGGGAAGATGAAGACCTTTTTGGTTATCTAATGCAAGTAAATCAAGAGAATGGTAGAAGTGTTCTACATGTGGAGTTCAACCAAAAGGATGATGAAACTGATTTCTATGGCGGTCTATCGGGTAGAGAGGCTACTAATAGAGAGGCTAATGATAGAGAGGTTACTGATACAAAAGCTATTGATACAGAGGCTACTGATACAGAAGCTATTGATACATACGCTACTGATACAGAGGCTATTGATACGGAAGCTGGTGATGAAGATGGTACTGAGACGGATGCAACTGATAATGAAGGTACTAGTGGTTTGCTCACATTTTACGAAGACACTGAGATGCATGAGAATGTCATCGAAAGAGAAGCAGGACCATCAGTTGAAGTCTCACAAGTTGTCTATAAGGAGCGGGATGATGGTATGGATTTGGTTTTAGGTAAAAAATTTAGAACTAACGAGGAAGTGAAAACTCATATTCAGACAGCATCACATCTGAAGGGTTTTGAGTATGAGGTAATTAAGTCGGATACTAAAAGATATGTGATAAAATGCCGAGGAGCGAAAGAAGGCTGCAAGTGGTGTGTGCGTGTTGCAAAGTTAACGAATTGAAATCGTTGGACGGTTATAACTTACATCAAGCAGCATAGATGTTCAGTTGTTACCACAAGAACACTGCCTAGTAGAAGGAGAGACACACCACAAATCGTTGCATCTGTTTTGTCCCAAGATTATCCCGGCAGCTTTGACACACCACGTCCCAAAGATCTGATCAAGTTGCTTCATCACAGAGTTGCTGTTGATGTATCATACACAACAGCATATAGAGGAAAAAGTCTAGCTGCTAATAAAATGTGCGGAACTCTTGAAGAGAGTTATTCTTTATTATATTGTTATATGCACATGCTGGAGCAGACGAATCCTGACACATAACTCGTGTGGTTGGGGATGAGAGCAAAAAATTTAAGTATCTGTTTTGGGCTTTGGGAGCTAGCATAGATGGATTCCGCGCGATGAGAAAAGTCCTTGTTGTGGATGCAACACACCTGACAACTGTTTATGGTGGAGTATTATTTGTTGCAAATGCTCAGGATCCCAATCATAACCACTACCCAATTGCGTTTGGTGTTGTAGATGGTGAAAAATATGAGAGTTGGCTATGGCTTATGGAACAGCTGAAATCAGTGATATCCGATGTTCCTGGATTGGTGTTTCTTTTGGACAGAAACAAAGGCTTGATCAAGGCAGTACGTCAAGTGTTCCCTCAGGCTGTTCATGGGTATTGTATATGGCATTTGTCTCAAAATGTTAAAGGCTATGTCCGTAACAACCGAGATACATATGCATCTAAGTTTATGGAGTGCGCACACACTTATACATAGGCTGAGTTCTTGGATCTTTATGACGCTTTTGGCAGGAAGTATCCTAATGCAGTGGAGTATCTTGACACTACTTGTGAACAAAAAAAATGGGCTAGATGTTACTTTGAAGAAGATAGGTACAATGTTGACACCACCAATTCAGCAGAATCTTTTAACGGTGTTATTAAGGACGCAAGAAAGTTCACCTTACTTCCAATATTTTATTTTATCATTGAAAAAATTGCTGAATGGTTTAACAAGCACAAGAAGGAAGCAGCTGAAATACCACCAGCACTAAAGCTTGTGCCTATTGTGGAGACGGAAATGTTTAAAAGATGTGTTGAGACAGGGTTTCTTACGGTTAACGAGTTAAATACCTACCATCTCGAGTACAATGTGCATGGTAGTAACGGGAAGCATTATACTGTGGACATGGCTATAGAGACGTGCACCTGTGAACAATTTGATAAAGGCAAATATCCATGTGTTCATGCAGTAGCTGCTGCAACATTCATGACTGATAAAGCAGTAAGGGAACTCCATCTATCTGAATATTGTTCTAAGTACTATTTGGTGGAGCAATGGACTTTGGCTTATCACAGAACAATATATCATGTTCCTCATATATCTGATTGGGTTATACCAGAAGAAGTTAGAGAAATGAAAGTACTTCCTCCAGAATTTGAAGTCAAGGAAGGAAAACCGCAACAAACAAGGTTTCTATCAGCAGGAGAATCTCGTGGAAGAGGTAAAAGAGGTAGAGGGAGTGGAAAAGGTAGAGGGAGTGGAAGAGGGAGAGCCACATGGGAAGGGAGAGCCAGAGGAGGAGGTATGGTAGAGTATTTTGAATGTGGAAATGATTCAGATTCAGGTGTTTGACTGTTGAAAGTTGTTTCATTATGTTATTCGGATTACTAGTATTATTATGTGCTTTTCAGACTGTTAGGATTACTGGAGTTACTAAGTCTTTTTCAGACTACTAAGATTACTGGCTTTTCTAAGTATTATTTGAAATAATAGTATTACTTGTATTACTTAGTGTTATTTTGACGCAAATATAATATTGAGAGTATTTATGTTTAGTATTTAGAATCGATATATTTCATGGTTATTATCAATTCTTAGACTATTTACTTAATAAATATATATATTAAGACTATTTTTGATGATTATTTTAATCATTTAAGAAAAACCTATTCGATTTTCCAAAAAAAACTCTCTTAACTTACATTGTTAGTGTGTGAATGGTTAGTCCATAGTAAGGAAAATAAAAAAAATACGTCTTCCTGGAAAGTTATCATTGAAAATGTCTTCTCTAAGGATAATAATAGGGTAAAATCTTTGGTTTACTTGAAAAAATCTCATTTTCTAATGGTTTTACTAGATAAACTTGAAATTTGCCAAAATATTACTATGTGTAAGGTACTATTACTAAGTCCTTGAAGATTACTAAGAATTACTATGTGTAACCCAAATATTATTTTTATGTATATAACGGCTGCACGTTTTATTTAACATGTGTATTTTAAATTATTATTTAACTCGCGTTTAACATGTGTATTTTACATGAACATTTTTTTGACAAGTGGTTTTTTAGACTTACTAAACCTAGTAGTAAAACGAGTTATCCATTTAACTCGTTTTTGAACATAAGTTTACTTGTAAATAGAGTTATCCATACTTGTTTTCCAACACATACCAACTACTTTACTTAGGTGTCTAACAAGTAACATCCAGAAGTAGAAACATTACATCCAAAAAGCATAAAAAATACTTAAATAACACATAACAAACTTAGGCATTTGTTTTACGCTTCTTCTTTCGCCCTTCAAGCTCATTAGTCTTTCCCTCGGTGAAAGGAGACTGCACCCACTGTGATGGTTCGCCTTTTCTTTTCGGCAGCGGCGTACATGGCATCAATATAGCAGCAGTCTTCCTTGGTCTGCCCCTCTTCTTAGCCTTGGGCTTGGTATGTATCATAGGCGTGGCTGCTTCTTTGCTCTCCTCGTTGCCTTTGTATACAACCATGTACAAGCTTTGCTTATCTTCTTCAGTGTATTTTTCTGCATTTTCCTCTGGTTTTGCTTCTTCTTCCTCGGTTGTTTTTCCAGGTTCTTCGACCTAGTCCTTAGCAATTTTTTCTACTTTTTCTACTTCTTCTTCCACCATCTTTTTAGCATGTTCTTCGGTATGATTTTCCTCAGTTTTTTTCTCCTCTTCCTCCACCATCTTTTCATCATATTCTTCGGTAGGACTTTCCTCAGCTTTTTCCTCCTCTTCCTCCACATCTTGTTCCTCATCAGCTTCAACTGACTTCTCAGTTTGCTCAACCTTTTTTTAGTCTCAATAGCTTCTGTTTCCACAGCTTTCTCTGATTCACTGGTTATTTTATGTGCTTCCATAGCAATCTCCTCACCAGTTTTTTTTGGTGGTGTTATCCACTCCTCTGATGTAATTAAAACTTGTCTCCTCATGGCTGCTGCTTTAGTCCTACCATATGGTGATATAGAATTTTTTTTCCTGCTTCCATAGCAATCTCCTCACCTTTCTGAGTCTCTTTCTTCTTCTTCACATCTTTATCACCGGCCTCATTACTGTCCTCAATACAACTCCAGAATGCATCCGCCTCTTCTCTCCTTTTCTCAGCTTCTTGCTCAGTTTCAGACCTGATTTCATCGTCTTCATCATCATCCTTTTGCTCATCATCTTTTCTTTGTCTTCCTCAGCCTCATTCTCCTTCTCTTCTTCTCTTCTTTCAGTCTCTTTCTCCACATCAACTTGCTCTTCCTCTACTTCAGCATCATGTTATTCATACCCTTCAGCTCTACTATAATCCATATTTTCACCATAATTATTCTTCTCAATAGAACTTAACCTCTCTTTTATTTTCTTAGCTGTTCTTCTTAAAACTCGCTGGTTCTTCTCAAGTTCACTCATCCTCCGGTCCATTGTTTCCAGCTTTGTCTCCATCATTAATTTAATTCCAGAAAATCCTTCTCACATGGAAACCAAAATCCTCTCTTCCAGACCTTTCAAGCTCAATCCAATACCAGACTTAGAAGATGATCCTTCTTCAAACATCACCTCTTCTTTGTTTTTTTTTCCTTTGTAAACTTTCGTGCAGCAACATCCAAGTCATATAACTCTTCCCAAAAAAAGTTCTTCTGCTTCATGTTTAGCCAGTGATTTTATGTATCACTTGTGCTAACCTCACAACGATACTCTGGCTCCTCATCAATGATACGAGCCAGCATAGTTTCCTGATCCACAGTTGGCACCAGCACATTGTTAATAGTCTGGAAACAAATAATGAACATCAATTTAAAATTTCTATTATGCTAGTTTCTAAAAAAAATTATATACATATACCTTTGTTTTTCCAAGCGCAAGATATATATCTTCCAAAGGATAACCCTTCAAGCTACTCTTTGTAGACCGGCTCTTACACATCCTAGAACAATCTCCACAAGGGTTCTCTACAGGGAGTCAAAATCTTTTCCCCGGCCTAGGATACACTCAAAACCCAAAACCTACACAAATAAATTGTCACAATATCAGATTTTTGGTTTTAAAACAAATAAAATTTTACTAAATTTATGCTTTACGTGTAACGGAATTATGAATCCAGAGAAGCCGGTTGCTTGCTTCACCTCACCCTTCAGAAGCTCCATCATATGCTTAATCTCTTTTATTGCATCCTCAAATGTTAGACGATCCCAAGGAAAGGTTCTGCAAACATCCAGATCTCCCACAATCCTTAAGATGAATGGGTCAATTGGTCTGCTATCCTTTATCTTTCCTCTAATAATCCGACCAAGGAAGAACAAGACAGCCATCTTCAACCTATGAGGACATGCCGACTTCATAAACAACAACTTCTGCTCCACATCTGTTATGGTGATTTTCTTGAGTCCACCGAAGTAATATTTTACAAACTTTCTATTTTCGAGCTTCAAATATTTCTTCGGATATTCATGGCAGTCTAAGCCAGAGATGAGGGCATGCTCCCTCATAGAATAGCAGATGTGCACACCGTTCACCCCAAACCATGCAGCATCATCTCCTTCAATATTAATGGTGCGCATAAGTAACATCCACATTGCTTGGAGCTTCAGGAATTCTTCATCGGGCATGTGGAAGAAATGAAAAAACTGGGGATGGCTTGTGAACCATTTAACTTCCTCCTTAAGCTTCTTAATCACATCAACTGTCTTCTTCACCAAACATTTAGTTTGAATCTTGGAAGTTTTCGTGAACTGTGTGCTCTTGAAGTAAAACTCATGAGGCTACGGTGGTTGCCTTTCCTACAATCAACGTATATATATGTATTAGTCATTCCTAACTAGTAAGACTAATATGACTTTCTAACAACGATTAAAATAAATGCAAAAATTACCTTGGATGATACAGCAGACATGTCTTCACTTTCGGCATCAATTGAGAGAGATACAGTGGTTTCTCTCACTGGAGTATTATCTTTCTGGACTGCCTCTTCTCCTATTGGCTCATTCCCATCTAAGAGTGCCTTTCTAGCTCTAGTTCTATTGGACACACCACCTCTAATAGATGGATGTTGGGGTCAAAATCGGTACGACGGAATCAATGGCCAAAACTTCCTGTAAAAAATACTAAATACGTTTTATAAAACTTGAAAAGTTGTTTTATAAAACTCGAGAAATCGTTTTATAAAATCCGAGGAGTCGTTTTATAAAACTCGAGAAATCGTTTTATAAAACCCGATAATTCGTTTTATAAAACTCGAGGAATCGTTCTATAAAATTGTAATAAGTTTCCGAATAAAGGAAATCCGCGGAAAACTCGGAAATCGTTATCTCAAAAGAATGAAACAAACACAGATTGTCTTTGGCAATCTGGGGATGCCAAAGACAATCGCGATCTTGTTTCTTAGCCGAACATAAGTTAATGCAATTGGCGGTCGCAATCGTGAAACCGAAACGGGCGAAGTACACACCACCACCCGCAGAGAACGATCCGAAACCAGCAACGGTAGAGAAGCAACAAGCTTCCGCACCCATCGCTTCTACCCAACCGGAGGAGAAAAACCCAAACCAAGACACCGATCCAGCGACTAAAGTGATCGAAGAGTCTGCGACAGCCGAGTAAACATACTCGCACAAACAATCAGAACTACGAGATGGCTTGATTTCCGAAAGGAATACGTAGGCAGCTCTCCTAAAGGCGAATTTTTTTTTTTTTTTTAAAATTCCCTTGGTAATCGAAATTTTTGAAATTTTTAATAAAGACATAGTTAGAATATTATCTCTTCTACTATCAAAAACGCAAAAAAAAAAATTCAAAACATCCGGAGATCACTTCCGCAGTAACAACTACTAGATCATTTCTACGAAACTTGTACACCAAAATATTTTTGGGAAGAACCGGCTTATTTTGGGAAGAACTGGCGAGACGTCGCCTAAAGTCTTAAAGAAAAATATTTCACAAAAGTCCGTCTGCGACTATAAAAATACAAACACTCGGCGATTGTCCCCGTCGAGCATGCTTGCCGTCCTAAACAAGTGCACCGACCTATTGGTCCGCATACATCCGACTAGGATAAAATAGCTCGCTATAAAAGAAATCCAAATTTTTGGTCAGCACTTCCGGGCAACTTAGAAATTGTTCCCGGTGAGATGCTCGATTCAAACCAGACGAATCGTATAAGCCGAGAACCTATCGCGGATTCTAAATCGGTATGGAATCAGGTTAAAATCGCAACAGGCAAAACGAAAGCCGACTAGTCATCGCATAGCCTCAATCCGAAAGTAAACCTAGGTCTTGCCCTAAACCCAGCACACTGGTCTCTAACATCTCAAGGCATGAATCGAGATCCTAAAGGCATGTCTCTTCGCCCACATCTAAACACTCGCGAAAATCAAAACATTCTGAGTAAACGAACCAGACGATCTACACCAAGAGTTAGATGCGAGACGACAACTCGTACTCTTCCCTCTACATCTAAAACAAAACACATATTTCATACTTAGAAAAAAATTTTATTAAAAAAATTTCATTCAGATACACGCCACCCAGCGGCAGGGATTCAAAGCCACCAACGGCCAGTCCCGGAAAAACAGCAAAATCAGAAAACAATAACATCATACATCGAAATCATCAAACACGGACGCCGAGCTCTGGCCAACATTAGTAACAAAACTACGGTTGATCAACTTCGCCACTCGCATCCAGAATCTCAGGCCCGACTTCCACTGAATCTGGCGACACCACGATAGGGTTCCACTGATCCCACATTTGCGCCCGAGGGTTAACAAACTCGGCTTTCTGTCTCTCTCTTTTAGCCAATCGTGCTCTCTGTTTCGCAGACACCAACTCGTACAAGTAGTCCGGATGCTGGGTAAGATGCAAACCGCCAACTACGCCCCGGCATTCGGGATAGTCGCCATTTGCCCGTTGCGCATCCTCAAACTCCGCGTAAAGAGGCAAGAACCGTTCTCGGCGGGCCATCATCTCCACGGCAACTTCTCTCTTGTCCGCTCTACGGGCACGGCGAACCATCTTGTCAGAAAGCTCGAGACGACGACGAGAGTCGGCGTCATAATCCTCCCTCCGCGGACGGCCTCCTTCCTGGCTAAATATTGGGCACAAGAAAAACCAGCTCCGATCTCCTCCTTGAGACGAGCGGCCTCCATCTCCGCCACTGCAGCCCTGGATTCAGCCTTGCGAACCGCCGCATTACTCGCGCTCACCGCTTCATTCAAAAAGCAAAGACCCTGCAAAACACGGGAAATCTTTCCTAAAAAAAAAGAGAGAAAGAAAGAAAGATAATCGCACATGAGGCAAGTACGAGATCAAGGTAAAATAAACATACCTTGTTAAAAAGCCTCAACGCCTTCGAAAACGGTGTATTAGCCGGAGCACCGGACGATGTCTCAGCCGGGTCAAATTCAGAGGAGGGAGCCGAGAAGTCAATAAGATTCTTGATGTCGACATCGTCACCAAACATTCGACCTTGGTAAATCGGAACTTCTCCTTCCTGTGGAGATCTAGACCTCTCCCTCTCTTCCACACCATCGGCCTCAACACGACCGCCCTGAGAAAAACCGGATGAATAATAGGCAACAGCACGACGAACCCTCGTCGGAGAAAAATATCCCCAATGAAGCGGACCGCCACGAAGAAGATTTATAACTCTCGTGAAATCTCCGAGTAAAGGTACGAGATTAAGGTAAAATAAACAGACCTTGTTAAAAAGCCTCGACGCCTTCGCAAACGGCGTATTAGCCGGAGCCTCGGACGATGTCTCAGCCGGGTCGAATTCAGAGGAGGGAGCCGAGAAGTCAATAAGATCTTCGATGTCGACATCGTCACCAAACATTCGACCTTGGTCAATCGGAACTTCTCCTTCCTGCGGAGATCTAGACCTCTCTCTCTCTTCCACACCATCGGCCTCAACACGACCGCCCTGAGAAAAACCGGATGAATAATAGACAACAGCACGACAAACCCTCGTTGGAGAAAAATATCCCCAATGAAGCGGACCGCCACGAAGAAGATTCATAACTCTCATGAAATCTCCGAGTAAACAGACCTTGTTAAAAAGCCTCGACATCTTTGCAAACAGCGTATTACCGGAGCCCCGGACGATGTCTCGGCCGGGTCGAATTCAGAGGAGGGAGCCGAGAAGTCAATAAGATCCTCGATGTCGACATCGTCACCAAACATTCGACCTTGGTCAATCGGAACTTCTCCTTCCTGCGGAGATCTAGACCTCTCCCTCTCTTCCACACCATCGGCCTCAACACGACCGCCCTGAGAAAAACCGGATTAATAATAGGCAACAGCACGACGAACCCTCGTCGGAGAAAAATATCCCCAATGAAGCGGACCGCCACGAAGAAGATTCATAACTCTCGTGAAATCTCTGAGTAAAGGTCTGCGGGGTTTAAGCACTACAGAACGCAAATCGCATGCAACTGTCAAAATATGGCAGAAAATATGTGGATATATATATATATATATCACACAAACAAAATAGCTTTCATCGCCCATTTGGTCCTGAACGAAGGGATGCAAATTTCTTCCACCGACGCGTTATCAATTTTGACATAGAAAAACCAATCATTCCACTCATGATCATTCAAGGTAAGCCCGCCAATGATCGTCATATCCCGCCGAGGGGTTAGGTAAAAGCCACCCCCTTGTGCGCGCTTGAACGTTAGCATAGCCAAAAGATAGTCCGTGCCGACGGACATTCCGCGCTCGTATCCTAGTACCAAAATCCCGATAAGATGCTGCAACCCGGTGGGATGAAGTTGGCTGAATGGTATGCCGAATCTATCCAGAAGCTCGACGATAGCTCACAGAATAGGGAACCATAACTGACAGTTCAGCAAGAAGGCTTCGTAGCACGTAAAATAACCCGGAGGTGGATTCTCGGCATCTTGACCCTGTATGGGAAACGGAACTGTACCGATTCGGGGATCGCACGAGAATTCCTCAAATCCCGGAGGGAACAAATAGTACTCACGCTTGGACTATCCCTGCTCCTCCGAGCTTATCCCGCTTTGGCACCCAGAAACTGGCGAAGGGAACACTGGCAACCTCTAAGGCCGACCAATACTTCGAGAAATCTGCCTCGCCCGTGAAAGAACGCTGAAAGATTGGCCTGGGAAGGGTACAGCCGTCGGAAACATCAAGGTCACTCGGGTCAAAAATTGATGCACGAGCATGGTCCGAAACTTTCCACCCGGAAGACATGTTAAAATCAAAAAAGAAAAGAAGATTCAAAGGAAGAGTAGAGAGAGAGTAAACTTTTTTAAGCCTGAGATAAGCTATGAATGAAGAAAGAACTTGGCACTCATTCCATATACGTATAAGAATTTTTTTTACTATTTACCTTTGGACTTTTGGCCATTAAAGTTCCGCCTAATTCTACCAAACTTGCCAAACAAGTTCAAACTGCTCGCAAGAACTCCACGATTCTTACGAGCTGGGGGGCTAACTGTTGGGGTCAATAGAACTTTAGGTACTCTCTTGCGTGCTTTCATAAAAAAAAAACCTGAAATCTTGGGAAGATTATCTACCACATTGTGAATTTGCATATAACCATGCTGCGCATTCTACTTTTAATTTTTATCCTTTTGAGATTGTTTATGGGTTCAATCCCACCTCTCCTTTGGATTTAATACCCTTACCTGAGTGTGAAAGGATCAGTTTTGCTGGAAAAAAGAAGGCCGAGATGGTGAGACAGCTCCACAAGCAGGCTAGGCTCAATATTGAAGAGAAAACTAAGCAGTATGCCAAGCATGCCAACAAGGGAAAACGTGAGATGATCTTTCAAAAGGGTGATCAAGTTTGGGTTCATCTACGAAAAGAGAGATTTCCTAATGAGAGGAAGTCTAAGCTCATGCCAACAATTGATGGACCTTTTGAGATCATTAAGAAGATCAGCCACAATGCCTACAAGCTTGATCTTCAAGAGAAGTATGATGTGAGTAATAGCTTTAATGTTTCTGACTTAATTCCTTTTATTGTAGATGAGCTCGATTTGAGGAAAAATCCTTTTCAAGAGGGAGGGGATGATCTGATCATGGACCAGACAGCTGATGGAGATAGAGATGAAGCATGTAAAGACCAACCAGCCGAAGAAGATGAGGCCTTAATGATTCCTAGAGGTCCCATGATTAGATCCAGAGCCAAAAAACCAAGGAAGCTATTGGAGGATAGATCAATGGCCAAAATTTCGTCATATAAAACTTGAAAAGTCGTTTTATAAAACTCGAGATATCGTTTTATAAAACCCGATAAGTCGTTTTATAAAACTCGAGGAATCGTTCTATAAAATTATAATAAGTTTCTCAACAAAGGAAATCCGCGGAAAACTCGAAAATCATTATCTCGAAAGAACGAAACAAACACCGATTACACGATCTTCCGAGTTAAGCACAAAACCGCGAAAAACCGTAACCGTCGTAAAACACGAGCTGGTTCGGCGGAACTAGCTCGCCGTACGGCGAGCTAAGTGGCCTCGAGCTAGCCCACCGTACGGCGAGCTATCTCGACCAACGGCGAGCTACGGCGTCTCGTGTAGCTCGCCGTACAGCGAGCTGAACCAGTCCGGTTGGGCTCGCCGTACGTCGAGCTAATTATCCCGAGCCTCGATCTCCCACGTCCTCGAATCAAGGAATACGTCCTTTGGCACGATCGTGTTCTAAACCACGGTCGAAATGTCTCTCGTTTCGTCTTGATCTGTCTTATCGTTCGAGTTTTACGATAAAAACCGTAAAGTCTTGTTTTCTCGAAAGAACTCAAGGAAATCGTATAAAACGGCAACGGTTAAACAAAACACCGAACATTGCCTAAACTATACGATTTACTAGAGATTTTTCGTGAGAAATCATAAAAAACGCGTTTTTAATAAAAGTGTCGAGTAAATCGTAGAAAACGACAACGATTAACCAAAACATCAAACATTGCCAAAATTTACGATTAACTCGAGAAACTTACTTAAAAACGGCATCGCATCAGGAAACGATCTCGTCTAAAGTCCTAAAACGGATTCTTATCGCTAAACGGCTCGGAAAGTCCTAAAACGCGATAAAAGCTCACTCGCGACTTTAATGAAATCCGACCCGAAGATACGACGACGTTTTGATGATTTACTCATAGGAAAGAAGATAAATGGTAAGTTTGAAGATAAATAAAAGATTTCCGCTGAAAAAAAAGAAATATCGAGATAAATGGAAGATTCTCGATAAACTCGAATCTGGGCAAAATGGAAATACTAAACCGCTTAAGAAGGGAGTATATAAGCAAGAGGCAGAGGACAGGAGAAAAAAACGAGTTTTCAGAGCTTTCACCACCAAACTTAGCATTTGGGAAACTTTTCGTTTTTGTTATCGAGCTACGTCTCAACTAGGTTTATTCGTAGAACGCTAGGGTTAGGAAGCTCGCCGATGGCTCATGCAGCTAGGCTACTCTTGTTGTAACCGTTCTTACGGAAACTCGGAATAAGACCCTTCTTGCTCTCAATCTCATTTTTATTCTCTTATTACTTAATCCCGTCGTGTTCTTATTGCTTGTGTGCGGTTTCGCAGATAGCCGGGTCCTCTGGGAACTTAGGGTTTACTCAAAGTTCCCTTATTTACGATTTATTGAAAGTAGGAGAATTTCGGTTCCCATAATGGACGCCTTCTTTTTTGGCCCTTCATTCCCTGTATAAGATGAGTAATCATAACAAAAATTATTACTTATCCGAATTTATAGGAAAGTTATTCTTTAAACATGGTTATAACTTCTTATCATGCCATTCAACCATTTCTATTCAACTAATACACAAGGAATGACACTTGGTTCAAGTCAAACTAATATACAATAATGACACTTGATTCAAATAAAACCAATATACACACAAGCAGTGACTTTTTATTCAACTAAAACCCAACAAAATATTATACCTCAGAGAAGACTTCACACAGATCATCACTATTGTTCCCCGTCTGATAGCTCTTCTTCAACAACAGGAGCAGTAAGTTCTCGAGCTGTTGTGGATTTTTTATTATTTCTTTTAGTGTTTTTATTTCCTCCACGGTTACCTGCCATTATCTCCTTCCTCTGAGCATCCAAAAACAACACAACAACACACGTTTAGACATAACCCAAAATTATTACTCAATAATTCTCAAACCATTCATTCACTCAATAAATCACCAACTCCATTTCAGTTACATTTATCCTAACATGCAAAGAGATTTCGGTTTAATATCACAAACAATAAATCAGGAAAATCAATTGGATCCAGAAAGAAAGAATCCACAACAATCATGAATTTTTGGTTTTTGTTCCAATTTATACAGATTTTATACCAAATCTACGATTTCAACATGTTTTCCCTAAATTCAACCCACAATCTCCCTTACTAAATACAAAATACAACGAAATCAAGGTCAAGAGATCACTTACAAGATGAAGGATGTCAATTTGAAAGGTAGAATCTTGATTAGAACAGAAGAAGAAGAAGAAACGATGGTTTTCTCGATCTAGGGTTTATGTCGCCGTTTCTGGAGAAAAACAAGGGAAAGAAAGAAACTAGTGAGAGATGAGGGATGAGTCCGTGAAAACACAGAGTTTAGGTTAAGGACAGGGTTATACCCATATGTGTTTGGGTGGGTCGGGTTTGGATGGTCGGGTCATGTAATTATCTGATTTTGTTAGGGTTTTAGATGTATTTACCACGTTTTTGTATTTAAAAATAAAATAATAAAAAAATTATATCTTATTGGTGGGAGAATTGAGAATTTTTCTTGATTCACAGGGGCATATTGAGTTAAAGTCCTAATCAGGTTCAACATATACTACCATATAACACAAACCGTGATACTACAATTACCCTCTCTGACATAACACTACATCCTTATTATGTTCCAAGATCGTCACTCATGTTAGTACGGCACCACACATGACTCCATACTGTTCGAACCGAGTACGGTCTTTTATCAGTGAGAAGGGTGACATAACTCGTCGGTGGGTTATGACAAAGGCGGTTATGATATAAATGGCAAAAGAGTAGCTTTATTAATGAAAGAGTTCGGTTTACAAACAAGGAAACAAGAGGCGAGGCGGCGCTGCTTGGAGAGCTCAGCCGTGTCATACAAGTCGGAAGAAATTACAAGAGTGAAAACCCTAATTCTAGCCGCCTTGTGAGTGGAAAATGATTTCGGATCCCCTTCTTGTTGCCTTCTCTCCTCCTTTTATAGCAGCATGCACTTGACCTAGAGAGCTGGTCGCGTGTACCGAGGGCCTTTCGCCAAATGGGCCTTGGTCGGCCTGCTAAGGTAAGTTCCCTAGCTAAGTTTCGTTAACTCGGTTAATCGTGGGGATTATCCAAGTTAAACTAATCCTGCTTGCTAATCAACGAGGTGTTACCTCGTTGGGCCGGAGCCCAAATGGGCCAGAGCCCAAATGGTCTGGAGCCCAAATGGGCCGGAGCCCAAATGGGCCGGAGCCCAAATGGGCCGAGCTTGCTATTCAGTGGGCCTTATGAAGGGGAGTATTCCACCACCTACAGTAAGTCCCCCAGATCCGTTTGCTGAGTTAAGACTTAAGTCGGGGCGGATTTTGTTGATTTGGTCCACTAAATAATTGGGTTGGTTATTACGCTCCGATACTTCTTCGGGCGTTAGTTCGTTTCCTTCGTTATGTTTTTTTATTGTCGTTCAGATGCCAGCACGTTCGCTAAGTTGTTAGATCGGAACTAGTTGCTTCCACAACCGTTAGGTCGTTAGCTCGATATTCGACTTCGGCACGCTCGCTGTCGTTAGCTCGGAACTTGACTTTGGCAAGCTTTGCCGTCGTTGACTCGGAACCTGACCTTCGCATGCTTGCTGTCGTTAGTTCGGAACTTAACCCTCGCATGCTTGTTGTCGCTAGTTTGCTGAATCCTTAACTTGTCCCTTAGCGCGGGAGGGAACATGATCAGTCGCGGGGAGATATAAGGCTTTTTGGAAGTTGAGGTCCATTTAAGTCGGAATATAAACAGTCGCGAGCAGATTAGAGGCCCAATTAGGCTTTAGTAGACCTAATTAATGTGTCTGGGAGTCGTGCCCCCTTCTTCTATATATATATCCCTCTTCATTTTCTTCGCCGCGACATGTATTCTCTCCTCTCCCTTCTCTCTTCTTTCTCTCTCTAGGTTGTTGTACGATATATACGTTTGCTATCGGTAAGATGTGTCCGTGAGAGAGGTTGACGCGCGAGGAAAAAGGGAAAGATATCGCGACTTCGTCGAGTCCGGCTAGGAACGAGACGACCAACGAACCCCTGGAAGACTTTGGTCTAAAGCATAGGGATGCGTTGATGGATGTAGGCGGTATTAGCCTTTCTCAGCGACTTTTGATCGTTGGTACGGATCGAGAGCTCAGCGGTGACGGCATAGGGAATGTCGTTGCAGAGATGCTGGATGATCCTCGAACAGCCTCGACCATCACAACCTAGACCGTTAAGAGGGAGTTCCAACCGATCTCGACGAGTATACTCTAATAGGTCTCAATGAGCGAGCTCCAACCATTCTCAACAGGCAAATTCTGATCGATCTGCGCCTGTTTGGTATGTATCCGACAAGGCGAAGCGAGTGAGAGAGGAAGACCTTCCCCCGGCCCTGACTCGCTACTCGGGAGATGGGATTTTCGAGAGGGGATTTTTAGTTCCGCGGGAGTTTCTGCGTCCGCCAAGGTTGCTGGTCAGGGGTGGACGAACACATTCAAGACGGAGTCAAGTGTGGAGACGGTCGAGAATTTGCTCATAGCTCGGAACGCGGTTGGGGTGACCTATCTGATTCCGACCGCCGAGCAGCGTCCGTGGTCGCTGCTGGTTGGTTACCAGTGTGTATACCAATCTTACTTCGGGGATCACACCAGACTTTTTTTCCCGATTCCCCGCCTGGTCACTTCTTATGTCTCTCGACGTAATGTGGCCATCAGCCAGATGGTGAACGGGTCGTTTCGTATCATGGTCGCACTTATGGTTATGGTGGCAGAGATTGAGATATGCTTGTGCGTTTATGCGTTTGAGAAGCTGACGACGGTTTCTCGTTTGAGTCACGGTCTCTTCTCGGTCAAAATGAGGCAAAATTACAACATCATTACCGGTCATCCGGATAAGACCCTTGGCTGGCAGCGCTTTTATTTCTCCGTTAAGTCAGACCAATTCACTTTTGTCAACCCTCTATGTGACGAGTAAAGCTGGTAGCTAGCTCGTCTTGATCAATATTAATCTGTGTTTAGTCTAACCATCTTTTTCTTGTGCAGATCTGCATCCCAATTTCTACTGACCGACGCCGCCGTTCCTCCATCGTTCCTTTCTAATGCCCGAGCTCTAGTAGAGTTGGGTCATCATAAGTGGCCTGATATCAGCGAGGAGAGGATTCAGCGTGTGATAGATCGTATCAACCGAGGTAAAGAGGGGAACACTTGATCTTTTGTTTATCCTTCATGTAGCACATTGCTTAAGTTGTTGCTTGGGTAGGTGATTGGGATAGAGAATTTCGGTAGGAGGCCAAGTCTAGAAAGAAAAGCTCAGACCTCTTTTCAAGAGAAAAACAGCGAGTTATCAATCAAGCATTCGCAATGAAAGATCTTCCAGATCTCTCTAAGGCCATCAAGGACAAGCGAGGAGGGCTCTCCCAAGGTAGTGCACTGATGGGGATAATCGACGGTTTTGACCTCGGAGGAAGAGCGCCATCTGGTGACGTAATCCCCCCTACAGCTGAGAATGTTATCAAGGATGCATCCGACCCATCGACTGGGTTTCTAAAAGGCCGCGGGTCAAAGAGACCGAGGATCAGGCCGACGAACTTGACGTGGTTGACGACAACCCATCCGCAGACTCTCCTGCCAAGAAAAGGAGGAGAAAGAAGAAGTCTAAATCTGTTGAAGGTGGATCTGCGTCTAAAGACGCTCCAAGTGTTCATAATGACACGGACGTTGGTAATCCTTCTGAGGAAGAGGTCGATGAAGGTTGGGATCTCGCTGTGTTGAATCCGTCGAACGAGGACACTACACTCGAGCAGGTTGCGACTCTTCCTGAAGGTTCGAAGAAGAGGAAGAAGACATGTAAGGAGAAGAAGAAGACAACGAAGGAGAAGGTCAGCTCCGATGTGGGAACCGGCTCTTCGGCCGATCAGCTTCACGTTCCTGACCCGAGGGTCCTACCGACCTCCGATCAACTGGTATTCCGGGAAGCCTATCTGAGTGTAACTTGGCTCAAGGAAGCGGTAAGTCGTTTCTCTTTCCTGTTTTTCGGCTTGAAGGTTTTGTCTTGCTGTACTTATGCCTAAAGTGTTTGCTTGCAGGCCGATGATGGCATAAACTCTTTGGTCGGGAAGTATGATGTGGAGCTCAAGGCGACGTACGTCAGTCTCGGAGAGGCGCAAAACGCGATCAATACAGAGCAAAAGCGTTCCGTCACACTTGAGGCCTCGCTCGTAGAATTGGAAATTATAAGAGCCGAAGTAGTCAATCGGGCTGAGACCCAGGCAAAGGAACTCGAGGGCATTTCCGAGGAACTGAAAGTTATTAAGGCAGCGTGTGCTGAACTTGAAAAGGAGAAGGCTGAATTCGAACTGAAGATGGCCAAGGTTATGAAAGAGGGAGATTATGAAGCCACCCATCTAAGGGGATCTCGAGTTCTCGAGGTTACTCGAGAGCGAGCAAGGGTTACCGCCGAAATGATCAAGAAGGCGACTGCTCGCTTTGAGCGAAGCAAAGGTGGAGGCGTACGACGATGCGCGGTGTCTCTGGAGCCCTTGTTCGGGACGCGAAAGTGTTTAGAGATGCTTAAGGAGGAAGGGGAGGCGATTCCTCAGGCAAGCATAGACTCTTTCCTCGAGGAAGAGAAGGTTCATAAGGCGGAGGCTGAAAGGCTGTACCCCAGATCGCCTGATCGGAGCGATTACTCCTTATCTCCACTGGTGCTGCCCTCGAAATTCGTTGATGAGACAGTCCTTTCCTACATCGTCGCTGGTTATGATAAGGCCTCGAACGCTGGACTTGATCCGGCTGGATCGAACTTAGACCAGATTGATCCTGAAGTCACTGCTCGGCTTCAATCTCATGCGCGCTCAGATCGCGTCTGGCGTATATCCGATTCTTCGGAGGAACTTGATGTATCAGGTCTCGACGTCTCCGAGAATAGCAAAGGCAAATCCCTTGAATACGACAAGGCTAGAGCTAATCCGTCTGAGCTGGATGGTGAACAAGGTACGAGTCAGCAAGCCACGAGTCATCGTCCTCGTCAATGAATGCTTCTTGGACTTAAGCGACAGATACTCGTGATGATGGTGATGATGCCGCGATATCCAAGGAGTAGTTGTCTCGTTGTAATAAATTTTTTCTTGTCTTTTCACTCTGTCTATGGAGTTATTCTCGGCTTTAACTATGTAACCGTATGAAGACTTAAGACTCATTTTGATGTTTGCCTCAGGGGCTCTATCGTTTAATGAACCTTAAATCTGGTTTGAACTTGCCTTAGCGTATATATTTGTTGAGTTTTAATCAGTACCCTAGGGCGAGCATTCGTCTCGGGAAATTTAAATTCAAAGAGGGGTTATTAGAGTTCGTTAGTCTCCAAAGTAACTCCCGTTTTAAACTTAAAACTCTTATTTAGGATGTTGCTCGGAATTGCGATGTTGCTATCCGAGTTTAACCTTTTTATCTCGTTCGCGTGCTACTCGTCGGTTAGGCGTGACCTCGACTATGCAGAAATGTTGAGGTTGCATTTTAAATTAGACCGACAAGGGTTTCAAATTGTCGTGAAGTAATTCGGTAGAGTTTGTAGGTCGGCCGATCCCCACTTTAGGAGTTATCACGAAATCGAACTTGATCGTCTCTTCGTTAGTCGGAATTGACTGCGACTAATAGAGCTCGCTGGATAAGCCTGATCAGGGCATATTCGGCGAAGTCGTGCGAGTGCCAGTACATGGTCCACGGTTCCTTCTCATGCTGGAAGCTAGGGTGTAGGCATCGTGATGGATTTTTTTTTTTTGTTGAGTTATATCTGGACCTGTTAAGGCTGCCTACGTACCTCCGGGGAGGATCAAGCCATTCATAGTTCGGTTTGTCGAGTAGAAGTGGCTTGCGTAGCTCATCTACTCGGCGAGTGAAAGTGGCTGTACCACGCATTAACTCAGTTGAGAGTTAGAGTGACTGAAGAGTCGTTAACTGGGTTTTTTTTTTAAGTGAAGAGAGAAGTTCATTACTCGGCGTAATAACGTCGTAGGTTCATGGAGTTCCAAGTTCGTGGAACTTCTTCGCTTGTCGAAGTCTCGAGATGGTAGATGCCTGGTTTTACAACCTTAGTGATTTTGTAAGGTCCTTCCCAATTCAATCCGAGCTTTCCAGCGTTTGGTTCCTTGGTATTTTCGAAGACCTTACGTAGAACGAGGTCACCTAGGTCGAGGGGTCGGGATCGCACTTTCTTGTTGTAATAACTCTCGGTCTGATGCTGATAATTCTGAATACGCAGAAGTGCTTGATATGTTGCATATTTACTTAGTTTTAACCTTGCATTCTTACTTATGTTGAGCATATAGATTAGATTTAGGCACCTCTAGGTTGCATATTGCATACATTTGTCTTTATCAGGTCATGGAACATGCTATGGAGTCTCTGGAGGTGTTTGGGGTCGATTACATGTCAAAAGAAGGTGCAAAGGTGTCATTTGGCGAGCCGGAGAAACCACAGCGGAGTCAAGAGGTCGCTGCAGGGAGAACCAGCCGGAGCGGGGTCGTGCAGCGGGTCCGGGGGTCGTGCAGCGGGTCCGGGGGTCGCTCCACGTCCACAGCGGAGGTTTGGCAGCGGACGCAAGGGGGTCGCTCGCCTTTGAAGAAGAAAAGAGAGAGCTCACAGCGGGCCTGGCAGCGGGGTCAGGACCCCGCTGTGAGCTCCGGAGCGGGTCGTGCAGCGGTGTGGTGACCCCGCTGCGCGTATTCCATGTGACGAAAAACTCAAGTTTAGGGATCTTTTTGCAATTTTGTTTTTAATATTCTGAGTTGGAAAAACCTAAGTTTAAATTATTCTGTAAGCCACCATTGGAGATCTATCTTTGTTCTTGAAGGAAATACTTGAAAACCTATTGGAAAGTTCATCTTTTAAGATCATTGATTTCTTTGTTCATTGTTTTTACTTGTCTATTTCATCACCTACAAGATTAAACTTGAATCTAAAATGGGTTTAAGAGTAGTCATGATGTGTAGTGAGTAAATCAACCTTGAATTCATGAATTAGGGAGACTAAAGATGATTAGTCTAGAATGAGAGTGTTTAGTTTATATATTTCTCATATTCCTTGTTTGTAGAGTGATCCTAATGCTTCTCTTGAGTTGGCCACTCAAGGGTTGATCTTTAGACATTTCCCACTCACAAAGTGTTCGATGAAATGTCTGAGTCAACTCTTCTAAGCTTTTAACATCCTTTACCAAGGATACTTGTTGTTAAAGGTGTTAAGATGGCTAATTGACTTGTTCCTAATGATTGCTTTCATGATATTCAACCAAAGAAGTTTGATGTTTNAAAGTGTTCGATGAAATGTCTGAGTCAACTCTTCTAAGCTTTTAACATCCTTTACCAAGGATACTTGTTGTTAAAGGTGTTAAGATGGCTAATTGACTTGTTCCTAATGATTGCTTTCATGATATTCAACCAAAGAAGTTTGATGTTTGAATTGTGTTTGCAAATGAACATTCATCTAGACATAGAGTTTGTTTAGAATTGTGTCTAGGCCTAAGGTAGATAGATTAATTGATCACTTGCCACTCTTAGTTCGAAAACTGATCATCCAAGGTCATTGTTCCCTATACCCATGGATTCTCCCGTCTCTTAATTGTTAAAGTTTATTCTGTCATTGCATTCTTTACTTCATTTCAATATTAGTTGTAATTCAAAACCAATCAACCATATGATCGCACTTAGATTAAGCTAGTACTTGTATTCTCGGTGCTTTTAAATCTCTCAGAACTGGTTCGACAATCTTTTATACTACATCATTTGTCTTAGGAGCCTTGAAACTCCTAATATCAAATTGGTGCTGTTGCCAAATTCTGAATTCGTTGAAACATTGAGATTTAGTCACTTGCTTGAGACTAAGTCATTTTTATTTTATTTTCTTACTGATTCTCTACCTTCAACTCTTTTTGGATTTCAGGTGTATGAACTTGAGGAGCAAAGGCACAACAAACCTTGTTCCAAGAGTTCCAGACATCCGGGCTTTCGAAAGAGAGATATCAAGGCAGAGAAAACAAGCAGCGCAACTTTCACAACAGCAGAGGTTGGATACTGAGATGGACCCACCGGTTAATGCCAATGGGCAAAACCAAGTTCACCCACCTCGGCTAGCTCGCCCTATTGGCACTTATGACCGTCCGAACCTTCATGGCAATAGGTTGGGAATCCGTGCGCCAGCTGTGGAAGCAAACAACTTTGAGGTGAAACCAGGACTCCTCAACGTGATCGAGAACAACAAATACCATGGGTTACCTGTTGAAGACCCATTTGATCACTTGGACAAGTTTGACAGCTACTGTGGCTTGTCANAGGACTCCTCAACGTGATCGAGAACAACAAATACCATGGGTTACCTGTTGAAGACCCATTTGATCACTTGGACAAGTTTGACAGCTACTGTGGCTTGTCAAAGACTAATGGTGTGTCCGAGGATGCATTCAAACTGAAGCTATTCCCTTTCTCTTTGGGGGACAAAGCACGTCAATGGGAGAAGTCCCTACCTAGTGACCCTATCACTACCTGGGATGAGTGCAACAGAGCATTCTTGGAGAAATTCTTCTCTAGCTCAAGAACTGCCAAGTTGAGAAATGAGATATCCAGCTTTCAGCAAAAGAACTTGGAAGGATTCAGCGAAGCATAGGAGAGATTCAAGAGTTATCAAGCACAATGCCCACACCATGGATTCTCCAAGGAGAGCTTGCTCAGTACTTTCTACAGAGGTGCTTTACCTAAGTATAGAGCAAGATTGGATACAACCAGCAATGGGTTCTTCTTGGAAAGGTCTGAAGAGGATGCAGAGGAGCTGGTAGACAACATGGTAAAGAGTGACGCGGTCTACAGCGATGATCATGACAGAGGTAGTAGGGGAGATGATAAGCATACAAGAAAGGAACTTAAGGCTCTACAGGATAAGATTGACATCCTCATTGCAGAAAAAGCTACTCAAGAACAGCTGCACTTTGTTGGCAACTCAAGCAATGAAGTACAACCTGTGACAAATGAGGTTGATGAAATAGAAGGCCAAGAAGAGTTGTGTTTCATCAACAACAATGGTAGTTGGTACAAGAAAGAACCAAACTTCCGTTACAACAACTACCCACAAGGTGGTTACCAACAAAGGAACAACCAGCAAGAGAGTTATCAGCCTCAGCAGAACCCACCTCCAGGTTTCACCAACAAAGGGAACCACCCTACCCAACAGCCACAGCAACCTAACCCTTCTACGTCTACTCCACAGGAAACTAGCACCGACGCTCTACTGAAACAGATTCTGGAGTCTCAGACAAGAAGTGAAAAACATGTTGGATATGAGCTCAAGAACCTCCATGCCAAGATCGATGTCAGTTACAATGACCTCAACAACAATTTCAGGGCTTTGGAAAACCAATTTGCTTCCATGAACACAAACCCAAATCGCCAGCAAGGATCCCTACCTGGAAAATCTGAGCAAAACCCCAAAGAGACTATGAAAGCCATCACTCTAAGGAGTGGAAAAGAACTAGCTTCCAAGACTCTCAACAAGGATGCTGAGAAACAACGTGAGGGGGTAGCCATCAATATGGATGACGAAGTTGTGATTGTGGATGAGAAGATCAATGATGAGATCCTGGAGAAGATTACTGAAGCTAAGGGTAAAGGAAAGGTTGGGGAAGAGAAGGAAACATCAAAAGATGATGAAGTTGTTACCCCAGCAAGTGAGAAGACTTTTGTTCCTCCTCCTTATGAACCCAAACTCCCATTCCCTGGAAGGTTCAAAAGGCAACTGCTAGACAAGTACCAGGCTTTATTTGAGAAGCAAATGAGTGAAATTCAAGTCACAATGCCTATCATTAACGCTTTCATGCTAGTTCCTCAATACAGCAAATTCCTGAAAGATGTTGTGACTGCAAAGAAGAAAGAGATGGAAGGTATGATGATCGTTACTCACGAGTGCAGTGCTATCATCCAGAGGCTTGATGTTCTAAAGAAGTTACAAGATCCAGGGTGATTCACATTACCTTGTGCAATTGGACCTATGATTTTTGAGAGATGCCTCTGCGATTTGGGAGCTAGTGTCAGCTTGATGCCTCTATCTGTTGCAAAAAGGCTTGGATTCACTCAGTACAAGAAGTGTAGACTCTCTCTAGTGTTGGCTGATCGCTCGGTAAAGTACCCATGTGGTATCTTGGAAGACCTCCCTGTGAAGGTTGGAAACTATGAGATCCCTATAGATTTTGTGGTACTTGAGATGGGAGAAGAAGCTCAAGATCCTTTGATCCTTGGGAGGCCATTCTTAGCTACAGCTGGAGCTATTGTCAATGTGAAGGAAGGGAAGATTGATCTGCATTTAGGAAAGAGGAACATCCTTAACTTTGACATCAAGGAGATAATGAAGAAATCAACAGTGCAAGGACAAATCTTCTACATTGAAGAGATGGATGCTCTAGCTGACGAGTTTCTTCAGGAATTGTCACTAGAGGATCCCCTACAACATGCCTTGACGATAGAGAGAGAGTCCGCAGTAGCTCAGAATGAGGAGAGCATTGCCTATGGGATGATAATGGACTCACACAAAGGGGTGGTCAAGACGGATCAGTATGAGGAGCTGCCTCAAGTGACTCATCAAGTAGCCTCAGTCACCAAACATGAAGAAGCTCAGCAAGATGATTGGAGTGAGCTAAAGGCACCCAAAGTGGAGCTTAAACCACTTCCCCAAGGATTAAGGTATGCATTTCTTGGAACCAATGAGACCTATCCTGTCATTGTGAGTACTGAACGGAAAGAAAATGAGCTATCTGAACTTTTAATAACACTTAAAAGATTTAGAAAAGCAATATGATACTAACTTGATGATATTAAGGGAATATCACCTTCTTTATGCATGCATAGGATACATCTGGAAGATGAATCAATGACCTCTATAGAGCATCAAAGAAGGTTAAATCCTAACCTGAAGGATGTTGTAAAGAAAGAGATTCTTAAACTTCTCGATGCTGGTGTGATTTACCCTATCTCAGATTCTAAGTGGGTATCTCTTGTGCATGTACCAAAGAAAGGTGGTATTACTGTGGTTAAAAATGACAAAGATGAACTGATACCAACAAGAACTATCACAGGGCATAGAATGTGTATTGACTACAGGAAATTGAACTCTGCATCTAGAAAGGATTATTTTCCATTACCATTCATTGATCAGATGCTTGAGAGACTCGCAAATCACCCTTTCTATTGCTTTCTTGATGGATATTCAGGATTCTTCCAGAAACCCATACATCGCAATGATCAAGAGAAAACGACATTCACATGCCCCTATGGTACCTTTGCTTATCGAA
Organism: Eruca vesicaria subsp. sativa; assembly: GCA_932364175.1. Taxonomy (NCBI): domain Eukaryota; kingdom Viridiplantae; phylum Streptophyta; class Magnoliopsida; order Brassicales; family Brassicaceae; genus Eruca; species Eruca vesicaria. The sequence continues at coordinate 72,013 of CAKOAT010512932.1, forward strand.
GGATGCCATTTGGGCTATGTAATGCTTCAGCCACCTTCCAAAGGTGCATGATGTCGATTTTCTCTGATTTAATTGAGGATGTTGTGGAGGTGTTTATGGACGACTTCTCTGTCTATGGGTCCTCGTTTTCTGCTTGTTTGTCAAATTTGTGCAGGGTCCTACAGAGATGTGAAGACACCAATCTGGTGCTAAACTGGGAGAAGTGTCACTTCATGGTTAAAGAAGG
>CAKOAT010512932.1:72253-196831 GCA_932364175.1 Eruca vesicaria subsp. sativa
CCAAACTCTGAATGATGCGCAGATGAAGTATGCAACTACTGAGAAGGAAATGCTAGCCATTGTCTTTGCCTTTGAGAAGTTTAGAAGCTACCTAGTTGGATCTAAAGTCATTGTCTACACAGATCATGCCGCCCTGAGACATCTCATGGCAAAGAAAGATGCAAAACCTAGGCTTTTGAGATGGATCCTTTTGCTTCAATAGTTTGATTTGGAGATCAAGGACAAGCCAGGAGTTGAGAACGGTGTAGCTGATCATCTGTCCAGGCTGAAGGTAGAATGTGGTGCCCCCATTGATGAAGGACTTCCAGAAGAACAGATCATGGCTATCGAGGCGGTGATGGCAGTTTGTGAGACTGGTAGGACACTTGAAGAAGTCAAGGCTACAGAAGAAAAGGAACCTTGGTATGCTGATTTGGTGAACTACTTAGCCACAGGAAGAGAGCCTTTGGATCTTGTGGGTTATGCCAAGAAGAAGTTCTACAGAGATGTGCAGAGATACTATTGGGATGAGCCGTACCTCTATATTCTCTGCAAGGATCAACTTTACAGGAGAGTGGTTGCCAATGAAGAGGTTGATGGGATCCTTACACATTGTCATGGATCATCTTATGGAGGCCACTTTGCTACCTTTAAAACTGTTGCAAAGGTGCTACAAGCTGGATTCTGGTGGTCACATATGTTCAAGGACACACAAGACTTTGTTTCAAGATGTGATTCATGCCAAAGAAGAGGGAACATTACCAAGAGGAATGAGATGCCTCAGAACCCCATCCTTGAGGTTGAAGTGTTTGATGTGTGGGGTATTGACTTCATGGGACCTTTCCCATCCTCTTATGGGAACAAATACATCCTAGTAGCTGTAGACTATGTCTCCAAATGGGTGGAAGCTGTTGCAAGCCCCACCAATGATCCTAAAGTTGTGATCAAGATGTTCAAAAGAACTATCTTCTCAAGGTTTGGTGTTCCAAGGGTTGTGATCAGTGATGGAGGCACTCACTTCATCAACAAGTTACTAGAAACACTTCTCAAGAAGAATGGTGTGAAGCATAAAGTGGCAACTCCTTACCATCCCCAGACTAGTGGCCAAGTTGAGGTTTCCAACAGAGAAATCAAGTCCATTTTGGAGAAGATTGTGGGAGTTACAAGAAANCTTTTGAGAACTCAAGGATCTACAAGGAGAGAACCAAGGCCTTCCATGACAAGAACATTCTGAAGAGAGAGTTCAAGGAAGGGGATCAAGTACTTCTCTACAACTCTAGGCTGAAGTTGTTTCCAGGAAAGCTCAAGTCAAGGTGGTCAGGTCCATTCAGAGTTAAAGAGGTTAGACCATATGGTGCAATAGTTCTGTGAAGTGCTGATGGCAAGGATTTCACAGTCAATGGGCAGAGAGTTAAGCTCTACATGACTACTACACCCAAGGAAGATGGAATTTCGATTCCACTTTCCGATCTCACCTCCGCCTAATCCTCTTGAGGCAAAGTCAAGCTAGAGACTTAAAACAAGCTCACTTGGGAGGAAGTCCCATGTCTATCCATGTACATAAAAAAAAAAAAAAAGAGAAATGTGGAGTATTTTTGTCACGACCCACCCGGGGTGTCGCAGCGGGTACCAAGGGCCGCTCCGGAGCACAGCGGGGTTGACGCCGCGGCGTTGCGGGGCTGCTCCCACCTGGAGCGGGGTTGAAGCACCGGAGGTTAGACGGTCGCTCATCTTTTTGACGACGAGAAAAATCAACGCCACAACGGAGTGCTGCAGCGGGGCTGCGGGGCCGCTCCGGAGCACACCGGGGTTGACGCCGCGAGGCTGCAGGGTAGCTCCCACGCCAGGTAAGTCTTCTAACGCCCTAAACCGGTCCAAACCAGCCCTAAACCGACTTAAATCAGACCGGTCGCCTCTCTATCTCCCCCATCGACACCTTCCATCCCCATTCTTCCCCTTTCTCACAACCAAACTCTCCAAATTCTCTCAACACCTAAATCATCATAACTCACTCAATTCTTCACCAAATCAACTCATTTTTCTTCCTAAATCAAATTTTTCATCCCTAGAACCTGTTTCTTGTGTCAATCTGTCAGTTTCATTTCATCACAGCAAGGTATGAGAATTCTAAGTTTCAAATTCGTAGGTCTAAAAACCCTATTTTTGAAAACTTGAATTTTGCTCAATTTCTTGCTTGATTATGGTGAAATAGGCTAAGGAATGCATATATATCATGATGGGTTTTTAAAATTGTGATGAATTTGAGTTGAAAATGAACTTTGCCAAATTAGGGTTCTTGAGATTTTGGGGAATTTTAAGAATGTACACAATTGAGTTTGATTGTGGTTCCTCATGCTAAATTGAAGTGTTTGAATGCTTGTTTTAGAAGTCTTTCAATTCTTAAAGCTCACTTGATAATTATAATCAACATTTGGTTGCTAAAGTCTCTTTGAAGTTTTGATTTTGTAGGCACAATGGGACGATCGAGTAAAGATAAGGATGCCGCAAAAGAGCAAGAAAAACAAGAGCGAGAGACTGCTTTGAGGGGGAAGCCTCTAACCAGCACACCCAATGAGGGATCATCTAGGCAACAAGTGTTGGCAGCTAAGAAAGCACTTGAGCATGAAAAGAGAGAGGGAAAGCAAGTAGCAACTTCTAGCAGAGTTGAGAGTGATGAAGACAGTGGAGAAGAGCCAGCTCCAACCAAAAAGGCAAGGAAGTCCACTGAGGAGGGAGCAAAACCTTATGCCAATAGAGAAAAATACCAGAAACCAACCCCAGCTGTGTTCTTAGACTTCCTAAAGCAAGGTGTGAGCTGGCCGGCTACAAGGTTTGGAGATACGGAACTGATGAGGGAGATTGGTATTGATGATGATGTCAAGGCTATGCTAAGCAACATGAACATGTCTAGCTTCTACTCCTTTGCTCATCCCACCTACAAGGAGCTGTCTTGTGAGTTCTTGTCCTCATTGGTGGTAACTTATCATGAGTCTCAGCATGTGAGGCAAGGATGGGGAAAGATAACGTTCAAGGTTAAGGGAAGAGTTCACAACGTTACCTTCAAGGATATTGGGCGGTTATATGGATTTACAGATGCTCAATACTACCATCTTCCTAGGCTTACTAATATCTCCAGGGACAGCAACATTCCAGCGAGGGTTTGGAGAGCCATCACCGGAACACCTCACGCCACGGGGAAAGACAAGAACTCAGGCATCAGAAACCCAGCGATACGATACTTTCACAGGATGCTGGTGCACGCATTCTTCCCCCGTAAGGAGCCCGGCTCAGTAACTGAAGAGGAACTGCGACTTCTTTGTCTAGCTCTGGCACGCTTTGCACCAGATAAGATTCCATTTGATGTCAGTGAGTTGTACAAGGACTTTGGAATGGTTGGATTCTTCATATCACGCCTTGAGTACTATAGGGATTGGGCTTGGCCAACAGAGGATTCAGAGCCTAATATTGGGATTGGAGGCATGATCACTCCTCTACTCCAGCACGTCGGTGTTAAGTTGGATTCTAATTGCATTGGTCCCACCTTCCTCGATGGAACTCACATGAAGATTGCTCAATTTTTCAGTGGAAGATACGATGGAGACTGTGTCTACACATACAAGAAGTTGGGTAGAAATGTTGAAGTGATCCTCCCCAATAGGAACATCACATATCTCAACCTTCCAGGAGCAGTTGCCTTTAATATTGGAGAGGAGCATGTACTCGGGCCTCATGGAATACTAGGCCCCATGGTAGTAAGCAGAAGGAGAAGGGGTAATTCATCTATTCGTTCAGTAAGAACGCAACAACCAGAAAGGCAGGAGAACACTGATGAAGCAATCTACGGGCCACCTCGCTACCACTTTGAGCCTTATGCAGGAGGTCTAGCCCCAGGACCTCTCCGCGATGCTCATGAGCACATTGATAAGCTCCAGCGATGGAACAAAGCTCAAGATCGCGCCTTCTACAAGCTTAAGACGAAGTATAAGGAGTTGAAGAAGACGATGAAGAAGACACTGAAGAAGATGGCTGATGTTTTGGTAAGAGGAGGTGTAGCAGGATGTAGCTCCAGTGACTTTGCAATGGCCAGCACATCAGCTCCTCGACCTCAGCGTGACAGCCAGCAAGAGCGTGCTAAGCGCAACTTTGTGGCCCTTCCATCAGAATCAGGGAACAAATCTCCATCCTTGACATCCTCCGATGATGACTCTAGTGACAATGTGAGTAGCGCACCAATGGATCAGTCCGGTGCACCATACGGCTACTACAATGCAGCCTACAATCCCTATGGTCCTCCTTATGGCTACAGCGCCCCACAGCCAGGCTACTACATCACATACCCTGATCCAGACGAGTCTGACTCACCCGGGGGAGATACTCCTTCCAACCCCGACAACTAGCAAGGTACTCCATTCCTTCCCATTGTATATACCGCTTTCATTTCCTGCATTTTATTTCCATTCTCGGTATCTCTCTCTACTTAACAACACAGAGACTGTGTGACTTAAGTTTGGGGGAGGTACCAAGCATTTAATCATGTTTTCTTTGTTGAAAAATCAAAACAAAAACAAAAATCATGTAGGTCGCATCATTTGCATTTTTAGGAGAGTCTAGAGCATATAGTTTGCATTCACTTGCATTGGGAACAATGATTTTAAAACACCTTGTAATGAACACTTGTCAAGAGCTCAAAGTGACACCCTAGTTAGACACATCAAGTAGCTTAAACACCTCTTGAAAACCTTGCACGCTTCGAGCCTTGGAAACTCTTCTTGAAACATGTTTGCTTGCTTTAAATCGACATTGTTCTTAAAACCAGCTCCAATCTGAATTTTGGCTTAATGAACTTAATCTCTCTTGCATATGGGCACTTGCATACTTGATCATGGATCTCATACACATTTAGGTTATCTTATTCCATTTTCACCACTCTTTTGTTAACCCAAATGGTACTCCACACCCTTGAATTGAACCCAAGCCATTCTTTTGAGACCAAATATCTAATTTGCATGAGTGAGGCCTTCTTTTGATAGCTTGTCATGTGCAAAATCTTGAGAGTATTGGAGGCGACATAGGTTTGTTCACATCTCTTGCTAGCATTAGAATCTCTTTTGAGCTGGCATCTAGGATGGTGAGTGGGGTTTGTGTGTTTCAAAGCTGATATTTTGGGTTGTGAATGAGAGATTATGAGAAAGTTGAACCAAAGTGTACCTTACGAAAAGGAAAGAAAGCCACTAGGAACCAAACCGAATGAAGAAGAGCTCTAGATTATGTATTAAGTAACCCTTCCCATAAAAAAAGAAAGGAAACAAAGAAATAAGTTTTGGGGGAGAAGATGTGTAAAGAAAAAGCGTTAGAGCTACCTAATAGAAAGTTTTTGACAAATTCCTAGTTGGTTGTGTTAATAAAAAAAAAGGAGAGAGAGAAGAGTAGTGCTTGTTCATGGGGAGAGTGATGTGAGAAGAGATTATTGGGGTATGAGATGAAGAATAAAAGGGGTAGACATTGTGATCACTTAGGAAAGGGTAGAATGATGAGAATAAGACTATGTATGCATCAGTTGCCTCTAGTCTTAGATAAATTTTGCATATTGATCAAGCTCCTTATTCTTGAGTGATAGTCACTAAAAATGATACATCTGAACCCTCCTTTTCACTCTCATTAGACCTGTTGCTTGCCTAGCCAAATGATTGAGATCATGTGCCCATTTGTAAGACTTCACTTTGTGTGTGTGTGTGTGTGAACTAATGTGAGGGTTGGTTTAAAGACTTGTAAATTGAAGAGTATTGCATCTTGTTTAAAGGCATAAGAGTGTGTTGATAGGCCTAGAGAAGCTAGAGTGTGATAAGAGAGTGTGTTCATGCTATTTGGAATGTCTCCTTGGGATGTTAAGTTGAGTTCTTAGATGTGTTTTCTCTTGGTTATGAGTTCCCACCTTCAAACCTCTCTTCCCATAAGTCCTTGAAAGTTCACTTGAGGACAAGTAAAGGACAAGTTTGGGGGAGTTGATATGTTGCATATTTACTTAGTTTTAACCTTGCATTCTTACTTATGTTGAGCATATAGATTAGATTTAGGCACCTCTAGGTTGCATATTGCATGCATTTGTCTTTATCAGGTCATGGAACATGCTATGGAGTCTCTGGAGGTGTTTGGGGTCGATTACATGTCAAAAGAAGGTGCAAAGGTGTCATTTGGCGAGCCGGAGAAACCACAGCGGAGTCAAGAGGTCGCTGCAGGGAGAACCAGCCGGAGCGGGGTCGTGCAGCGGGTCCGGGGGTCGCTCCACCTCCACAGCGGAGGTTTGGCAGCGTACGCAAGGGGGTCGCTCGCCTTTGAAGAAGAAAAGAGAGAGCTCACAGCGGGCCTTGGCAGCGGGGTCAGGACCCCGCTGTGAGCTCCGAAGCGGGGTCGTGCAGCGGTGTGGTGACCCCGCTGCGCGTATTCCATGTGACGAAAAACTCAAGTTTAGGGACCTTTTTGCAATTTCGTTTTTAATATTCTGAGTTGGAAAAACCTAAGTTTAAATTATTCTGTAAGCCACCATTGGAGATCTATCTTTGTTCTTGAAGGAAATACTTGAAAACCTATTGGAAAGTTCATCTTTTAAGATCATTGATTTCTTTGTTCATTGTTTTAACTTGTGTATTTCATCACCTACATGATTAAACTTGAATCTAAAATGGGTTTAAGAGTAGTCATGATGTGTAGTGAGTAAATCAACCTTGAATTCATGAATTAGGGAGACTAAGGATGATTACTCTAGAATGAGAGTGTTTAGTTTAGATTTCTCCTATTCCTTGTTTGTAGAGTGATCCTAATGCTTCTCTTGAGTTGGCCACTCAAGGGTTGATCTTTATACATTTTCCACTCACAAAGTGTTCGATGAAATGTCTGAGTCAACTCTTCTAAGCCTTTAACATCCTTTACCAAGGATACTTGTTGTTAAAGGTGTAAGATGGCTAATTGACTTGTTCTTAATGATTGCTTTCATGATATTCAACCGAAGAAGTTTGATGTTTGAATTGTGTTTGCAAATGAACATTCATCTAGACATAGAGTTTGTTTAGAATTGTGTCTAGGCCTAAGGTAGATAGATTAATTGATCACTTGCCACTCTTAGTTCGAAAACTGATCATCCAAGGTCATTGTTCCCTATACCCATGGATTCTCCCATCTCTTAATTGTTAAAGTTTATTTTGTCATTGCATTCTTTACTTCATTTCAATAGTAGTTGTAATTCAAAACCAATCAACCATATGATCGTACTTAGATTAAGCTAGTACTTGTATTCTCGGTGCTTTTAAATCTCTCAGAACTGGTTCGACAATCTTTTATACTACATCATTTGTCTTAGGAGCCTTGAAACTCCTAATATCAGTGCTTGATCTCGTCGTTCCTCGATAGCATCTAACGCGTCCAGAAGCATATCGCTGTTGAGTTCAACGTGCTTCGTCATACTTGATCGTCGTAGACTGGCGACGTTCACCTCGGCCGGTGCCATGGCTTCAACTCCGTGAGCGAGAGAAAAGGTGTTGTCTTGGTAGCTCCTCTCGGAGTTGTCCTGTGCGACTAGAGAACTCCATCTAGCTCATCTGCTCAGTGACCCTTCTTTAAGTCGAGTCTATTTTTGATTCCGTCGATGATGGTTTTGTTCGAAGATTCGGCCAGTCCATCACTTTGCGGGTATCTCGGACTGATGTGTTAAGGCGGATTCTCCATTTGGAGCAGAAGTCGCGGAACTGGTGGGAGATGAACTGTGAACCATTGCCGGTTACGATTTCGTATGGGAGGCCATGACGGCAGATGATATTCTTCCATACGAACTTATGGACTTCTTTCTCCGTGATGTTAGCATAGGATTCGGCCTCGATCCACTTTTTGAAATGGTCAGTGAGAACGAGGATATACCACTTTTGCCGAGATGGGGTCATCGGGCCGACGATATCCATTGCCCAACGCATAAAGGGATATGGCGCTTTCATAGTTCGGAGCATCTCGGTCGGCAATGGATGGTCGACGCGTGCCTTTGGCACTTGTCGCATCGTCGCACATATGATTCGCATTTGGAAACCATCGTTGGCCAGTAAAAACCTAAGCTTTTGACCTTGAGGGCAAGAGCTCGTGCGCCAGAGTGGTTGCCTCCTGCTCCTTCGTGAGTTTAGGCCATGACGAGGTAAGTCTCTTCACCATGAAGACAGCAGAGAAGGTTTTTGTTTGCGGTCAGTCGGTGAAGCGAGCCTTCAAGGACAACGTAGTTTGCACTGTGTGCTTTTAATCGCCTGGCGTTCCACTTTTCCGGGGGAGGTTTGCCGTTGGCAAGGAAATCGATGAGCTCGGTTTGCCAGTCCTGTGAGATCTCGTCAGCTTGTTGAATCGCGAGGACGAGATCGGTCTCAGTAGATACTGCTTCACCGGGAGTGTCTATAGTTGGTTTCTCGATGTTATGGATGGGAATTGTCCTTTGGACCTGATCGCGGAGTTTGCTGCCCAGCGCTGCGAGGGCGTCAGTACACACGTTTTCTCTGCGAGGGACTTTGACTAGTTCGAAGAACTCGAACTCCTTAGCGAGGTCTCGTACGACCTTCGGATAAGCATCCATCCCTTCGTTTCGAGTATCGTAATCGCCGCTGAACTGACTAGTGACCAGCTGGGAATCCTAGTACGCGCTCACTCATTTCGCATAGACCGTTTTTGCGAGGCGTAAACCCGCTATAAGCGACTCATACTCTGGTTCATTGTTCGAGGCTGTAAATCCCAGACGGTATGATTGCCTTATCAGTTCTCCCGTCGAAGATTATAGCTGGACTCCTGCCCCGATCCTTTGTTCGTTGAGGATCCGTCGACGTGAAGGATCCAGTTTTGAGTCGGGAGTATGAGGTCTTGCTCTAGCTCGGGTGAAAGTTAAACCATGAAATTGGCAAAAAAACCTGGGACTTGAATGTTGTGCGGTTACGAAACACTATGTCATGCTCACTCAGCTCGATCGCCCACTTGGACAACCGCTTTGATTGGTTCGAGTTCTGCATCACTGTGCGCAGCGGTTGGTTCTTCAATATTTCAATCGTGTGGGATTGGAAGTAAGAACGAAGCTTTCTTGCCGAAATAACGACTGCCAATCCCATCTTTTCGAGTGTAGAAAATGGGCTTTTGCTCGCCCGGTCCTCCTTGAAAAGGACACTGCTGATTACCGTTGTGGAGACTGCGATGTATAAGAGTAGTGTGTCACCTGCTTCTGGTTTGGCCAACACCAGCAGTGTGGTCAAGTATGTCTTGAGTTGGGTGAAGGCCTCTTCGCACTTGTCATCCCATACGAACCGTTTATTTCCGCGCAAGAGCTCATGGAGAGGGAGGCACTTGTCGGTTGACCCAGAGATGAAGCGGTTCAGCGTGGCGATTCTTCATGTTAGTCGTTGGACTTCACGACTGTTCTTCGGACTTGGGAGGTCGAGGATCGCCGAGATTTGTTTAGGGTTTGCTTCAATCCCACGTTGTGTGACGATGTAACCAAGGAACTCGCCGGACTGAACCCCAAACGTACACTTGGCGGGGTTTAGTTTCATCCCGTACTCGTTCAATTTCTTGAAGCATGCATGCAGATGATCCAGGTGATCTTCAGCTTGGCGCAATTTAACCATCATGTCATCGATGTATACTTCCATCGTCTCGCCCAACTTATCCGCGAACATTCTGTTAACGAGGCCTGATAGGTCGCTCCGGCGTTCTTCAGGACAAAAGGCATTACGTTGTAGGCGAAGGTTCCCCTTTCCATTATGAATGCAGTCTTTTATCGGTCGTCTTGGTGCATTTATATCTGATTGTATCCCGAGAAGGCGTCCATGAAGGATAGAAGCTCGTTGCCAGCAGTCGATTCTACTAGTTGATCGATGTTTGGTAACGGGAAGCTGTCCTTAGGACATGCTTTGTTTAGATCCATGAAATCGACGCATAGCGTCACTTCTCATTTTTTGTCTTCACGACTATTGGATTTGCGAGCCAGTCGAGGTAGCGTACCTCCGAGATGGATCCTGCTTCGAGTAATCTCTCGACTTCTTTGTTGACTGCTTTGGATCATTCTGGTCCAAGCTTACGCCGTTTCTGTCGAATAGGCTTGAAGGTCGGGTCGATGTTCAGTTCATGCGAGGTAATATTCGGGTCGATCCCCTTCATGTCGGAAGTGGTCTACGCAAAAGTCGAGAGGGTTTTCTTGAGGAAAGCGATGATTGTCTGCAGCATTTCATCGGAGATAAGGGCACCGATTCTCACGACCTTGGATGGGTCAGAGTCGTCGATCTGGATCTCGATTACTTTGTCCTTTTGAGGGAAAACCTTCTAGATCGGGCGAGCAACGGTGTTTACACACGGAGTCGGCTTTTGGAGTTTGAAATTCGCAACGAGGAGGTCGCGAGCTGCCTGCTGGTCCCCGCGTAGTGTCTTGATGCATTTTTCGTTCCCTGGAAACTTGACGCATTGGTGGTAGGTCGAAGAGATCGCTTTCATTGAGTGGAGCCATGGTGTTCCTAGGATTGCGTAATAGGGTTCATCTGTCGTGACAACTGAGAACTTGACTGTTCGTGTAACTCCTCGAGCGAAGATTGGAAGGCGGATAGTCCCGATCATTTCCTCTGAGACCCCGTTGAATCCGATCAATGATCTGTTGGAGGGTTTGAGGAGACGGAAGTCAACTCCCATCTTCTCGAGTATTTTGTGGAAGATGAGGTCGACCGAGCTGCCGATGTCAATTAAGACCTTGGTTATTTCACATGCTCCGATGCCGAGCCCGACGAGTAATGGATCATTATGCGGAATGTTGACCCCAAGTGATCGACGGGTCATTATCGGGCACCGTAGGCCATCGTTGTGATATCTTTGGCTGGGATTGATGATTATTGATCGATCGGACTGACTCACCGCATAGGGGAGACCCGCCCAAGACCACATTGATGCGCTTTCTCCGGATCTGCTCATGCAGATCGCCGTTTGGTGGTGTGATCTCGTAAGTTGGAACCTTGTCATCGGATTTTGCCTCCAAATGGCGTCTGAGGTCAGAGCCTTTGGACTGGCTTAACTTGATACGAAGGTCCTCTTCCTTCGAATTGAGGACTGTGCGAAGATCCGTGTGGCCGTGATTGATTTCAACCTTCCTTGCCTTGGCGGCGTTGATCATAGCTAGGAGGTCCGCAGACGCTGAAGCTGCTTGTGATTCAGGTAGCTCGTCTGTAATGACGACTCACGTCAGTAGCTTACGAAGGTATTTGTCAGTAGCTAGTGCAGACAGTATCGTCTGTTTACGTAGCAGGGTGAGCGTTGAGGCATCGACGAAGGTCGATTAATGGTGAGTCGGCCGCGGTGTCAGTTGAAATCTCGGAGCGAGTGAGTATGATAAACAAAGCTGTCCTCCAGGTTGAAGTTTGTAGGAGTTCCATCCTTTCCCTCGGATCTCTACGGACAAACCATCCGACTGATTTACATGATAAACAAAGCTCTTTTCGGGTTAGTTTTGTCCATGAGGGCGTGTTGTCGGGGCTCGGTTCACATTTCAGGCGCTTTGGCCACTAACGTCCCTCCCGGTTTTGCTGCGTTCTACTTGCTTATTATCGCTTTGGTGTCTTCCTCCATACAGATGAAGTTATGAGACCGGGCAATGGCATCAGCAAGGGATTTTGTTGGGTGGTTGTAAAGATCGTGTCGGAACTTCGAGCGTACGTAGAGGGTGTTCATGAGGGCCTTTACGGTGATTGCATCAGGGACTTGCACTTTTGCTACGATTCCTTGAACTTCTACATGAAAATTCGGAGGCTTTGTCCTGGTAAGTGAGAGAGGTGCCAGAGGTCGGAGATTGTGGCTTCTTCTCGAGAAAACATGATATAATTTTTGAGGAAAACTAACGATAGGTCGTGGAAACTGTCAATGGAGTTTTTGAGTAGGCTAGTGAACCAGTTGAGTGCTACACCCTTAAGAGTTTCAACGAAGAGCTGACAGAACCCTGCGTCTTGCTCCTCTGGTGCAAAGTTCTGGTGTCGCATCGCGACGTTAAAGGATGTAATAAGAGTGGTCGGATCTGAGAGACCGTCATATGTTGGCAAGCGGAGCTTCTCCATCGTCTTGGGCCGGACGTCTGTGATCTTGCTAGTAAACGGTGTTTGGAGAGTGTTCGCGAGGACGCTTTTGATGAGCGGAGCAGAAGTCGTGACTCCGTGGATTTTTGAGTTTATTTCGAGGAGGGCTTGCTTGAAAGCAGCGATTTCTTGGACAGTTTGCAGATCTGGGCGGTTTACCGGTTGCGCAGAGTCGTCCGGGACTCCGGCTGGCACGATGGGCTGGTTAGCCGGAGTAGGGGTAGGGTTTGTGTTGAACAGAAATCGTCGGGTCGTGGAAAGGTTTCCTCCGGTACCATCTGGGTTTGCGAGTTTGGTGGTGATTGCCGGGAGGTGTTCGTTTGTAGCTTTCTGAGCTTCGTCTTGGCGAGCTAAGAGCTTCATGATGGTACCGACTCATAGCTTCGTTGACGCTACTTTGCTATGCCCCACGGTGGGCGCCAACTGTTCGAACCGAGTACGGTCTTTTATAAGTGAGAAGGGTGACGGAACTCGTCGGTGGGTTATGACAAAGGCGGTTATACTATAAGTGGCGAAAGAGTAGCTTTATGAATGAAAGAGTTCGGTTTACAAACAAGGTAACAAGAGGCGAGGCGGCGTTGCTCTGAGAGCTCAGCCGTGTCGTACAAGTCGGAAGAAATTACAAGAGTGAAAATCCTAATTCTAGCCGGCTTGTGAGTGGAAGGAAAATTATTTTGGATCCCCTTCTTGTTGCCTTTTCTCCTTTTTTTATAGCAGCATTCCCTTGACCTAGCGAGCTGGTCGCGTGTACGGAGGGCCTTTCGCCAAATGGGCCTTGGTCGTCCCGCTAAGGTAAGTGCCCTAGCTAAGTGTCGTTAACTTGGTTATTCGCGAGGATTATCCAAGTTAAGCTAATCCTGCTTGCTAATCAACGAGGTGGTACCTCGTTGGGCTGGAGCCTGAATGGGCCGAGCCTACTATTCAGTGAGCCTTATGAAAGGGAGTATTCCACCACCTACACATACTTGATTGAGTTTGACTCTAATACTATTTATAACACCCTTAGCACCCCACTGGATCTTTAGAGCTTACCACCTGATCGATGGTCAATCGTTATTACCACACAGTTTTTTTTTATGTGCTTCGACCTGATTTGCAGATATCATGAATCGCATCACGATAGGTCACACATAATTTTACTACTCTAACTCGAGCACGCGTAAGATGTATATAGGAATAAAACCACATAAATTGGGTTCAATTAAACCGAAAGACCCTTAAATATTTTTCACATTTACAGAGAAATTATTTACATTGTGACCCAACATAATTCCTGCTGGGTCCGCCAGCCACTATATATATATACATCTTTTTTTTTGAACAATCACTCACTATATATTTATATTAGATTAAGATCCGCGTCTTGCGTGGAATGAATATGACAAATTTCTTTTACATATTATATATTTACATAATATGAAATAATAAATATATACTGATAATTAAAAAATTTAGTAACTATATATTGGTGTAAACACATAAATAATATTTATTAATTTAAACAAACACCTTTTCTATTTTCTATGGTATACAATTAAATTTAAACGATATTAACATAAAATATAATATATTTTAAATATTGATATCTGTTAAAGTATAGTTTATACACATATTTTTTTGACCATATATATATTTGTATAACAAATTTTTTTTTAATCATTTATATTTGTTATAACATAAATTTAAAACCATGGATCACAAAAGTTTCAATATGAAATTTTAAAAACTTTAATCATTTATAGTCATTTTTAAAAATTTAAAATATAAAATATACGAAAACTCTAAATATTTATTATATAGTTAATATGGTCGTTTAATTTATTTTAATAAGTTAAAATTTAAAAAATGATAAAGAATAGACTATTTTTATCAAATCGTTATTACTGAAAAATCATTAATTGTCATGTATACTTTAGACACATTTGGAAATTCCGTTATTTTTATTTAAGAAAACAATGAAGAATATTAATAGCTAATTAATGATTAGTTTAATAAAAAATTTACTGTATATTTAGATGAACCAACATATTTTTCTAAGAATTCTAAGAATGATTGTGGTGATGACACGTGGCAACAAAAAAATATTGTAATGCTCCTCTTTTAATATATAGAGGATATTAAAAATATTACGTTTAAATATTTAAATAAAGAGTAAAATTTGTTCTCTAGTTTATGTTATCCTTTTTAACTCTTGCTTTTATGGAAATAATACCAGACTACAAATAAAAGAAATTAAATTAAAGCATGCAGGACCAAGATCTATGCATCGAATGGGGCAGGATAAACGGATTAGATACTGCGGTACAGTTTGGTTACGGTTTGTATAAGAGAAACACATACTTCGAAACATTTGTGGTTTGTCAAAGACAAACGGTTCAATATTTTGTGAATGGTAATATTTATAATGAATAGTGTAACTGCAGAATCCATATACAATATTTACATTTTGTAAGTTAAAATCATTGACTAATATAATTTAAATATGTTTCTATCTATTATATAAAAATATTTTATAAATCTGTAAAGAATTCTAAATAAAATTTACTTGTATTTCATTTTAAAATCATGCCATCAAACTCTAAATATATAGTGCTTATCGTTTTAATGAACTTGCTAAACAATCTTGTTACTTTGCATGTCTAAATTAATATAAGATGTATAAATATATACATATATGAAAAGGTTATTTATGAAAGTTGAATGGTTATTAAGAAAATCGCTTGGGCGGAACTACATAGAATCGGTAGTAAGATTGCATTGGACGTCAGTGAGCATAATATCTGATCAGGACCCAAAATTCACCTCCAACTTCTGGCAAGCATTTCAGAAGGTGCTTGGGACGAAGGTCCACTTCAGCACTGCATACCACCCTCAGACGGATGAGCAATCGGAAATGACTAACATCAGAGGACATGATGCAGTCAAGCGTACAAGAATGGTGAAAAAGTGGAGCGAATACCTACCCTTGGTGGAGTTTCCCTATAATAATAGCTACCACGCGAGTATTGAGATGTCTCCCTACGAGGCACTTTTATGGGTGAATTTTTCGCACTCCCCTATGTTGGACCAAAGTGGGGGAGAGGCAAGAAATTGCACCAGATATGGTAAGAGAAACAAACAAGCAAGTGAGACTGCTCAAGGAAAAGTTGAAAGAAGCCCATGATCGCTAAAAGAGTTATGCGGATAAGCGTCGGAAGGATTTTTAATTCGGGGCCGGTGACGAAGTGTACCTTAAAATTAGGACATTCTGGGGAAGTGACCGGAACCGTAAACTTAAGAAACTGAGATTCAGATATATGGGACCATATGCGATAACAGAGAAGATCGGAGCGGTGGCGTATCGCTTAGAATTGCCACAAGAGCTGTCAGATTTCCATGATGTGATCCACGTGTCGGTATTACAAAGGGTAGTGCGAGAACCAGATCTCATCTTGCTACAACCACCGACGGACGTACAGCGCAACCTTTCCCTGTTCAGCCAGCTGGTAAGGATCATACATGAAAAGGAAGTAGTGGTCAACAGGAAAAAGACCAAGAAGGTGTTGGTCTGTTGGGAACAAGATGGCATCTTCGAGGATGTATAGGAACCTGAGATTCATCTAAGGGCCAGTCACCTTGGGATGTTTGGTATTGATGAAAGAGCTAGTGATACGATGCAGGATTCGGGGACGAATTCCAATTTAGTGGGGAAGAATTGTAACATCCCAGGCCCAGTCCAAGATGGAAACTCACTTGCTAGACGACCAAGAAGAGGAAACCCTAGACTTAACCTCACCCCCAACTTATAAAAGGAGCTGCCTCCCTAGGTTTAAGACACAAGAGAGACAACAAGCAAAGCCCTCCCGAAGCAAGACCCCGTTGTCATCGCCCTCGCCACACGCCACCACCGACCAGCCGCCGTCGACGTCCACAGTCGTGAACCACCGTGCGCGAAGCCCTAGCCGTCGGACCCGAGTCCTGAGCCGCCGTCTTCGCGATACTGTAGCGTGTAACCACCTTCAAATTGTCAGGTAAGGGCTGGAATCCTAATCTCCTATGTTACCAAGGATGACAGATCTGAAACCTAAACCTCGTTATCTTCTCTCTTTTGTGTCAAAGGACACAAATCTGTGGTGTTGACTGCCTCCTCTTCCTTTTCCAGATCCAGATCTACGTCACCGAACAAACTAAGGTGAAGACTTGGTTGTGAACTTGTCTCATGTTGAGTCGACCGTCAGGACTTAGTCCTTTGTTAATCGGATCTAGGTTTGTGGGCGTGAATGATGTGAAATCTGTGCTAGATCTATATTCCTTGAGATATGTGTTATGTATGATATGACAACCTAGACATGCTAGGGTGTTGTTGAGCTAAGGTCAAAGTGAAGAGTTAGTAAATAAGTATGAGAATAAGAATGATGATCTAAAAGTGAATGAGAATGAGGATGTGAATGTGTCAATGTATTTGTTTATTTTTCCTGCTTGGACCACCGAGAATGGGTGGGCATTTTGATTCTAGGATGTGTGAACCAACGGGACAGTAACCTAACACGAGGTACCTGCAAGGGCCCCCACAGGACAGTAGCCTAACACGAGGTACCCGTGGGTGAGATGTGAAAGACCGCAAATGCGTGGTGAGTGCATACGCCTTAGGATCGAATCATGCTGAATCGTGGAAAAATGTGACCATCCGACCTTGTACGTGGTGGTAACCGTGGGTAGACAGCATTGCACGTGGGCCGAGAGAGGTCGCACGTGGGCCAACGAGGTGCTTACGGGTGGTTACTTAAGGTTTGGGGGACACCGATTGCGTAAGATCTCCCAGAACTCACTGATATTCGTGTGGGGGACGTCCATAAGACGACCGTAGGTCTCAGAGGTCTAGGTGATTGATGTTGCGTCAGTTTTACTTGTTGCATGATAGATCTTATTAGTTTATGACTGTGAGGATTGGTTGTTCTTCTTGAGCTGAGTTTGTGGGTTCTTGGAACCTGCCCTCAATGAGTTATCCATACTCACCCTTCTCTTTTCAAGTATGATCGAGACGGAGCAGATATAGGTGTCTGTTTGGTGCACGTGTTCGTTTGGCTTCCATTTATTATTCATTAACCATTTTCTTTTTCGCCTTTTTTTTAAGACTACCGCTTTTACGTTTCTGTTTTGATATTTGGGTTGGATTTTGTGTAAGTTCATTTGAGATTTACTGAAGGATTGTTGGACGAAAGTGGAATGTTTAAGTTTTAAGAAAGATCCTCGGGATTGGGATGTTACAAGTTAGATCGAAAATAAGAAATGTCTATTTATCTTTTTAATGAAATATTTTAATCATTTTAACTCTTAAATATTATATTAATAGTTAACAAAATTAGGATTATCCAAAGAATTTTCTTCTTATACATTGGGGGTGATTGGTTGGATTGTAAGTGCTGACCTTAGCTTTAATTTTTATCTACAGCACTTAAATCACCAATCATGATTTATCTTATTTTTTAAAGCTACAAACAAAAAAACTAAAAAAATGGTTGTAAAATCCTTATTTTCTAAAGCTACATTTTTTTTGCTATAGAAAATATGGTGCTGTAGCAATAAATTTTAAAGCTACATATTTTACAGCTAAATCCAAAAATGCTACAAACTATTTTCTACAGTAAAACTTTTACAGCTACAATTCAACCAATCATCCTCGTTGTATCTCCCGAAGAGTATCAGTCCGGTTAAATGAGTTTTCTAAATATATATATATATATATATATATATATTGGTGATGTTGACAAATAAAAAAGGGGCAGCACCTCATATCCGATGAGTGACATGTGATTTGTAGCTCATTAAGGCAATAAAACAAAACATAAAAAATAATTGAAATAAATTCGATCCAATTATATTGTTGGGGAAGTCAAAATGGGTGAGTATTTGATTTCCACTTCCTTTGCGTACATTAGAAATTAAAAGTCGTTGGAAATTATATTTCGTTATGGACAAGGTTCATGTTCAAAGTTAATATTTATAAAATTCGTTTTGCTATCACATCACGTAATGTCATCCACATCACACACACATATTAACCTTATACATATTCACTATAAAAAATAGAATGGGTGGTGTCATCACGTAATGTCATCTACATCATACATATTCACTATAGATAATAGAATGGGTGGTGTCATCTCAGATGAAGAATACCATGAATATGTGCTATCTAAAATGCACTGACTATGCCTCACACTACCCGAATGCACAAGCGCATAATTTTAAAGTCATCAATTGTTCTATTTCATAGTCATTGTATTTAGATCCTTGCAATCAATGGCGAAACTCGAGCATGTCGAATATTGGAGAATTGTCCATCGCACATTGCAATGATTTCACTTCTGAATGTTAGGAAGTCTCTACCCTTCTTAAGTTTTGTGTCCACATAAGTTGAATTTTTCCTAAACTATCAATCCAAACCCAACCACAACCAATGAACTATGTTGTGGAAGTCCAAGAACGATCAACCATACAAATATTTTTCAAACTTATGACTTAGGATCCCTCAATCGCCTACTCTTGTAGAGTGGAGATTGTCATTTCATCTGCATTGAACCAGATTTGGCATTGACTCCCGTATAGCGGACAAGCTCCAGAGGGTCGCTATCTATCCCTAATAAAATTATAATTTTTAGTTTTCCAAATATATCAAATTATCCAGGGATAAAGATCCCTTTCTAATTCTGGTTAACGATTCTATTCTTCCTCTAAAAAAGATACTCGGTAGCGGAAAGATGTTAAGGCTAGATGGATTTGTTGATAAGGACCATGCTTGTAGAGTTGGAGGTCATTCAACTATGACATGAATTACAGTTTCTTTTAGTTCTCACATCTAGGGAAGTAATTATCACATTTCATATTATGACACGGGGGTTTTGTTGTTACGGCCACATGATCTGTTAATAATTGCCACATAAGATGATATATTTTCTGGGGTGTTTCAACTTTTCAAACCTAGGTTTAGAGCTTGATTATACTGAGTTTCAATACCTCCCATTCCTTTGACTCTCCATCAATAAGGTCACTAATGCGCATTATCGGGTGTCGGACAAGGGCATAAGGTTTAGCTGGTCTTGCTGTGTATGGTAAGGATCCTCCAACAAATTGATCTCATATCTAGAAATGAATTTTTTTTTTTTTAATTCTCATTATAGTAGCTGACGAGCTCATTCTGTAGTTTCTTCTCCTCAAAACTTGCACCACAAATGAATCTGGGTATTGAAAATTCTTCATAGTTGTTTTAATAGTAAAGCTAGATTGAACTCATTAATCACACAAAAACCAATGTCGCCCTCTTTTCTAGATAAACAAAGGTTTTCCCATTTTTTCCCGTGAATTCCTCGTTTTGGTGGATTCGAATGCCACCAGAATTGTGCAATGAAACTTGCGAGGTTTTCACATATCTCTAGTGGTAGCGGGAAGCTAGACATAACATAATTAGGAAGATCTAATTAACAAAATATATTTAATTCGCACTTTCTTCCCTCATTTAGATATCCATCTTTATGTCCATTCGTTCACTCTATTCATTAGTTTGTCCTTTAGGAATGCAAATAATTTGTATTTACAACCGCTGATATCTTTTGGAATCCCTACATACGTCCCATTCCTCCCTCATTCTGATTCTGAAGTGTATCTTTGATCTGTTGTCTAACATCTTCTCCAACCCTCTTACAAAATAGTAAAACGGATTTCTAAAGTTAATACATTGGCCATATGCTTGTCTATATTTTCAGACTACTTTCATTATTTCTTCATATTCACGGGGCTTCGCCTTACAGAAAAATATGCTGTCATCAGCAAATAGAAGGTGAGATACCTAGGGACACACAAAGGCAACCTACATTCCTCTTATCTTTCCTTGGTTCTATGATTAAGAAGGCTATCGAGCGCTTCTTTGCATAAAATATAAATGAAAGGAGACAAAGGATCTCCCTGGCTTAGACCTCTCTCTAGGATAATATTTCCCCTACATTGTACTTGGCAAAGGTTATAGACCACATTATCGATTTGATTCAGGTTTCTACGAATCCCATTTTCACATAACAGCTTCAATGAACGACCATCACATCCTATCATACGCTTTTGATATACCCTATTATTTATCAGGTTTATACCCATGATATGGACCCCATTTGGAGTCTATTTTTTGTGTCTAGGTTATATATTATATTGTTTTCAGGTCTAGGTTCATTTTGGAGCTTTTTGGATGAAGAACTCGTAGCTGACAAGAATCAGCTATGTTAGAGTCGATACTACAAGATCATCATCGATCGATATTGCTTCCCTAGCATCGATCGATAGTCAAAGTGAGAACAGATCCGAATTTACTCAGAATCGGACTTGGAGCCCAAGACTAGCATAATTACAATATTAATCCTCGAGTTTTTACCTAATTATATAATGGTTTCTGCTACCCTTGGGCAGAGAACCGCACTTTTTACTTAGATAGTTTTTCATTGTTAATGGGAAGAAGATCTAGCAATACTTTTCTCATTATTTTGTATTGGAACCCCAGTTTTATATCTATGCATTCTTTTCAGAATATGAATAAGTTATGCATGATTATGTCTGAGTAGTTCCTTTTGTTTGATTTAGGGTTTGATATGGATCTGATGAATTAGCATAAAAATATTTTGCTAGAAGAGTTAATATCCATTGATTGAAAGTATACTTAATGCAAGCTCTAGAGTAGCTAACTAGAACTTGATCTTAGGACTTAGGATACTGTGAGAGTAGGTTCTAACTGAGTACATTCTAATTAAGTTAGGTTTGCTAGAAAGAAGCGAGAGCTGATCGATCATACCTGATGGTAATCAACTCGCCATAACCATCAATCGATAGTGATAATTAGTTGGCGGTTGTTACCTTGTGTATTTAGGACATCCAATAAACAACCTATCAATTATATTTCACGTTGCAACACACTAGATCTAGCTATTTTTCTTATTTTAATTTAGTTAACTCTAAAAGATTTCATTTTTACTTCATCTTGATAACTAGTATAAATACTTCATCTAGCTTAACCATAAGATTACTAAATCTTTTGTGTGCTGTGCTCTATGTGGATTCGATCCCTAACTACTGCAGTTTGATCTCTATTGGCAAGAGTAAGTTTTTAGTTAAGTTTCATAGGGTAATTTGACGGAGTATAATAAGAGTTTTTAAAACCCTGAAACGAAGCTCTGTCAAATTTGGCGCCATTGTCGGGAATCAAAATTCGCCATTAGTTTTACTTTCTAGGTTTAGTCTAGGTTTCTCTCTGGTAGCACAAACACCTTACCATTGGTTGCATACTGAGCATCCTATGGATAGCTTAAAGCGTTTCGAGGATCTAGTATCTCTCATTAAAGCCAATTGAGTCCCTAAGGACTATCTGCTTTGCAATCTCTTCAAGTACTCACTGGTTAAAGTAGCTTCATATTGACTTAAGCAGTTACCACCATGATCTCTTACATTCTGGACAGACATCAAGATTGCGTTTCTACACAATTTCTTTAATAATGCGCGAGCTGAAGATATGAGAAGGAGAATTGCCACTTTCACACATGAACCTGCAAAGATATTCAAGAGTTCATGGATCAGATTCAAGTCTTACCAGCCGATTGTCCACACCATGTATTTAATGAAGTAAAACTGCTTAGTACATTCTATAGAGATATGGATCTAAGGTACCAGTGATAGAAAGTTTTGGACTAGAGGTCCAGAAGAGGCTACAAATTTGATTGAGAACTTGAAATCCAGCAACATCACGAGGAACACTGACTTCGATAGGAATAAATCAGCACTCAGTAGGGAGCATATAGATGGAGCTAGAGCAGAGCTGGAAACTGTTCATAAGTTACTCAAGAAGCAAGTTAGCTTTTTGGGGGAAGGAGAGGTGGCATTGAAGAAGAAGATGTGAATTACATTAATGGACGCAATTTCTAGAGATATGGGAATCAAGGCTACAACATAAACTCTTATGGCAATGGTCAGATGAGTAACTACAACCAGGATTCACAGCAGAGAAACAAAGACTATGGATCCTCCTTCTATCAGAAACAACTTCCAGAGACTCAAGGGAGCAAGTTGGAAGCAATGGTTGACAGAGTTCTTGAGGCACAGCAGAAGATGACTGTAGACTTCAATGGGAAGATAAATGCTCTGTACCTCAACCTCAACACCAAGTTTGAAAACCTTAACACCCATGTAAAGAAGTTAGAGAACTAGGTAGTCCAGACTAGTGAGGCCATTAAGAAACTTAAGACCATTATTAAGGAGAAGGAAGAGGCTAGACATAAGCACCGCGTCAGTGCCCTGATTCATGACAATTTTTAGGTGGAAGTAAAGAGAGAAAGACTGCAAGATGGTAATTTCTGTGAAGAAATGGTTGACTATCCGAATCAACATCTATCGACATACAGTATTGAACATCGATCCATGGCACCTGTAGAATCTGTGGTTTCATGCGAATCAACCAATATTGATCGACATCACTTTTGTAACATCAATCGATTGCATCCTGCAGGCAGGCTTATTCCTTTTCTCAGCATCAATGCAAGCCTACTAGTTAGACATCCGACTTTAGACACTTCAGAATCCCTGATGGATGATAGTACAACAGGAAGACATTCCAGAAAGAAGCATGAAATTCCAAAACGTCTTCGTAGAGAAGCGAATGAAAAATAGATGGATGACTTTACCAAAAGAGTTATAAAAATTCCTTTCAATACTTCATTTGATGAAGCATATTATACTAAGAGATTGTGGATTTTTTTCAGGGAAACCGAGAAGACTGATGGGGACATAGAGATAATGTTCAACCACATTAGAGAAAACATGAAGCTCAGGGTCAATATCAAGAAAAGAAGTGACCGAGGAAAGTTTGTGATTCTATGCTACATAAAGAGGCACAAATTTCTTTATGCCCTCTATGACATTGGATCATCAGTGAACATAATGCAAAGATCTATGGCATAGAATTTAACCTGAAAGTAGAGCCTTCCAGTGATTTATTCACTTTCGTGGATTGCTCCCAAGTGAATTCATGAGGAAATGTGAGAGATGTTCCTCTACATATTCAGAATGCACTAGTACCAGTAGACTTCCACATTATGGATATCTAGGTAGCCAGGTACTCCTCCGTACTGCTTGGAAGTGCTTTCATGGAAACAGTTGGAGCAGTCTGCGATATGGCAACAAACAGGTTGTATATTTCTTTGATTGATGAATACAAATATTATGAACCTATTAAGTATAAGAGTTGATATAATCTCACTGAATTTGGTAATGATGCAGGTCTTATTGCAACATGTTTTTGCAAATACGAGACGAATGACGAGTTCGACGATGAAGCATCAATCGACGGGCCTGTTTCTCAACAACTGATTGTTTTCCATCCTTTCAGTATCGATTAACACTCATCATCCAACTTCAGATCCAACATCAGATACAACTCGTGATTCCACATCAGCTTAACATCAGACTGAAGAGGAGTACGACGATGATTACTATGAAAAATCACTCATCAAACATCATGCTCTTACCTTAGAAGAAGCTGGCTTCTCAACAGCTACTTTCACAAACCAGAACAGAGCATTGATCGACAGCTTACCTGCATTATCAATCGATACTAGCTCTGCTAAGAGGCACTTTACAGCGTACTCACATGTCGTAGAGGCTTACCCATATGAAGATGAACGCTGCTGTTTCACAGCAGAAGAAGCTGACTACTTCACTCGTACGGCAGCTTTATGGTAGAAAGCATCGATCGATGACACCTGTAAACCATCGATCGAGACCAAGCAGGCAGCAAAGCCCGAATCAACTACAACACCACCACAAGTTGATTACGGTTATCCACAACCGGATGATTTTGGCATTAAACGCGACCTAGAAGGTTATGCCAGGGCTATGGAGGGAAGAGTCCTACACATTTCTAAGAAAGACATTGCAGATATCCTTGCAATGGCTAATGGAGGCAGCAACCTTTTTCAGCAACAGATCAAACATGAAAATGATCAAGCATCGATCGACGGCCAACACAACGCATCGATCGACGCCACACTTCCACGAGAAAGGGCTGATTACGACGAAGGCTGGCCAAACGACGATTACATTTATCTAATATCGATCGATATGGTACCTCCTATACTGATCGATGGCCATGTTGAATATGGGTCTAGAGCGTTTCATAATGGGAAAATAATTAAGGAAAGATGAATATGGCATCTATAGAGATGAGCATGACAACGCAAGAGCTATGTATGACAAAGTTGTCAATGTGCAGAAAGAAGACATCAGAGCAGTTCTAGAAAGAGCTAACATGTTTGGGCATAGCTATATCTGTTTACCATAGGATAATAGCAAATTCACCAGAGCCACGCTAGGATCAGATTCACTCACCAGACCAGTTCTAACATCAGACACCTACAGCAGAGCAAACATTGATGATATGGTAAATGGAATCTACGGAGCCAAGAGATATCTTCAGAAGATTACTGCAAGAGGCTTGATGATGTCTACTATCCCATAGATATGAGCATCACCCACTTGACCGATACTCATCCGATACACAAACCCAATTAAACCCACCAGTCCATCATATACAATCAAACAGAACATGAGAATCAACAGTGAAATCCATCAACGAAACCATGGTAAACAAACAAAAACCAAAACCCATCAGAAACGAGAATCATCAACCAAAAGCCATCATAGAAGCAAATACAAAGATGCATGCAAATCATTTTCAGATATTGATGGAGAGTCGCCAAGAGAGACGAATCTAGAGTCACCGAGAGAGAGGATCGAGAGTCACCGAGAGAGAGGATGAGAGTTGCTGAGAGAGAGGATAAGAGTTGCCGAGTGAGAGGATGAGAGTCACGAAGAGAGTGGATGAGAGTCACGGAGAGAAAAATAGGATGAGATTTGCCAAGAAAGACGGATCAAGAGTCGCCGAGAGAGGGGATCGAGAGTCACCGAGGTAGACGGATCTAGAGTCACCGAGAGAGAGGATGAGAGTCGGCTTTAATCGTGAGAAAGTCTGATCTTTTTTCCCCAAATGTTACAACCCTAATTTTTTGCGGGTATTGGGCTGTCCATGTCAAAATGGGTTAAGCCCATCGGATTTGGGATGTATTAGTTTTGACCCAAGTGGATAAATTTAGTTTTTGGACTAAAATGGCCAGTCCAATGGGATTTGGACATGGACAGCCTAATGGTCTCCAGACCCATTTGACATCTCTAGATAAGAGCATCAGCCACTTGACCACATGTATGGAGGAGATGACGCAAGAGCTTGACACCATTCAGAAGCAACGTGCGATTGAAGCAGAGACAAGGCAATTGACTGATACCCATAATCCACCATCGATCGATGCTGATTGCGACAAAACATAATTCGTTTCTAAGAAGTTTCTGCAAGATAAGCTTAACAACATTGAGTTCAAACTCAACTTGATATAGGAAAACATCAATAACCTTTTTGAGGATACATCAGAAACATTCTGTGCCAGAATTGGAATGCAGCGCACTTGTATCCAACATCTTCAGAGGAGAACCAGTGCAATATAGACTGCACTGGAAATGCTAAGAATCTTTATGGCCAGACATGAGATAGATATTATCAGTTTCGTAGGTGCATGGTCAAGTATGACCAGAAACAAAGTGGATGCTTGTTTTTCAACAAGTAGTGTGCCACCACTTCTGTAGTCCACCACATCAAATAAGTCAAGCTAAAGACTATAAAACGCGCTCAGTGGGAGGCAACCAACTGTAGTAAGTTTTTATTTGGTTTTTATTTATGCTAAGTTTTAATTTTGGTTATATTTTATATTTATCAAGGTTTTTATGATAACATGATGACAGTTCGAGTCGACCATCGGTCGATTGACAAGTCCACCATCGGTCGACGGCTTTGATGGTTTACCATCAGTCGACGGCTTGGATGGTTTACCATCGGTCGACGGCTTGGATGGTTTACCATCGGTCGATGGCTTGGATGGTTTACCATCGGTCGACGGCTTGGATGGTTTACCATCGGTCGACCTTCACAACCTACCATCGATCGACATTCACTTACCACAACCGATCGATCACCGTTACAGAGTCTGGTATTCTCTAACTTTTTTATTCTTTTACTTATGATTTATTTATCCTAACAAAACCAGGATGGGATAACATTGGGGACAATGTTATTAAAGTCTGGGGGAAATTTTCTGATGATTATTTATTATTTTTGAGTTTTTTCTACTATATGTATATACTATATTTATAATATCTACAATTTTTCTAGAATTTCATAAAGAGTTAAGAAATCGACTATGATCAGATTTTCTATTTGACTAACCACACTATAAGCACTGTTTTTAAGATTGTTGTTTTCATAGTTTACTAAAGATACCAAAGTGGATCATCATGCCTTTAGACCACACTTGCTTAGACAACTTGAAGGAACCAAAGCTGACTTCCAACCCTAACTTGACTAATCCGCTTGTATTGGTGCTTGGTATACACTAGAGAGGAATCCTTCTGCAAGTCTGGAAGGTATGAAAGTCTGTGCATTTTTGGTTCTCTTCTCTCAATCTCTGTTTGGCATCTATTAAAAATATAAAAGATTGAGATGATTTCCTAAGCTGCAGAGGGACAGGTACATTACCGATGACTCCACTATTCTAACTTAAAGGAATGAAAACACATTGTGGAAGCGAGGGGTAGGTACATTACCGATAAGCCCACTATTCGCCTACACCTTGTTGGTAAAAAAAAAAAATCAATAAAGGTGAACAAGATGGAAGGCATTAATACTTGTCTTAGTTCACTGGCATTGAAATAGAAAAGACAGAGAAGACATAAAGAGGGAAGAAAGGGATCAGAAAAGACAGAAAGAGGGAAGAAAGGGATCAGAAAAAGACTTTTTGCCTATGTGTTTAGATATTTTCAGGAGTTGAGTCCAATTTTCCTTTGATCGATACTCTCAAGGTAAAGCCTACACATTTATTTTATATAAGAAATGAAGTCAGTAGAGGGCAAGTCAGACTAGTATTTGCTAAGTTTTTGGTAGACTGGATTTGGTTGATATACTCGGATGAGGTATGAAGTACTCTGAAATTGACATAATGAGATATGAGTGTGGCATAGGAGGTTTATACATTTTAAGAAATATAATGAATCCTTGGCTTTCAAACATGTTTTCCAGGCTGCCTTGTTTAGCTTGAGGACAACCAAAATATTAAGTCTGGGGAAGTTGATATACCCTATTATTTATCACTTTTAGACCATGATATGAACCCAATTTGGAGTCTAGTTTGTCTGTATAGGCTATATATTATATTGTTTTCAGGTCTAGGTTCATTTTGGAGTTATGTGGAGTTTTTGGAGCTTTTTTGATGAAGAACTCGTAGCTGACAAAAATTAGCTATGTTAGAGTCGATACTACAAGACCATCATTGATCGATATTGCTTCCCTAGCATGGATTGATAGTCATGGTGAGAAGAGATCTGACTTTACTCAGAATCGGACTTGGAGCCAAAGACTAGTATAATTACAAGATTAACCCTCGAGTTTTTACCTAATTATATAATGGTTTCTGCCACGCTTGGGCAGAGAACCACACTTTTTACTTAGATAGTTTTTCATTGTTCTTGGGGAGAAGATCTAGGAAGACTTTTTCCAATGTTTTGTATTGGAACCCCAATTTTATATTTATGTATCCTTTTAAGACTATGAATATGTTCTGCATGATTATGTCTGAGTAGTTCCCTTTGTTAGATTTAGGATTTGATATGGTTCTGTTGAATTAGACCCAAAATAGGTGCTAGAAGAATTAATAACCTTTGATTGGAAGTATACATAAAGCAAGCTCTAGAGTAGCTAACTAGAACTTGATCTTGAGACTTAGGATACTACGAGAGTAGGTTCTAACCGCATAAACTCTACTTAAGTTAGGTTTGCTAGAAAGAAGCGAGAGCTAATCGATCATACCTGATGGTAATCAACTCGCCACAACGATCGACGATCGATCGATAGTGATTATTAGTGGGCGGGGTTCTTTACCTTGTGGATTAAGGACAGCTAATAAACAACCTATCAATTATAATTCACATTCCAAAATCCAAGATCTAGCTATTTTCCTTATTTGAATTAAGTTAACTCTAAAAGATTTCCTTTTTACTTCATCATGATAACTAGTATAAATACTTCTCCTAGTTTAACCATAAGATTACTAAATCTATTGTGTATTTTTCTCTCTGTGGATTCAATCCCTAAATACTGTAATTTGATCTCTCTTGGCAAGAAAAGTTTTTTAGTTGAGTCTCATAGGATAATTTAATAGAGTATAATAAGTGTTTTTAAAACCCTAAAACGAAGTCCAGCCATCTGCCCTGTAGATTTTTCTGCTTTAATATTAAAGAGTGCCAGCTTCACATCCCACTCAAAAACCGGGGCTGTAAGATCCACATTTATTGTCCCAGTGATTGTTGTAGATACCTTGCATAATACTTCTATATCTTCTGGCTAGAAGACTCAAAAAGTTTCTTAAAATAACTAGTAGCAATGACTACCAACATGTCCTCGTCTTCTACAACATATCCATTCTCATCTGAAGCTGAGTGCTTTGATTCCTTGCTCTTCGTTGATTTTTTAAGGCATGGAAAACTTTATGTTCCTGTCACCTTCTCTTAGCCAAAAAAATCGATTTTTTGTTTTGTTTACAGAACATCTCCTTTGTCTGAAGAGCATCAAATAGTTCCTTTAAACCCTCATCTATTTCATCTACTGAAGCATCATCACTCGAATATAAACCCTTTATCTTCTCTTTTAGATCCTCCACCCGTTTTTCGGAGTTCAAGTTGTGCTGTCTTCTCCACTAGTTCAAGGCTTTGCGACAACTCAAAATATGCTCCAGAATATTTGCGTCAGGAGGGAGATATGAAGACTTCCATCCCTCTAGAATGACATGCCGTAATTCTCCACAATCCAAACACCTCTTATCAAATTTGATTTTTTTTTATTTGTTTGTTGGTTTAGTGAGAATATCTCCGAGGACCGGCTGATGATCCAATCTCTATAACCTCATGTACTTTACTGTGAAGTGAGGAAACTTCTCATGCCAGTCTCCATTTCTAACAGCTCAGTCTAATCTGCATCTGACAATTGTTCTTCCTACATGTTTTCTAACCCATGATAACATATTCCCAGTAAATGGGAATTCCAGCATGCCACAATCAGTTAGCATATGTTTAAAAGGTAGAAACAAGCTATTAGAACTTTGTCTACCTCTTTCCTTTTCGTTATGGTTAGTGATTTCATTGAAATACCCAATCATAAACCAAAGTCTCTCTCATGTCGTTGAGAAACGTGTAAGATGTTCCCAAACTTCATCTCTATGTTTTAACACAGGGTCTCCATAAACAAACGTCATGAAATTTTTTATTCCATCAATGACTGCCTCAACGTCTAGCATTCTATTATTTGAAAAATAAAACTTATTTGAAATTCATCCATTAAAATAAAGCTAAACCACCGCTGAGGCCAAGTGGCTCAATGGTAAAAAAAAAAGATCAATTCCTACGTCGGCCTGAATGTTTTGAAACAGCCTCCTGTTCTTTGTTTCAGAAAAGGAACATAAATCCTGGGCGCCGCTTCTGACACATCTCTGTACGGCATCAAAATCTGAAGTCGTTCTGAATCCCTCGACAGTTTCAACTGATTATCTTCATAAATGATATGTGGATGGGTTTTTGGACCCTACCAAACCACCATTCTTGTTTGAACTCACTCATGCTTTCTTGGAACTATGATGAGAATGCCTTCACTTCTCTTTCACTCCCGGTAGATTATGTTCAGATGACATGGCTGATCGCATACATGGAGAACCTCGATGAAGGAACTAGTCTTTTAATTTGAATACCCAACAGGCGTTCTTTTTGTTACCACTCCTCAAACTTTTTGGACCGTGGTAGCCAGTTTAACCTTTGAAGATCCAGCAGCCAAAGATGAGTGTGACTTATCTTCCAAGTGAATGAGTTCCATTCAATATATCATCTTCTCTATCGTAACACACCATCATACCATCATCATTAGATTCCTGTATCTCCATGCCGTTTAATGCACCAATGATACGCTCATTTCCTAACGCATTTACAGAAGCTTGTGGAGAGTATGTGAGAGAACAAGCCACACTTTTACTACTAATTGTGACATTATCCTCCATAGTTGATGTCTGAAGAGCTGGCAAAAGAATGGCTGACTCTCCTTTACTCTGTCGTTTTTCTCCACTCCCTTTTTTCTCTTTGTTTCGGTAACAATGATCACCATGCTGCACAATATTATTGATATTTGATGCTTGCTCAAAGTGAACAATCTCACGAGAATCTGAGTTAAAGTTTAGTGTATGGCCTGCAGACTTTTCTATCTCGCTTTTCTTCTCCTTTGACTTCTCACGCCACATAAGGTTCATTTACTAAAATTGCAGGTCCCTTCCATTTACATACGCGAACTTGTAAATTGAACATTGAATGTAAAATATTATAAAACTGAGAACAAAATGATAGATAAATAGTTTGGAACATTGTTTTGAAATAATGACACTATTTAATAAATAAATACATATTAAACTTATTTGTAACCCTTGTCCAAATGAAGACAATATTACAAGCGACATACAAAGTTTCTCGAACGGGCATAAGAATACCAATGTTTAACTTTGTCTCATTGTTAATTAAAAATATCTCAAACCTGAAATAAGGTTTAATACATAATAAAATTATAAACGGTTTTACATATTAAAGTGTCAAAGGTGTAGGTATTCAGATTGTTCTATTTAATAGAAATTGAATCGATATATATGAGAAATAAGAAATTATATCTTCACTAGTATAGTAAATTTATCCAAATAGTTACACTAACGAACATATACTATAATATAACTTCCTTTCACTAGATCTAGTACAATCGGTGAGTCATGACTTCTCCCCTCCTGGTACAATGACACAGATTCACCAGCCCACCATCATTAAATTCTGATCATTAATTTCATGGCAATCATCTCCAAAACTGGATTAGTAAATCACGTTATCTTTGAATAGAACACCACTTCTTACCTTGATGTGGTTGTTAGGTTCCTCGTCGTTGATTCTTTACTTTCGTTGTTTTTCAAGCCAAAACATAAATCTTTTCTACTTTAATTTTCAATATCTCTAAGAGCAAGTCCAATGGGAGTCTTTTCCCATAAAGTTCTAAGAAGCCATATGTCTATATGTATATATTAGTGCTGTTAGTTTTGTTGCTGCAGGTACCTGCGTTTGCGGCTGCAGAGTTTTTTTTCCAAAATCTTATTTGTTGGATTGACGCAGATACATGCGTCTAACCGCAGCATCTGACGTTGAGTCCTGCATTTGATGTCGTAAATTCCCGCGGTTGCGTTTGAGTTACGTCTGAAACCGTGTCTGCGTCTGCAAAATGAACAACAACTTATAAACATGATGTAGTTACAGACATAGCTTCAGCCGCAGCCGCATAAAGCTGTGTCTACCAAAAAAACTGCACTATTGTATATATGTATGTAGTTGTGGGTTTCTAAATATGGTGGGAAATCACACCCATAATATTTAAAACCAGATATTACGATTAGGTTTCCCATAAAGTTTAGAAATCCTCAATTACATACACATATACAATATATATAGACTTATTCTTGGGTTCACTTCCTATACTGAACCTCTAAGTTCACCAATCACTTGCGCCTGAGGCTGTGTCTGCGTCTGTAAAATGAACAACAACTTATAAACATGATATAGTCACAGACACAGCCTCAGACGCAGCTGCATAAAGCTATGTCTACCAAACGAACTGCACTATTGTATATATGTATGTACTTGCGGGTTTCTAAATTTGGTGGAAAATCACACCCATAATATTTAAAACCAGATATTACGGTTAGGATTCCCGTAAAGTTTAGAAATCCTCAATTACATTCACATATACAATATATATAGACTTATTCTTGGGTTCACTTCCTATAGTGAATCTCTAAGTTGACCAATCAATAAGTTTATGTTATTTATATTTATTATCGTTTGAAAAAGAAACAAAATATTGTCAAATTATATTAAGTTTTTAAAATAAAAAGATCAAAATAATATTTGCAAAAAAAAAAGAACTTATATTAAATATTTTTAGTGCCGTCGGAAAAACACTAAACACTAAACCCTAAATCATAAATCCTTGGATAACAACTAAGCCTTCGAATAAATCATAAACCCTCAATCATAACCCATAAATTTTTGGATAAAAATAAATAAAAATAGTAATAGGTGCTTAAAAACGAGATTTCTTCAGAATATTTTTAACACCGTCAACAAAACACTAAACCCAAAATACTAAACACTAGACCTTAAACACTAACTCTAATCCCTCAGATAAATCTTAAATCCAAGAGCTTACAATTTATCCAGGGGTTTAGGGGTTATGATTAAGGGTTTAGTGTTTTTAAAAGTTAGTGTTTAATGTTTTGGATTAGTGTTTAAGATTTTATCCACGGGTTTCTGGTTTACCCAAGAGTTTAGGATTTAGGGTTTAAAGTTGTGTTTTGCTGACGGTGTTAAAAATATATATTTTTAAAAATTTTTTGTTTTACAACTATTACTATTTTTTATTTTTTTTGTTTACTTTTTTTATTTTAAAAACATAATATAGCTTGATAATATTTTGTTTCTTTTAATAAAATATGTTAAACATAGGATAACACAATTCTATTGTTTAGTGAAGTTAAAGGTTCACTTTAGAGGATAAATCCAAAAATAACTTTTATATATACACACATGATTTTTTAGAATTTCAAGGAGATAAACCCCCAGTAGACATGTTCTAAGCTTTCTAGAGTAGAAACTGATTATTCTTTATTGTTGCTTGTTAATTATTAGATTATGTGATTGTTAACCATGTTGACCCACATATTATCTGATTGCATCAGTTTTTAAAGGATAAAATTGTCATTGTACATATTATACACGTTGTATCCTAGCTATTTAGATATATTAGATAGGTAGTGAATTATTAAAGTTTCTTATAAAATAAAAATGGTGATTTTGTGAAATAACCTAAGAAAAAATAATTAGTTTTGTAGAGAAAAGGAAAGAGAAAAATTAAAAGAAGAAATAGGAGAGAGGGAGAGGATTTTGGAAAGATAGTAAATTCAAATTTTTTTGTTTGTATATTAGACCCAATTCCCAAATAACAATTCCAGGTTAACGTCTGTGCGATGTTGATATAAGTTGTTTAGAATATGGACCAATTTGAATATGCTGAGGTGTCTTGTTAAACTCATGCAAGCAGTGCCATGTCTGAAGAAAAAGAAATATTTCATGTATTCATAAATTTTTTAACAACATTTTTAGCAGGCATATCTATAAATTTTGTTGTGGGTTCGAAGAACAATGAATCTTTGTTAAAAAAGTCCAGTAGATTTAAATTAAGACGAATCTCTTTAATTTTAAAATTTAGCGTAGAAATTCCAAATCTATTTTCAGACGAATCTCTTTAATTATTGTCAATTTTTTAATATGCCCAATTAATGCTTATTTGCTTTTTTTTTTCTTTTCTTATTTGCATCTTATAGTAAAGAATTAAGAATAACTACGTAATTTGAAAAGTAACAAAGAGAAAAAATCATGATTTCTATATCATCATACACTATTAAGAGGCACTAATAAAGGCATTTCAACATGTACACCTAGGATTTTATATTCAACAAATAAAAAGGCTCCAATTATCCACGTAGGCCTCTCAGCATGTCCACCTAGGATTTTATATTCAACTAATAAAAATCCTCCAATTATCCACGTTAGATTTGGTTACCCGATTTCTGACCGAAATTCAAATATGATGGTTTAATCTTGCGAATCCCAATTTGGTTCTTGCGAAGAAATCTAGAAACTACATGCTCTCTCACCTTTAGACTTCCTGAGATTGGACTTCTTCACTTCCGTTCTCCCAGACCTTTAACCCACTTCTA
Organism: Eruca vesicaria subsp. sativa; assembly: GCA_932364175.1. Taxonomy (NCBI): domain Eukaryota; kingdom Viridiplantae; phylum Streptophyta; class Magnoliopsida; order Brassicales; family Brassicaceae; genus Eruca; species Eruca vesicaria. Next base: position 106,356 of record CAKOAT010512932.1, read on the forward strand.
ATCAATACTTGACTTTAATCAAATCAATTCTTCGTTTCCTCTCATTCAATGGATTCCTCCTTTCACCTTCTTCGCCATTTTTGTATTTATAGATCTCCCTCTTAGCTTATGCTTCGATTAAACTGATTAGAGAGAGATAGAGCTGTCTTTTCAGATTGTCTTGATTCAGTTTCATGTTTACCTTCTGAAAAATTCACCATCTCGGCACTTTCAGGGTACTAATCATCAGCCTCATAAGTCTCTTGGATCTCTTTCACAGATTCAGCTACAGAAGTCTCTTCGATCTAACCCTCAGAATCGGTTTCAGAACGAGGTGCTACTTCAGAGAGAGTTTCTGAGGTTTGAGTAACAACTCTTTCTTCTCCTCTACATACATCTCCACAAAACCTTCTTTGGAAGCTTCTGTTTTGACACTCTTCTGAGACTTCAAACTCCGTCTCCTAGAGGATATAAAGTTTTTCATAGGACGATTCCTCAACTGATTCAATAATCTCGTGGAGTTCTAATGGAGATAATAGCTTCGTTATATCTGACACGACCGTCTTCTCTGCTCAGCTCTTGCCCAAATACTTCAAACACAGCAACCTCTCTAGCTTCATCCGCCAGCTCAATATCTACATTAGTCTCTCTCTCTCTCTCTCTATCAATAATAATGATTTCTTTTCTTGAATTGCCCTTTTGTTGTTTCTTGAAATCTTGGAATATGTAAAGTTGATTTCTTTTTTGAGAAATTTGATTACTTTATGTCAATCATGAAATGGGTATATGCTAATTATCAATAAAGATGTTTCTTCAATATAGTAAAAAATTTGGGTGGTGAGAGTAAAGTTAGTGTTTTTTTTTTTTTTTTGGTGTCAGGGGTTTAGAAAAGTTGATGCAGATCGTTATGAGTTTGCGAATGACTGGTTTGTGAGAGGTCAAAAGGAGTTGCTAAAGAATGTAATGAGGAGGAAGAATGTTCAGAGTAGTGAGCATCAGAGCAAATCTACAGCTGCTCCTACTCAGGGAAAGTCCGAGAAGAGTGAATTGTAGAAAGAAGTTGATATTTTGAAAGGGGATAAGAAAGCGTTGGCGTTGATGTTGCTCTTAGAAAACAGAGTTCAAGGGATGGAAGAGAGTCAACAAGAGATGCTTTCTTTTTTGGTTATGGTTATGCAGAATCCAAGTCTTTTGGTTCGTTTGCTTCAGCCTAAGGAAAACAGTTGGAGAAAGACGGAATGGGGAGTAGGAGGAGCGAAGATTTTGGAGGAAGTTACTGATGATGGAGAAACAAACTGGAATGGTCTTCCTTTAGTAACATACCAAAAGCCACAATCAGAGGGAACAACAACAAAGTCAAGCTCGAATGACATAAATGATTTCTTGAGTAACGCTGACATGTTGAAGTTCTGCTTGGATGAGAAGAGTGTGCCGTTGATCATACCTGATTTGTATGATGAAGGGGCTTGGGAAAAGCTTTTGTTGTTGAGCCCTTCAAAGAAGAAGAAGAATGTGCAGGAGAAGAATGTGAAGAAGGGAAAAGATGATGTGACATTGGAGGAGAAGGATGATGAAGATGGAGGAAGAATGGAACTAGACAAGAGTGTTGCACTCGAGCTGATAGAAGAAGAAATGGAGAAAGCAGATGATTATGATATTGGACAGCTTACTCCAGAGAGGTCTAGGAATCTTGAGATTCTTACACAGCATATGAGATTGCTGGCTTCAGATTAGTAGCTAGAGCATTAAAAGAACGATGAGTGTTTGAATATATATCATCAGCCTGGAAACTTTTGTTATATAGTGAAACAACAAAGTTAGTCTCTGGGTTATTATTTTCACCAGAGCTATTCTTATAACGTCTTACTAAAAAAAAATGGACCTTACAAGTCTGCTGAGATTATATTTTTGTTAAGTAGCATTCGGTAAACTGCATTTTTAACCAACATGTATACAATAATATGGTATTAAATGTGACGGTGTATCCTAAATTTGTTGAAACGTTTCTTTCACGTTTTTTGGTGCAAAAGCGGACTCAACAATAATATATTGTCAGTTCAAAAACAGTAATGTATTGTATGTTCATAAACAATAATATATTGTAAAGTTACAACAACAAAAAAAATTATATATTGTATACTGAATACACAAATATTAATTATGTGTTAATTTAGAATTAATATAAAATATGAAAACACCAGGTGGAAATATTAATGTATTGTATATATTTAGTTTAACAAAGAAAACAATAAAACAATAAAAAATACTAAACTAAAATATGGTTAAACTAAGAAGTAAAGATACAAAAATATACAGTAGAACCTCTATAAATTAATACTCGATAAATTAATATATACTAAATATCTCTATAAATTAATATAATTTTATAGTCCCAAATTGAGTTTTTGGTTCAATTAGTATATCTATAAATTAGTTTTTGGTGTTGTCCCAACATTATTAATTTAAAGAGGTTTCACTGTATGTGCAAGTCTTCTAAAACATATAAAAAAGATAATATTCACTTTTACTTTTTTTTTTATACTACTGCAGTTCATATTTACCTTCATTAAATGATACTCTTACAAATACCTTCTTCATTAAAGAGTAAAAAAACTTATATATCCTTACTTTATCGATGTATAAACATAAATAATTATTTAAATAAATAATAAAATAATTTTATTATATAGTTATTGAATTATACAATTTCAAATTGGAAATTTTTTATAATCATATTTTAAAAAAATATTGTTCAAATTTTTTTTTCAAATTTTATTTATTTCAAATTCTCATTTTTTTCAAATTTTCCTTTTCGAATTCAATTTTTAATTTTTTTAAAAAATTTTGTTTTATAAAAAATAAGTATTTTTATATATTTATTAAAATCCTATACCTCATCTTTCGAAATAGTATCCCTCGAATCTAAACTCTAAAATCTAGATTAGTTAATTCTATGATTATAAGTTTCTATTTAATTCTTAAAAATTAAGGGTAAATGTGGCTAATGTAAATATAGACAATTCTATTCAGAATGTAGTAGTTTAGACAATGTAGTAGTTTAGAAATAACAGAAAATAATAATAAAAAGTTATGAAAAAGCAAACATTTAGATAACATATCACTTATTTAAAATATTATTAAAACATATAATAATCATTCTTTCATGGACATTAATGCAAATATGCAAACAATAGTTAAAAAATTAATATAATTATATCTAAAAAAAACATAATGCAAAATTTCAAAGTATCATTATCATATTTTAAATCATAAGGTTATTTTATTAATAAAACCAAGGTATTACTATAAATTTTATTCTTAAATATAATATAATGTAAAATATCAAAAAAAAATTGAAATGAAAAAAAATTAATGTACACTACCTGCGCGTAGCGCGGACAAAGGATCTAAGTATATTTTAATGGTTGTTGCATCCTTATTCTTTATGTGATAAAATTAAGTTTTAATTTACTTACTAGTGTATATGTTTTACTGAATTAACTTTTCTAATAATTTTAAAATATCAAAAGTATATTATTGAAAATAAAATATAGTTAAAACTATTTATTAGTTTTTATGCTTGGTATCAGGGTAACATAACGCATGGTCCGTTGTAATCTCTATAATATTATTTGAGAAGTCACTTTCTTAGATGTCGTGCTCACGTTAACTTTCACGCTGGTTGATTACTATGATACCCCTAATGAATTAAAAATATATTTAAATATTATTATTTCCTTTTTAAAATCTTCCAAATAATAATATAAAACAAAAAGAAAATATTTATAAAATTTACAAAACTATTTAAAAACGAAAAAAATAAGTATATATATAATATGGTTTCAAAAAAAGGAAAGTTTACAAAATAGTAATATTTAACTTAAATATATTTTTAAATATTATACTTTTTAAGTAATTATACTTTATATCTATATCTTCTTAGATGAAAACAAATATTTGTATATAATGTGTTTTCATAAAAAAAAATCATACAAATAATCTTGATATTAGAAAAAGAAATATTTTTTATTTACAAAAATAATTTAAACAATAAAATATATATATTTTCAAAGTAATTAGTTTTTGTATATATCTATCTATTTTATTAGATGATTGCATAAAATAATTAAGTAACATAAATTAATATATGTTTAATTGACAGAACAAAATTAGAATTAATATATTTATTTGATTATAATATCTTACAGTTACAGCAAAAAATATAAATTATATTTTACTTATATAATATAATTTCCAAAAACAATCAAATTTTTACTGAATATTTTAAGAGATATTAAAAAAAAAACTAAAAATAAATTTAATAATAAACATCTTTTCATCAAATAACTACAATCCTTTTAAAATATCATAACACTATATAATTTAACGAGGTAGATATATTATATTTTAATAGTTAAAATTATTAGTTTTCTTAATAACTCTTGTGATGTTTAATTTTCTGTTTTATGTTTGTGGAATTTAATATAACCATAATCAAAATACTTAAACAAATCAGAATACTTTATTTTTAAAATTATTTAAACTAATTTCAGTTTACCATCCAATCAATCTAACGCATAAATTATTTAAATTTTATAAAATATTCGACTATATCATTCAAAAATTTATCAGTTACACTTTATTTTCTAATATTCTTTAGAAATCAACATATAATTTGATAAATATTATGAAAATACATGTATATTTAAGCGATAAATAACTAATTTGATTTGACTTAACTAAAATAAAGAGTAAATAAATATTATGAAAATACATGTATATTTAAGCGATAAATAAAATTAATTTGATTTGACTTAACTAAAAATTAATTATACTTCAATTTTAATTTAAAAATAGATTTAACTCAATATACTCACAAATGAATGACTCGACTAATCTAATTTATTTATTTATTTTTTTGACTAATATAATTTATATCCAAAATGAAACATCTAACTACAATAATAATAATAATAATAATAATAATAATAATAATAATAATAATATTAATATTAATATTAATAATAATAATCTATTTAATTTTATACATATAAATTAGAGGTTGATTCAAAACATATTAAAAAGAAAAAGAAAATATTATCCAATTACAATTTAATTCTTTTGTATAATTTATATATATGCATGAGACTTCAAAATATTATCATTATATTCATTTATGTAATTTTGAATCAAACACTTCAGCTTATTATTTATTTTATTTTAAGCACAATATATATTAAGTTATACATAATTTAACTATAATATATTTACATATCTAAGACAATAACCAACCGAAATGAAAATAAGAAAATTAATCAAAGTTTTATTATATTTAGAATAAAAAATATTATAGCTTAATTCAAAATATATATATTATGCAATATACCAAATTGACAACTAAACCGACTATTGATCCAAAAAATAATTAAACTGACAATAATATATTCAAAGTCATATATATAATTAGAATAATATAATATTATTAATATGAATTATACATATAAATTTATTCAAAACTAAAACTAAATATCATTCAATTATTATAAAATTTTATTTTATGAATATTCATACCCGTGTATTTGCACGTGAAAATCAGACACTTTAGTTTTTATTTTTTTCTCTCTAAGCACAAAAATCTTAAAATACATACTTACTAAGATATACTTATATTTCTAAGATAACAACCAACATAAATGTAAATAAAACAATTAATCAAAAATTAAAGATATTTAGAATAAAAAAGATTATAGTTGAATTCAGTGAAATAGATAGAATCCAATATATATATATATATATATATATATATCCAAATGATAAAACTGACTAAATCTAATATATCTACAATTATATATAACTAAAATAATATAATATTATTAATATAAATTATACATAAAAACTATAAATTAATATAAAAGTTAAAGTAAATATCAATCAACTATTATAATATATTTATTTTATAAATATTTATGTCCGTGCATGAGCACGGGAAAATCACCTAGTACTACATAAACAAGAATCTGTGAAGACAATCAATAATAACTAGTTTTTATCTTAATACTAGAGTTTAATGTTAAGTGCTCTTCTTCTTTCAATTCCCTCCTTGGTGGTCGTTTCTCTCACCACCGCCGGGGATGGACTCGTTCCTTCGTACTCTAGTTGTTCATGTCTTTTTTGGTGGGTTCGATGGAAGATGTGGATTGATCTAGAGTTCGGATGGACTGAAATCCATATCGCTTCTAGTTTTCACGGTTAGGTTTCTCATCTATCCTCTAGCTTTTGTTCACAAGTCTGTGTGGATGGTGTCCGAATTTAGATTTGAGTTAGTTGCGACTGCAGTTAAAATAGTTCTCTTTTTGAAGCTTTTGTGAAAGTTTAAGTAGTAGGTTTTTTTTATTCATATAGATAGTTGTTTGTGTTCGTTTATTATTTTGTGAGTGTTTCCAGAGTGGTTCATCGGTTAAAGCTTCGTGTTGGTTGAGACTATGTGTGGACATCTAGCTAGGAGTAAGTGGACGTTGAATGCATCACATCCGTATCTGAAGGTTGTGTGGAATGACTAGAGTTCCCTCCTGTCGGGTTATGAAGTCATGGGGTTTTGGTTCTGTGGACATTATCGTTTGGCATGTGTGAGCAGCAATGATAAGTCGTGGAGCACTAGGTGTAGGAGGTGGATATTTTCGCGTGCGGGCTATTGGCAGCAGTAAAAATTCCCAATCATTGGACACTACTTGGATTTAAATTGATAAGTCATTAAGTTTTAAGTTGGAATTTTTGTTTGTTGCCGCATGTTGCCTCGGAGTGGGTTCTATCTGCTGCCTTCATGTGGCCTCTTGTGTTTGGTGATTACTATTTCATCCGTCAGATTATGTGATACGTGCTCATATTACCCTAAGAAGAGACTTAGTCTCTCAAATAAGAGATCAGTTGTAATATTTAGAGATCGAATCCACAAGGAGCTAGGGAACAACTTAAATCTGATAAAGTAATAATACTAGGTTGATATTAAATGTAAAATTACAGTAAACAAAAAAAAGTAATATTCTAGTTGAGCAAGACAATTACTCCACATAATAGAATGAGGGTTTGAACTAAACTGGAAAGGTGTTAGACTTAGGGCTTTTATTCAGGTGTTGGAGATTATAATCCTATAGGTGCTAATTAGTTGTTTGCATGGTATTAAAAACTTAAATATCTTAATAACAGATTCACTAAACTCTCACTTAATAAATAAGACTATTGATTAGATTGTTATTGACCCAAACAATAATGTCCGGTCAATAACAATGTCGATCGACTATTCTATATGAATATTCATCGATATACCTTACTCGACGTCGATGGATTTCCAATGGCTATATCGATCGATGAAGCTAGTAAAGCGTTATGAACGAGTTAGTTTTATACTCACTATGGACCCCCTAGATCAAGCTGTCGCATTCTCTCTATTAAAATACTAGCTTAATAAGATGTATTCAGGAAAATTAGAGTTATCTAAAGGTTGGTTAAACAATCCAAAGATCCTAGATCCAGGTTTCTAGTTAGCAAGTCTAGAACGTAAGCATTAAGAACATCATATTAATGAATACCACAACAAGCGATCATATAAATGGAACTAATCCCACTAACCATTTTAAACCCTAATTCTAACAGATGAATTATTCAGACATGGCTAAGCAAATCATAACACAAGCAAGGTAATTAAACTGCATAGTATAGATAAATAGAAATCAATGGACTTCCAATAATAAATCTCTCTCGATCTTCTCTCCCAAAATATAAATCCTAAAAAGTTGCTTATTTGTAAAAAGATACAAGAAAGCTCTCTTCTGCCTAAAACACCTTTGCAAAGTATAAATACTTAGGTTAAAAATCATCAGGGGGATAATTGTCATTTGGTGAAGTCTTGGGTTTCAAGTTGGTTATCTCGCGAGTTGGTTTTCGCCTTTCGCATAGATTGATATTGCAGAGTGCATATCGATCGACGTGAATCACTCTGTGTCGACCTCGTCGTCTTGGTCGATTCAAAGTTGAGTGATATCTCCAATTCACTCTAAAATGCTCCTTAAACATCACTTTCTTCCAAAAAACTTCTGAACCTATAAAGATGCTTAAAAGCTTCTATAATATAATAAATAGTTATAATACACCAATATACCAATGACTAAAAGTGGGTCAAAATTATGGTATATCAACTCCCCCATAATTACCTTTTTGCTTGTCATCAAGCAAAACAAACAAGCAGTGTCTTTGAAAGACGTTTGAAAAGAGCAGAGACTTACAGATTTAAAAAATTGAAATCATCACCTCTATAATATTTCAATCCATTGCTAAGCATTTCTAATCACATAAATTCATTATGACATATCCTAGCTTAGAAACCAAATTCATCTAGCCATTAGCTTAGAAAATATTATCTGACATTCTCCTCAACTAACCTCATTTCTTAACATAAAATAAAAGTGCAGGATTTACCTTGGGAGCATCGATCACGGGATGCAAGGATTTTCAAACAAGTATCTGGATCTGCAAGTAAAAGTTAGTTCATATATGTTCTCTTTTATAATTTCTCTCTTGAGTCAAAATCTGCTTCTAAGGCATGATTATGGACCAAGATTGGACAGACTTCCATGAAACAAGCCTTTATAGTGTTTGCCACCAAGTCCTGGTCACTTCTTTTTGACCTATATCCAAGAATTCATATGAAGTGAGCCTTAATGGTTGTAGCCATCAAGTCCCATTCGAATCCTTTTTGTTGGAAACATTATGAATCAAGCCTTAATGGTTGTAACCACCAAGTCATGTTCTGATTGCTCTTAACTAAAAACCTATAAACTTAATACTATTTATATATATATATACATATATATATATATATATATATACATATATATATATATGTGTGTATTTTTTCAAACTTCATAAATCTACTTAACTATTTAGGATCAAAAATAGAGAAAGAAAAGGTGATAAATCTACACAAGGCTTTACCTTCCAGACTTGTTTGAAGAATCCGATCCCATGTGTACCAAGCCCCAAGACAAGCAATTGTGTTAGGTTTAGTGTTGGGGGTAAGCTTTGGCTCCTTCAAACAATCTAAGAAAGTGTGAATAGTTGACAGATTAATCCACTTTAGCATCTATAGTACTATCTGTAATCATTAGATCTAGAATGGTGCTAAAAAGTGGTTAGATGACAAGTATAAATAAAATAAGATTATCATCCCTTTTCTTGAGCTTAATAAAAATTGTTTTGAAAACAATTTTCTTAAGAACATAGCAAATAAATATCACTAAACCTCCCACAGACTTAAATTACACTGTCTCCAGTGTAAAACCGTCGGAGTTATGGCGAAAGAAAATAAATCATAAGTACTCAATGTAACAAGGAAGAATGATAAACCTGACCGGAATGAATATTGAACGATGTGTATGTGTATGCATCGATCGTCGCAGGCGATTGTTTTTCGATCGATAACAACTCTGTCTAGTCGGTCGATAAGATGGTAATCTGTTTCTCCTTAGATCTTTTTTTATTTATAAAAACCTGCAAAATTAAAAACGAAAAAGGATTAATAAAGTAAAAGAAAACTAAAATAAAAATTACTTAATAGTGGGTTGTCTCCCACTCAGCGCTTTGTTACAGTAATTTAGCTTGATTGCTGAGGTATGTTGAGCTATTGTGTGGAAAAGCAGCTACTTGTTGGAAAACAAGTATTCACATTATCTGTGCTGGTTCTGAACCAAGTAGCCATGAAACTTCTTTTGGCTTAATCATTTCTGGTCCATCTTTCATCCATCTTGGCAACTGTGTTTGAGATTTTTTTAAGTCTCTCATCAAGACTCTCAATGATGAGTCGTGCCATTTAACCTTAACATAAACATGTACTGCCAATTTCTTTAATTACTGGTGCATTTAATCAGACAAGACTGGCTTCTCCTGTAACAGCTTCGCCTGGTCTGGTGCGGACTGTTCCTGCGTCGATCGATTCAGATGTCGTACCGTCGATTGATTTGCATTTGTGTTTGTTGATCGATGCTGCAGTTTCAAGATGACATGCGAGTAGGTTCTGAATCGTCCTGACTTCCTTCTGCAGCAACTCTGTTCCTGAGTGTAATCCACTGATGTTTTTGTTGAAGGGGAAAAATACGTCATCACAACCTTTGTCAAGCCTATCCTTAGTAGTGTTCAGAGCTTTGTTGACTCTATCAATGATCTGGTCAACCTCTGCTATGGTATAAAATTTCTGCGCTGGTAGCTTCTTCGCGTCGATCGATTTACCTCTTTGCGTATCGATCGATGTCGAGGATGGTAAGTGAAAATCAAGTTGCGCCTGGATGGTGGTGACTTCCTATTGTAAGGCAGTCATCCGGCTGTCCAAAGTGTTCAAGGACCGCATAAACGGGGACGTGTAGCGATCATGCTCATCTTCGCAGATCTTCATTTGTTCCTCTATGTCTAAGAGCTTGGCATCAATCGATATGATAGCATATGTGTCGATCAATTTTCCTTTCTCATGTTGACGCTTCTCTTCGCGGAACATATCCAATTCATGCTGTATCAACTCAATATTCGTACTTAGCTAGTTGACATTGTTTTTGAGATGATGGTAGACTTCATCAATCTTTGTGTTGAGGTATGTTTGTTCCATGTGTCTACCTTTCATGTCTACATCCCTTCTTGCGCTGGTGCATGATTCGCGTAAATCGATGCGTCTTTAGTGGAGTCGATCGATGTTGCTGTTGCGTCCTCTGCACATTGTGTCTTCACAATAGCTAGTTCTGCATCCATCTCTTTCATTCGTGTAGATAATCCACAGATACTTTCCTGGAGAACCACATAAATTGTATCCAAATTATTGTTGAGCTTAGCCACAGATTTTTCTTAGCAATCACTGTTGGGGTCAAAATCGGTACGACAGAATCAATGACCAAAACTTTCCGCAAAAATAAAAATACGTTTTATAAAACACGAGAAGTTGTTTTATAAAATTCTAAGGACTTTCCGAACAAAGGAAATCCGTGCGAAAATTGGAAATTATCATCTTGGAAAAAATGAACGAAACAATCTTCGATTACACGATTGGCCAAGTTAAGCGAAAAACCACAAAAACCGCATCCACCACACTACGAGCAGGTTCGGCGTGCGATGAACTGGTGGTCACGAACCAGCTCATCGTAGGGCGAGGCTGTGGCCACAAACCAGCTCGCCGTACGGTGAGCTGAAACGGATCAATTTAGTTTGTCGTACGTCGAGCTGACCAGTCCGAGCCCTGCTCCCCAAAATTCCCACACGAACCATACGTCCTTTGACTCCAATCGTTCTCTGAACCGTGATCGGAACGTCTCTTGTTTCATCTCGATCCGTCTTATCAATCAAGTTTTGCGATAAAAATCCTAAAGTATTGTTTTCTCGAAAGAACTCGATATTGCTAAGCTATACGATTAACTCGAATGTTTCATAAAAACAGCGTCGTTTTAAGGAATGATCTCGTTTGAAATTGCAAAACAGTTAAGTCGCAAAAACAGGCTCCGGAAGTCCTAAAACACGTTAAAAGCCCACTCGCGACTTTAAACGAAGTCCAGCCCAAAGATACGAAGAAGGTTTGTCTATGTACTCGCAGAAAACGATAAATGTCAAGTTTGAAGATGAATAGAAGATTTCCGAAGAAAAAATGGAAAGATCGAGGTAAATGGAAGATTTTCGATAGAATCGAATCTGGGCGAAAAGGAAGGACTAAACCGCCTAAGGAGGGAGTATATAAGTAGAAGGCCAAGGATAGAAGAAAGACACGATTTTTTTGAACTCTCACCACCAAAACTTATCACTTAGGAATATTTCTGTTTTTGTTATCGAGCTGCGTCTCAACTAGGGTTTAGACTTAGGTTGCTAGAACTAGGAAACTCGCCGTCAGCTCTTGTAGTCAAGGCTTTACCTCGTTGTACCACTCTTACGCATAATCGGAATAAGATTCTTCTTGCTCTCAATCTCGTTTTTAACATCTTTTACTTATTCTCATTGTTTACTTGATTGCTTGTGTGCAGTTCCGCAGATATCCGGGTCCTCTGGGAAATTATGGTTTTCTCTAAGTTCCTTTATTCACGTAAAATCGACAGGGTGAATTTTGGTTCCCACAGTTTGGCGCTAGAAGGAGAGCGGGGGGTCGGATTTATCTTACACTCAAGCCGCAACACGCTCGATCAAGTACGATGTCTGATGAACAACAAACTTGCGTCGAAAGTGACAACATTGACAAAACACCACCACCAGATGTTTCCGCGGTTAACACAAACGCTAACACCGAGACCATCGAGAAGATGCTCGCCGACTTCAACAAGAAATCGGAGGAGCAGGAAACACTTATTGGTTCACTCGCAAAACATGTCGAAACCCTAACAGCGAAAACCAAAGCAATTCGCCCCCACGGAACTACTAAAATCCGCGGAAGGAGGCTTGATTTCGCGACTCCTATGGATCGTCCCAGAACCGAGCATGGTAATGTACTGGAGCAAAATCCAAAAAAGATAACCCTGACACGCTGAACGAATCGGAAAAATCTCTTACTCGTAGACAGGAGACCGAAGAAGACGGTGTCGAAAGGGTTAACCTGGAAATAAGCAAACAATCCGATCCGTCGGATGAAGATGCGGACGTCCATCCAAGGAGGAGGAAAAGTCGCAGCCCTCAGCCGGAATCCTCTCCCGAGCGTTCTCTTACTGAGGACGAGGAGGATTTTTACTGCATGCAACTCACAAAAACAGCCGAGGAACGATCTCGAGTTACTCGCAGCAAACGCCGACAAGGTCAGAAATCTGCTGGCGACCTAACTGAGATTTGTAATCTCCGCGACTATATTACTAAAACGGCCGCAGTTGTAAAAGCGGTGAAATCTCAAATTCACCATGCTACCAGCGCCCACCCGAGATAGATCGGCTGCTATACGAATCTCGGAAAACTCCTTCTACGGCTCATATGAACGAGGTCAAGCTACCCAATGCTGGAAAGCTCACAATGTCGACTTACGACAGGACGACCGATCCCAAAGCGCACCTGCAGGCCTTCCAGATCACCATGGGACGAGCCAAGCTCAAGGATGACAAAAATAACGCGGGCTACTACCGTCTTTTCGTCAAAAACCTAGAAGGAGCAGCGGTCGAGTGGTTCGCCAAGCTTAAGCGGAATTCAATCGGGAGTTTCCGCCAGCTCGCTTCCGAATTCCTGAAGCAATACTCGATGTTTATAAATTGGGAAACTTCCGACACCGACCTTTGGAGATTATCCCAGAAGGAAGACAAACCTCTCCGCAACTTCATGAGCATGTTCAAACTTATCATGGCTAGGGTTTAGCAGAATAAGCGACAGAGCCGCCATCGACGCGCTCAGAAAATTGCTCTGGTTCAAGTCGATGTTTCGAAAGTGGATAACTCTCGAGAAAACGCGGATGATCTAGGACGCGCTCCACAAAGCTACCGATTACATAACCATCGAACTGGAGACCAAAATCATGTCTGAACAGCATAAGCTGGCGAGGTCGTCTGCAAAGGATATCGCATCCCAGCAGAAGCTGAGAAAGAAAAACCCTCGTAACGACAAATTCGTCCATCACGAGGGACATGATCTCCAAGGGGAGCACAACTACGCCATCAATTCTGGATCGGAGCAGGGGTGAACTATGAGGAACACATGGTGGAGGAATTTGAATTACGACATAAATTCATTCTGCAATCTCCAAAAGACTCGCGGGCATTCTACCGTGAACTGCAAAGTTCTTGGCGCCAGACTGGCCGCAAAGTTGCTCGCGGGAGAACTCTCCGAGGTATCCAGGGTGAAGGACCATATCCGCTATTCGGATCCCCCCCCCCCGAAAACCGATAGGAACTCGCGAGCGGAAACTCCGCTTCAAGGGAACCAGCCGGGCGAGAAACACGGACGAAGACAAGACGAGAAAGGTAACGACGCTAACCGCCGAAGGGTCAATATGATCATCGGCGAATCGCAATATACAGCGATACCATCTCGTCTATCAAGTCCTACCAACGAAAAGCCAAAACCGGTTCGAGTTGGAACACGTCACTGGATGACACTCCGAAGGGAGTAATCGCTTTCGATGACACGGAGACTGGCGGCATCGATCAACCACATGCCGATCCTCTTGTCATTGACTTAGTCATAAGCAACTTAGAAGTCGCCCGAATCCTGGTTGATACCGAAATCACCGTCAACGTAATCTTCTGCAACACGTTGGTGCGCATGGGAAACGATTTATCAGAGGTCGAGTCAATACCAAAGCCGTTGACCACTTTTTCCGGCGCAACGGCTATGACCCAAGGATCGATCCGGCTTCCGGTCGCCGCAAAAGAAGTGACGAAAATGGTTAACTTCACAGTCGCCGATTCCCCAGCCATCTACAACGTGATAATGGGCACGCCTTGGATAACTCCATGAAGGCGGTTCTATCGACGTACCACTTAGGCATCAAGTTTCCGACCCCTACGGGAGTCGCGAAAATTTGGGGATGCTAGAGACAGTCGCTGTCGTGCTTTTTAGCTGAACATAAGCAAAGGCAATTGGCGGTCACAATCGTAAAACCAAACTGGTGAAGTTAACACCGCCACCCGCGGAAAATGACCCTAAACCAGCATCGGTCGAGAAGCAGCAAGCCTCCGAATCCACCGCTTCTACCCAACCGGAGGAGACAAACCCGGACCGAGATGCCGATCCAGCGACTAAAGTGATCGAGAAGTCTGCGACAGCCGAGTAAACACACTCGCACCAACAATCAGAACTACAAGGGCTTGATTTCCGGAAGGAATACGTAGGCAGCTCGCCTAAAGATGAGTTCAGTTATCCCCCTTTCCAAAATGGGGGATGGGAGTGGGTGCGTATACGAGTATTCGTATACTCCCATATTTTTTTAATATCTGCTTTGTATTCGAAATTTTGATGAGAGTAATTCACTCCTTAGGGTAATTTGAGTAATATCAAATTTGGCGCCGTTGCCGGGGAGCTTTGATCGCCATTAGATCTTGTCTAGTTAGATTTAGTCTAGGTTTTGTTACTGTTCTAAAATACTGATAATTTTTTTTTTCTTTTTCAGGTACATACATCTCAGTACCAGGAACAATGAAGAGAGGATTTCTAGTTCCTTCAAGGAAGGAATATGTAGGCAGCTCGCCTAAAGATGAGTTCAGTTATCCCCCTTTCCAAAACGGGGGATGGGAGTGGGTGCGTATACAAGTATTCGTATACTCCCATATTTTTTAATATCCGCTTTGTATTCGAAATTTTTGAAACTTTTAATAAAGACAAAGTTAGAATAATATAAAATTTCTCTTTAATCGAAAAACATTTTGCTCCACATCAAGAAAACTCTTTCTATAAAGCAAACTCTCGCAAAAACAAACCGGAAAAATATTCGAACAATGCAATACCTCGTCAAAATTATCCCAATAGCAAACGACAATCTAAGATTCGTCTAATCACTAAGCACTGATCCAAACCTTATGGGAAATAAATTCGAGGACTATACAGCATCTCTCATCGCAGTCACGTGTTTAGAAAACCTCTACCAAACCTCAGAGTGAAACTCGATGATTTTCCGAAGTCGTAAATATCTTTTCCAACTTGATAAAACAAGTGTCGAATAAGAGTTAATAAAATTATACGATAATCTTTAGGCATCAAAGCATTGCTCTAATTTTCCGCTGAACCAAGTGAGTCACAGAACCATATCGAAAATATTTGCGACAAAGAAAAATCGAGAACACAAGTAGCAGCAATAGAGAACACGTCCTCCTTGCTCGCCAACTGATCCTATCACTGGTCAAGTGATTCGTTCCGCTCAAGAAACCCGCTAAAAGGTTTCGCGACTGGATCTCGATGAAATAACCTTTGGTAAAACTCCGTGAGTGATTCCAAGAAACTATCACCGAAGAATCAAAAACAAAGCGGAAAAGTCTTCTTGAAAATCCTTGGAAACGTTGTTATCTCCACGCGTCGTGTCGATTTACTAAAATCATCACCCGTTATTTATGCGAAAAATCCTTCGTATATTCAGGATCATGTCATAACGAAGAAACTTTCGAAAACAAACGTAACAGGTTTTGCAAAAAATACTTTCCTTATAGGAAAAACCAAGCTATACGATCCGACACTGAACGACCAATCTGAACTTTGTTTCCTCGCATCACGATCTGAAAAAAAAAACTCTTTCCTTAGCCCTGCGGTTCACGAGCATCTGCTCTCATTCCTCTCGATTACATCAGGGAACTTAACCATCCCGCAACTGACTTCGCACGGGCTCGGCACCGAGCTTCGTCTCCCTTGGGCAAAAAAAGATAACAACTTCCATACGAACAAAGGAAAGATTATACGAAACTTTCACTGATTAATAAAACCTAGAAACGGAAAAACGTTTTCTACGACCATAGACATACTTGGCTATGCGACTGAATACAACCTTCACGCCAAGCCAAAACATTCAACGGACGATGTAAACTTATCCAAAACCGACTAAGTTTTACATTCTCTCGATTCACTCTATTTCCAAAGCATGCTTAAGACAAAACCCTCACAACACCGCGCAACATCTTCGAGCCCGCAAACGTTTCTAACAGGAAATGCAACATATAACATAAAAACTAATCTTCGGCACTCGTGACGTCGAAGACGCCGGAAGAGTAGTTTTTTCGACACAAATACCTTCCTCGATAAAGTCATTTTCTTAGAAGACCTAACAGTCCATCCGCGACTATAAAATACGCACAAGATACAAATCCTTCACGAATGCCAAAACAACGGTAGCATCTACCACCAAGTTTGTTGCTGATCACAACAAACTCGCAACTGTCCTAAACAAACTTTAGTTATCTCCCAGAGATAGCTCTCATACACCCGACACAAGGGTAATAGCGCTATAAAGAAATCCAAATTTTAGTCAGCACCTTCGGGGATGCTCGATTTCGATCAGACAAGTCTTATAAGCCGAGAACATATCATGGACTTTAAATCAATATGAAATCAGGTTAAAATTGCAACAGGCAAACGAAAGCCGACTAGTCATCGCATAGCCTTAATCCGAAAGTAAACCTAGATCTTGTCCTAAACCCAGCACACTGGTCTTTAACGTCTCAAGCGTGAATTGAGATCTTAAAGGCATGTCTCTTCGTTCAAATCTAAACGCTCACCAAATTTCGAAAAATTCCAGAACAGGCAAACGAACAAGGCGATCTACAAAAAGAGTTAGACTATGAGACGACAACTCGTATTCTTCCCTCTACATTCATACGATTAAAAACACGCTCTTAAAAACGCAAACTCCGATGATTCCATTAATAAATCCGCTCACTGAGAGTCCGAAAACTATAACGGCCACACTCGGCCAAAGAAAACAACGTACTAAGCTAGTCTCAAGACCGACAAAGGTCCACTACAAATAACTAGACTGTAAAGGTCTCACTGGGAAACAGGCATACGAACCTTAACTCCATGACGAACTACGAAAGGCTTGATCGGTTCAATAGGGTACGTAGGCAGCCTTCACAAGACGCAGCCCTAATCTTAAAAAAAAAGTTTTACTATTCATTTTTTGGACTTTTGGCCATTAAAGTTCCGCCTAATTCTACCAAACTTGCCAAACAAGTTCAAACCGCTCGCAAGAACTCTACGAATCTTACGAACTGGGGGGCTAACTGTTGGGGTCAAAATCGGTACGACGAAATCAATGACCAAAACTTTCGGCAAAAATAAAAATACGTTTTATAAAACACGAAAAGTTGTTTTATAAAATTATAAGGACTTTCCGAACAAAGGAAATTCGCGCGAAACTTGGAAGTTCTCATCTCGGAAAAAATGAACGAAACAATCTCCGATTACACGATTGCCCAAGTTAAGTGCAAAACTGAAAAAACCGCATCCGCCACACTACGAGCAGGTTCGACCGAACTAGTTTGACGTGCGACAAGCCGAACCAGTCGGTTCAGCTCACCGCACGGCGAACTGGTACGTCCCGGACCAGCTTGCCGTACGGCGAGCTAGTGACCATGAACCAGCTCAACGTAGGGCGAGCTGAACCACTTGGTTCAGCTTGTCGTACGGCTAACATCGATCTACATTCACCCGACTGCATCGTTTGATACCCACCCGTTTGTATCGATCAACAACTAGTTGGATGAACTGCCAGGATACATAGTCAAGCTAGAACCAATTGAGGAGATAGTGCATAATTCTGAAGCCTCGCACATTACTGTCCCTAAACAGGAGAGACCACCTATGTGGACAGAAGAAGCTGATGGGTTTCACAAAAGAGTGAAAAGGATACATGATCCTGTTAAGATTATGGTTCCAAATGCGGTGTTTGAAGTTGAATCTCCTATTCCACCAGATAAAGGTCCACAGCTGAGTTCTTACATAGAGGTACTGGATGATCATCAGCACGTAGAAGCTTCACATCGAGAGTTTTGATTTAGAGATGAAGTCGATAAAACCCCAGCAGACGAAACATCGATCGACACTGACCAGACACAATCGATCGACATGATCAATCCACAATCGATCGACACTACCACTGGTACATCGATCGACACCAGACGTGAAATATTTTTGATGAAGATACCACCACGCATTCATACAAGTTTGGGGAAAAGAAGAGGATGAATTGGAAGAAAAGAAAAAGAATCAATGGAGGTTCTCAGTTATCATTGATTTTTCACTTCTCAGATGATGTCAGGAAATCCAAAGTGAGATTACACAAGTTTGTGGGAAAGAAGGGGAGAAATTGGAAGAAGCGGAAAGGAACCAAAGGAGTTTCTGAGTTACCATTGACTCCTCACTTCTCAGATGGTGTAAAGAAATCCAGAGTGCGCAACAAATACTTCTCACAGCCTTTTGCAAAGCTTAAAGCACTCCTTATTCCTGAGATGATAGACAGAGGAGAAAGTCTATGGAGGAGGCTTTCACACAAGAATGATAAAGCTTCAAATAGTAGATATTGAGACTTCAATTGGAGCAAGTTCTCATTCTCATCCGGACTGAATCAGATCTCCAGAAGTCAAGCTAATGACTAAAAATAAGCGCTGTGTGGGAGGCAACCCACTGTTAGTGTTTTATTTATGTCAGGTATTAGGAAAAAGATTCAAGGAAGATGACTTTGCATAAGAATCAACAATGACTAGCTAGCATCGATCGACAGAGCATCAAGAATATCAATCGCCACTTAACTGTGTTGATCGATACTCACATCAAAGCAGTTATACAGTCTTTCTTTGTTAAATATTTTCCTTATGGTTTATTGTCCCACCAATCTTAGTCTGTATAACATTGGTCACAGTGTTATTTAAGTATGGGGGAGGTTCTACTAATATTGTGTGTTTAGTTAGAAAAGCAGACCCGAGTAGATGATTACTATGATAATCGATTGACGAGAAACAGTCGATATCGATCGACAGTACAACACTTGCAGCGATCGATGGTAACTCTTTTTCATCGATCGATACTTACTCCGGTCAGGTATATCGTTCTTTCTTGTTAAATTTCGTACTTTTGCTTTATGATTTTCACCTTACCACAGACTGTGTTACACTGGGGACAGTGTAATTTAAGTCTGGGGGGATTACTAATGTTTACCTATTGTATGAGTCTTATTTAAAATATTTTCAAAAAAATATTTTATTGAGTCAAGAAGGGGATGATGATCTATTTCGATTATTACTTTTCATCTAACCACTCTTTATACCAGTTTTAGATTTACTGACTGCAGAAGTACTATAGATACTAAAGTGGATCAACTTGTCAACTATCCACACTTGCTGAGATTGTTTGAAGGAATCAAAGCTAACCTCCAACCTAATATTGACTTGATTTGCTTGTGTTAGGGCTTGGTATACAAGGGATTGGAATCCTTCTGCAAGTCTGGAAGGTAAAAGTCTGGATAATTTTGGTTTTCTTCTCTCCTTCCTTTGGCATCTCAAAAAGAGAAAAATAAAAGATTGAGATGATTTCCTGATAGGCAGAGGCAGAGGTACATTACCCATGACCCCACTATTCTAATTCAAAGGAATGATCACACATTGTGGAAGCGAGGAAGAGGTACATTACCCATGACCCCACTATTCGCCTACACTTTGTTAGAAAAGCTACAAAAAGTAGAAAGATCAATACGGTGAACATTTGTTGTTCATTGGGATTGATATAAAAAAAAAAAAAATTAAGGATTCAGAGAAGGAGATATAGGGAGAAAAGAAACCAAAATGAGAATGCCTGAAACTTGCCTGAGTTGAATCCATGTATTCTTTGATCGATACTCCCAAGGTAAAGCCTGCACTTTTATTTTATGTAAGAAATGAGGTTAGTAGAGGGGATTGTCGGACATGATCTGTTGAGTTGTTGACTAGGTTAATTTGGTTGCTATACTAGGATATTGTATAATGTGCTTCTAAGGTTAGGATGTTTATGATTTGGTTTGCACTACTAGAGAGATGGTGACTGAGTTTTAAAATATTTTGAGTCCCTCCTGTTTTCAAACCTCTTTTAGAGAGACTGCATGTCTGTTTTGCTTAAGGACAAGCAAAAGGGTAACTCTGAGGGAGTTGATCGACCATGGATTTTACCCATTTTTAGCCGTGGTCTATTGTTTTTTTTTTATGTATAATTACTACAATATAGAGTATATTTATAGTATTTACAGATTCAGGTACGTTATGGAGTAAAGTGGTGATTTTGGTGTCTTTTGGAGCATTTCGAGTGCACAGCTGCGCAGACGTGTCAGATGATTAGATATGGATAGAGATATTCCTATGGTTTGATTGATCCCATCTTTTGACACAAGATAGAGCTTTGATTTAGCTTTCCAATGCGACCGGTTTGTGGCCAATCCAACGGTTAGATCAGCAGTTATGTCCATTTTACTAAAGAGTGGTCAGTCTGTCTCGCGAGAGAAAGCATCCGAGAAGATATGTGCATGTCGATCGATGGGAGACACTACACATCGATTGATATGAATGCCAGAACGTAGGCTGACAGTATTTCATACCCGACTGAAGCCTAGAAGATACCATAAAGTTACCAAAATACCCTTGACGATTTGAAATTCTATTTATGTTATTTGCAAGCCATTGTTGACGGCTACACTTTCTTTTTCATCTTTTGTTTCATTGCTCTTAGTTAGGAGAGAAGGGAGGAACTCCTATCGGAGTCCTCCTGGAACTCCATTGGTTTTGGTTTTATATTATTTATGTTCTTCATCTATTCATCTATGATTTCTGTGACAATCTTCATGTCTGAATAGATCTACATGTTGGATTTAGGGTTCAGATAGGTTGTGGGATTAGCCCCAACTATAGATTGCTAAGTTGTGATATTCATTATCTTGATGAACCCTAATGCTTGATTCTAGAGTCATGAACTAGAACCATGAACATGATGGCATTAATTCATTAGTCACCATTCTGATATCATCCTGTATAAGCAAAGATCCTCTAGGAATAAGCGAGAGCCAGTCTATGATCTTGGTGGGCACTATTTCAACTCGATCTGAAGCTATATCGATCGATAGTCCTATAGATATATCGATCGACGATAAGTATATATCGATCGATATTGTCGGCATCAGATTCATGGACGAGTCTAGACTGCGAAAGCTGATAGTTTCATCTAAGAGTTGAAAATCTTTAATATCATGCATGCAACTTGTTAGGCATCTATAGCATTATAATCCTGATTACCTGAATAGAAACCCTAGATCTAGCAACCATCCTTCCATAAAACAAATCCTTGCCAAGCTGAACAATTACCTTCTTCATCTTGTTTACTGTTTTCTATTAAAAGGCACCAATAAAGGCATCTCAGCATGTCCACCTAGGATTTTATATTCAACCAATAAAAAGCCTCCAATTATCCACGTAGACCTCTCAGCATGTCCACCTAGGATTTTATATTCAACCAATAAAAATCCTCCAATTGTCCACGTCAGATTTGGTTACCCGGTTTAGATTTCTGACCGAAATTCAAATCTGATGGTTTAATCTTGCGAATCCTGGTTTGGTTCTTGCGGAGAAATCTAGAAACTACATGCTCTCTCACCCTTAGACTTCCTGAGATTGGACTTCTTCACTTCCGTTTCTCCCAGACCTCTAACCCACTTCTAATCAATATTTGACTTTAATCAAATCAATTCTTCGTTTCCTCTCATTCAATGGATTCCTCCTTTCACCTTCTTCGCCATTTTTGTATTTATAGATCTCCCTCTTAGCTTATGCTTCGATTAAACTGATTAGAAAGAGAGAGACGGTGTTGGTTTCTTTTGTTTAAGAAGAAAGCAAAGTGAAGATGATGAACTACGTCGGCTTTGACCTTCTTTTTTTTGCGCCGATGGGTGTTGGATTGAAGTGATCAATATAGTAGTGTGTTTGTCTTCTAGATCAAGTATAACTGAATGTATTTTTGGTTTTCTTATCGCAGCCAGTTTCTTTCAACAAAATTTGGGTCTATTTTATTTGTGAAAATATGCGACAGTGCGGTAGACTACTTTATCAAGGTGAGCTGTCTTTTCAGATTGTCTTGATTCAGTTTCATGTTTACCTTCTGAAAAATTCACCATCTCGGCACTTTCAGAGTACTAATCATACGCCTCATAAGTCTCTTGGATCTCTTTCACAGATTCAGCTACAAAAGTCTCTTCGATCTAACCCTCAGAATCGGTTTCAGAACGAGGTGATACTTCAGAGAGAGTTTCTGAGGTTTGAGTAACAACTCTTTCTTCCCCTCTACATACATCTCCACAAACCTTCTTTGGAAGCTTCTGTTTTGACACTCTTCTGAGACTTCAAACTCTGTCTCCTAAAGGATATAAAGCTTTTCATAGGACGATTCCTCAACTGATTCAATAATCTTGTGGAGTTCTAATGGAGATAATAGCTTCGTTATATCTGACACGACCGTCTTCTCTGCTCAGCTCTTGGCCAAACACTTCAAACACAGCAACCTCTCTAGCTTCATCCGCCAGCTAAACATCTACATTAGTCTCTCTCTCTCTCTATCAATGATAATGATTTCTTTTCTTGAATTGCCCTTTTGTTGTTTCTTGAAATCTTGGAATATGTAACGTTGATTTCTTTTTTGAGAAATTTGATTACTTTATGTCAATCATGAAATGGGTATATGCTAATTATCAATAAATATATTTCTTCAATATAGTAAGAATTTTGGGTGGTGAGAGTAAAGTTTGTGTTTTTTTTTTTGGTGTCAGGGTTTTAAAAAGTTGATGCAGATCGTTATGAGTTTGCGAATGACTGGTTTGTGAGAGGTCAAAAGGAGTTGCTAAAGACTGTAATCAGGAGGAAGAATGTTCAGAGTGAGCATCAGAGCAAAGCTACAGCTGCTCCTACTCAGGGAAAGTATGAGAAGAGTGAATTGTAGAAAGAAGTTGATATTTTGAAAGGGGATAAGAAAGCGTTGGCGTTGATGTTGCTCTTAGAAAACAGAGTTCAAGGGATGGAAGAGAGTCAACAAGAGATGCTTTCTTTTTTGGTTATGGTTATGCAGAATCCAAGTCTGTTGGTTCGGTTGCTTCAGCCTAAGGAAAACAGTTGGAGAAAAACGGAATGGGGAGTAGGAGTGTTGGGGTCAAAATCGGTACGACGGAATCAATAGCCAAAATTCCCCGCAAAAATACGAAAGGAATAGTTTTATAAAACCAGAGAATCATTTTATAAAACTCAAGAATCTTTTTATAAAACTCGGAATCGTTTTATAAAACTCGAGAAGTCATTTTATAAAACTCGAAAATCGTTTTATAAAACTCGAGAAGTCGTTTTATAAAACTCGAAGATCATTTTATAAATCTCGAAAATCGTTTTATAAAACTCGAGAAGTCGTTTTATAAAACTCGAAGATCATTTTATAAAACTCGAGAAGTCCTTTTATAAAACTCAAAGATCGTTTTATAAAACTCGAGAAGTCGTTTTATAAAACTCAAAGATCGTTTTATAAAACTCGAGAATCGTTTTATAAAACTCGAGAAGTTGTTTTATAAAACTCGAGAATCGTTTTATAAAACCCCGAAAAACTGAAACCGCCGCAAAACGCGAACTAGTCACGACTAGTTCGCCTTCTGGCGAACTAAGCCAAACTGGCTTAGTTCGCCAGCAAGCGAACTAGGAACTCCCCGACTAGTTCGCCTGCTGGCGAACTAAGCCAGCCTGGCTTAGTTCGCCAGCAGGCGAACTAGAGATTTCCGGGACGGTTCGTCAAACCGGCGAGCTGGATCGGACCGACTCGATTCTCTGTACGTTGAACCGACCATCCCAAGCCTCGATCTCCCGCATCCCCGATTCGAAACTTACGTCCTTCGACACGGTCGCATTCTGAACCACGGCCGAAATGTCTCTCGTTTCGTCTCGATCCGACTTATTGTTCGAATTTTACGATAAAAACCGTAAAATTCCGTTTTCTCGAAAAGAACTCGAAGAAATCGTATAAAACGGTAACGGTTAAACCAGACACCAAACATCGCCTAAACTGTACGATTTATCCAAGATTTTTCGTTAAATTCATAAAAACATATTTTTAATAAAAACGTCGAGTAAATCGTAAAAAACGCGTTTTTAATAAAAATGTCGAGTAAATCGTAAAAGACGGAAAAAATTAACCGAGAAAAAAACGTAGCTAAACATTACGATTAACTCGAGGAATTTACTAAAAACGGCATCGAATCAGGAAACGATTCCGTACAAGGTCGTGAAACGGATTTATCGCAAAACGGCCCGGAAGGTCCTAAAACGCGATAAAAACCCATCTCGCGATCTCAACATTTACCTAACCCGAAAATATGATAACGTTTTGATGGTTTACTCGCGGAAGGAAGATAAATGTCAAGTTTGAAGAAAAAGGCAAGTTTGGAGATAAATAGAAGATTTCCGCAGAAGAAAAGGAAGGATCGAGAGAAATGGAAAATTCCCGATAAACTCAGTTTCGGGCAGAATGGAAAGACTAAAACCGCCTAAGAGGGAGTATATAAGCAAGAGGCATGGGGCAGAAGCTGGGACACGATTTTCAGAGCTCTCACCACAAAAAAATTAGTATTTAGGAATATTTCTGTTTTCTGTTAGCGAGATGCGTCTCAACTAGGGTTTTCGTTCTTAGATTTCTAGGGATTTCGCCGACGGCTCACGCAGCTAAGGCTACTCTCGTTGTAACAGTTCTTACGCAGATTCGGAATAAGAACCTCTTTGCTCTCAATTTCGTTTATTCTCTTTTAAATTCTAAGTTCGTCGTTTTCTTAATCTTCGTTGTGCGATTCTGCATATAGCCGGTTCCTCTGGAAACTAAGGGTTNGTTCTTAGATTTCTAGGGATTTCGCCGACGGCTCACGCAGCTAAGGCTACTCTCGTTGTAACAGTTCTTACGCAGATTCGGAATAAGAACCTCTTTGCTCTCAATTTCGTTTATTCTCTTTTAAATTCTAAGTTCGTCGTTTTCTTAATCTTCGTTGTGCGATTCTGCATATAGCCGGTTCCTCTGGAAACTAAGGGTTTTCCCGAAGTTTCCTTATTTACGATTTATTGACAGTAGGTGGATTTTGGTTCCCACAGTTTGGCGCTAGAAGGAGGGGGGGTCGGATCTATCTTACACCGAAGCCGCAACATGTCCAACGAAGAAACGATGACTGGTGACAACCAAACTCGCAACGAACGCGACAACGTTGAAACACCACCACCACAAGATACGTCCGCGGCCAACGCTAAAAACGCTAACACCGAGACCATCAAAAAGATGCTTTCCGAGTTTAACAAAAAATCGGAAGAGCAGGAAAAGCTCATCGGTTCGCTCGCAAAACGGGTTGAAACCCTAACCGCGAAAACCCGAGCAATTCGCCTCGCGGAACTACTAAGATCCGCGGAAGGTGGCTCGATTTCAGCGCTCCTACGGATTGTCCCAGAACCGAGCAGGGTAACCCTGACGCGACGCTAAACGAATCGGAGAAACCTCCTACTCACGAACATGAGACCGAGGGCGACGGCATCGAAAGGGTTAACTTGGAGACAAGCGACCAGGCCGATTCATTGGACGAAGACGCTGATGTCCATCCTAGGAGAAGAAAAACTCGAACTCCTATACCGGAGTCTTCTCCCAAATGTTCTCTTACTGGAGACGAGGAGGAACTCTACTTCGCGCGATACGCAAAAACTGCCGAGGAGCGATCTCTAATTACTCGCAGCAAACGCCGACAAGGTCGGAAAATTGCTGGCAATCTGACCGAGATTCGGGATCTAAAACGGCCGCAGCGGTAAAAGCGGTGAAATCTCAGATTCATCACGCTACCAGCGCCGCACCCGAAATCGATCAGTTACTGTACGAGTCTCGAAAAACGCCCTTCACGGCTCGCATCACCGAGATCAAACTGCCTGATCCCAGAAAACTTAAGGTGCCGACTTACGACGGGACATCTGATCCCAAAGCACACCTACAGGCATTCCAGATCACCATGGGACGAGCCAAGCTCAATGACCACGAAAAGGACGCAGGCTACTGCCGCCTCTTCGTCGAAAACCTAGAAGGAGCAGCGCTCGAATGGTTTGACAAACTTAGGCGAAATTCGATCGGAAGTTTCCGTCGACTGGCTTCGGAATTCCTAAAGCAATACTTGATGTTCATTAACCCGGAAACCTCTGACGCCGACCTCTGGAGCTTGGTGCAGAAGGAGAACGAATCTCTCCGCGATTGCATGAGTAGGTTCAAACTCGTCATGGATAGGGTTAGCGGAATTAACGACAAAGCCGCCAACAAAGCATTAAGGAAATCGCTTTGGTACAAATCGAAATTCCGAAAGTGGATAACTCTCGAAAAGCCACGGACGATCCAGGACACGCTCCACAAGGCTACCGATTACATAGCCATCGAGGAGGAGACTAAAATCCTGTCCGAGAAGCATAAGCCGACGAAAATGTCCGCAAAGGATAACGCGTCCGAGCAGAAGCACAAAAAAGAGGAATTCTCGTAACGATAAATTCATCCATCACAAGGGTCAGGATCTCCAAGGGGCGCTCAACTACGCCATCAACTCTGGATTGGAGCAAGGGCGAACCACGAGTAACACGTGGACGAGAAATTCAAATTATGATGAGAATTCTCTCTGCGACCTCCACCAAACCCGTGGGCATTCCACCGTGAACTGCAAAGTTCTCGGCGCCAGACTTGCCGCAAAATTGGTCACGGGAGAACTCTCCGAGATATCCAGTGTCAAGGATCTCATCCGCGATTCGGATCGCCTTCCGAAGAACGACAAGAACGCACGAGCGGAAACTCCACCTCAGGGAAACCAGTCAGGCGAAAAACGCGGACGAAGGCAAGACGAGAAAGGTAACGGCGCTAACCACCGAAAAATCAACATGATTATCGGTGAATCATAATATTATAACGACACCGTATCTTCTATCAAATCCTACAAACGTAAAGCCGAAACCGGCTCGAGTTGGAAGGTGCCAACGGATGACTCTCCGAAAGGGGTGATCTCATTCGACGATGCTGAAACCGGCGGAATCGACCACCCGCATGCCAATCCCCTTGTCATCGATTTGGTGATAAGCGATCTAGAGGTCGCTAGAATTCTGGTCGATACCGGAAGTACGGTCAACGTCATCTTCCGCAACACGTTAGCACGTATGGGAATAGAACTCTCGGAAGTCTAACCTATTCCAAAACCGTTGACTAGCTTTTCCGGCGAGGCATCGATGACCTTGGGATCGATCCGGCTACCGGTGGCAGCCAAAGAAGTGACGAAAATCGTCAACTTCGCAGTTGTCGATTTCCCGGCCATCTACAATGTGATTATGGGCACGCCTTGGATAAATTCCATGAAGGCGGTTCTGTCAACATATCACTTAGGCATCAAATTCCCAACACCTACGGGAGTCGCAGCAATTTGGGGATGCCAAAGAAAATCGCGATCCTGCTTCCTGGCCGAACATAAGCTGAGGCAATTGGCGGTAGCAATCGTGAAACCAAAACGAGCAAAGGTCACGCCACCGCCCGCAGAAGACGACCCAAAGCAAGCAATGGTCGAGAAACCACAAGTTCCCGCACCCATCGCTTCTACCCGGCCAGAAGAGACAATCCCAGACAAAGACATCGATCCCGCAACTGAAGCGATCGAGAAGTCTGCGACAGCCGAGTAAGCACACTCGAGCAAACAATCAGAACTACAAGATGGCTTGATTTCCGAAAGGAATACGTAGGCAGCTCGCCTAAAGACGAGTTCAGCTATCCCCCCTTCCAAAACGAGGGGGGGGGGGAGTGGGTGAGTATACGAGTATTCGTATACTCCCAAATTTTTAAAACTTTCGCTTTGTAATCGAAAATTTTTCGAAATTTTTAAAGACAAAGTTAGAATATCTCCGCTACTATCGAAAACGCAAAAAGAATTCCAAACATCCGGAAAATCGCTTCCGCAGTAACAACTACTTAATCGTTTTTATAAAACTTGCATATCAAAATATTTTCGGAAAGAACCGGCGAGACGTCGCCTAAATTCTCAAGAAAAATATTCCCCCAAGTCCGTCCGCGACTATAAAAACACGAACGCTCGGCGATTGTCCCCGTCGAGCACGTTAGCCGTCCTAAACAAACGCATCGACCTATCGGTCCGCATACATCCGACCAAATTTTTGGTCAGCACTTCCGGGCAACTTAGAAATTGTTCCCGGTGAGATGCTCGATTCCAACCATACGAATCGTATAAGCCGAGAATCTATCGCGGATTCTAAATCGGTATGGAGTCAGGTTAAAATTGCAACAGGCAAAACGAAAGCCGATTAGTCATCGCATAGCCTCAACCCGAGAGTAAACCTAGGTCTTGCCCTAAACCCAGCACACTGGTCGCTAACGTCTCAAGGCATGAATCGAGATCCTAAAGGCATGTCTCTTCGCCCACATCTAAACACTCGCGAAAATCGGAACCTTCCGAGTTAACGAAACGGACGATTTACACCAAGAGTTAGATGCGAGATGACAACTCGTATTCTTCCCTCTACATCTAAAAACGAAACGCGAATTTCATACTTAGAAAATATTATCTTATTAGAAAGCCTTCAAGTACACACCGCCCAGCGGTAGGGATTCAAAGCCACCAACGGCCAGTCCCAGAAAAGCAACAACGAAATCATAAAAACAATAACATCACACATTGAAGTCGTCGAACGCGGACTGATCGACTTCGCCATCCACATCCGATATCCCAGGTCCAACTTCGACCGAATCCGGTGACACCACAATGGGATTCCACTGATCCCACATGCGCGCCCTAAGGTCGAAAAGTTCGGGCTGCATATCTCTTTCCTGATCCAAGTATCCCCGCTGCACGGTGTATTCCTCAGAAAGCGAATGAATGATCCCGCAACATTCGTGCTAATCACCATGCACCCGTTGAACAACTTCGGCATCCGAACAACCGGTTGCAAATCGCTCACGACGGGCCTTCATCTCCTCGGCAACCTCCCGTTTGCCCGCACGACGAGCACGACGAATCCTTCGGTCAGCAAGCTCCTTGGCGCGGCGAGATTTAGCCGCACAGTCATCCCTCACGCGAGCAACTTCCCTCGCAACCACTTCTTCGGCTCGGTTAGCCTCGACCTCTGCCCGAAGACGAGTGACTTCTTTTTCAGCCATGTCTGCCCGAAACTCATCAAGACGAGCTTCAGCATTACGACTGTCTAGGGCCCGGCTCATGACAAGGAAACCCTACCAAAGAAAAGAATTAAGCGACATCATCCGATGATAAAATTTCTCAAAAAAAAAAATAAACACACGTACCTCTTTAGCTTTCTCAGACCCTCTAGTAAACTCTGGGACTTGATCATGATCAACGCCCGGAAAATGGGAGGTCGATGATCCACCCGCTTTCATCCAGACACCTTCTTCCGTTTGACTATCAAGGAAGGCCTTGAGAATATTGTCAGGAGAGGCAGCACGTTCAGAATCGTCATCTTCAACGACCGGATTTTTATCTCTTTGAAATCTCGACCCGCTTCTCCTCATTGAGGGAACGTATGGGATAAATTCTCCGAGAAACGGATCCTCCCCATAACTCGGCGAGTCCGCAAAAAGCCGAGATCGGAAGAGAGCAACCGCTTGGCGGATGCGTTGTGGACAAAAACTGCACCAGCCAACTTCACCACGTTTAAGAGAAGCGGTGATGCTCGGGAGATCCACAGGATACGGAGGCAAAGGGTTGGTCACTGCGGAGAAACAGAAACAAATAAAAAAAAAGAAGGAGAAGATTCTATGAACTCGACTCACATACCTTTCCGACCCACACGGTCGTAAAAAGCGGAATGCAATCCTCCTCGACTGATGCACTGTCAATATGAACATAGAAGAAATTTTTCTTCCAAGAAGGAGAGATCGTTGAGCAGCCCGTAACGATTCCCATACGAGGGTATAAAGTGATCCTCTGCGACTGCTCCATGGGTTTCAATAGACCCTCGAGATGATCGACGCTAAGGGTAATTCCCTGCTCGTAGCTCAGCGTCAAGAGACCAACGAGTTGCTTTAAACCGGGGGGAGTCAACTGACTGATCGATAGCCCCAGCCTATGAAGGTAACGAACGATGATCTCCGGGATCAGAAACCATAAGTGGCATTGCTGCAAAAATGTGTTATAACATGTGAAAAAACCTTCGGGCGCATCCTTGTCGCCCTCCCCGGCAAGTGGGAGACGAAACTCGACTGCCTCTGGAACTCGGCAAAATTCGTGCATGTAATCGATACTGTTAAAAAGAGTCGGGTTCGGACATCCGGAAGTTTGATCAGCGCCCGACAAAGCTGGAACCCAAGTCCCAGGCCTAGCAAACCTCGACTCATCTCCCAACGCCCAAAAGGCCGCATGGTCCATCGGATTGATTGACGGAGACGAATACTCCTCTTTCAGAACTAAAACTGGAGGCTGTGAGCTCGTTCCCTCAGAATTGCGAGAATTGGAGCTTGTTGAGGAACGAGTTCTTCTTCTTGAAAACATGCTTGAAAATCCTGGAAAAGATAAATTCAAAGGAAGTAGAGAGAAAAGTTTCTTGGATAAGTTGTAGAGAATGAGGTAAAGAATTCAAAATTTTACTCCATCTACTTATAAGAAAGAATTTTACTATTCAACCTTGGACTTTTGGCCATTAAAGTTCCGCCTAATTCTATCAAACTCGCCAAACAAGCTCAATCCACTCGCAAGAACCCCACGATTCTTACGAGCTGGGGGGCTAACTGTTGGGGTCAAAATCGGTACGACATAATCAATAGCCAAAATTCCCCGCAAAAATACGAAAGGAATAGTATTATAAAACCCGAGAATCATTTTATAAAACTCGAGAATCGTTTTATAAAACTCGAGAATCGTTTTATAAAACACGAGAAGTCGATTTATAAAATTCAAAGATCGTTTTATAAAACTCGAGAAGTCGTTTTATAAAACTCGAAGATCGTTTTATAAAACTCGAGAATCGTTTTATAAAACTCGAGAAGTCGTTTTATAAAACTCGAAGATCGTTTTATAAAACTCGAGAAGTCGTTTTATAAAACTCGAAGATCGTTTTATAAAACTCGAGAAGTCGTTTTATAAAACTCGAAGATCGTTTTATAAAACTCGAGAATCGTTTTATAAAACTCGAGAAGTCGTTTTATAAAACTCGAGAATCGTTTTATAAAACCGTGAAAAACCGAAACCGTCGCAAAATGTGAACTAGCCACGGCTAGTTCGCCTGCTGGCGAACTACAAGGTTCCCGACTAGTTCACCAGCAGGCGAACTACAAGGTTCCCGACTAGTTCGTCAAACCGGCGAGCTGGATCGGACCGGCTCGATTCTCCGTACGTTGAACCGACCATCCCGAGCCTCGATCTCCCACATCCCCGATTCGAAAATTACGTCCTTCGACACGGTCGCATTCTGAACCACGGCCGAAATGTCTCTCGTTTCGTCTCGATCCGACTTATCGTTTGAATTTTACGATAAAAACCGTAAAATTTCGTTTTCTCGAAAAGAACTCGAAGAAATCGTATAAAACGGTAACGGTTAAGCAAGACATCAAACATCTCCTAAACTATACGATTTATCCGAGATTTTTCGTTAAAGTCGAAAAAACCATATTTTTAATAAAAATGTCGAGTAAATCGTAAAAAACGCGTTTTTAATAAAAATGTCGAGTAAATCGTAAAAGACGGAAACAATTAACCGAGAAAAAAACGTAGCTAAACATTACGATTAACTCGAGGAATTTACTAAACATGGCATCGAATCAGGAAACGATTCCGTACAAGGTCGAGAAACGGATTTATCGCAAAACGGCCCGGAAGGTCCTAAAACGCGATAAAAGCCCATCTCGCGATCTCAACAGAATCTAACCCGAAAATACGATACCGTTTTGATGGTTTACTCGCGGAAGGAAGATAAATGTCAAGTTTGAAGACAAAAGGCAAGTTTGGAGATAAATAGAAGATTTTCGCGGAAGAAAAGGAAGGATCGAAAGAAATGGAAAATTCCCGATAAACTCAGTTTCGGGCAAAATGGAAAGACAAAAACCGCCTAAGAGGGAGTATATAAGCAAGAGGCATGGGGCAGAAGCTGGGACACGATTTTCAAAGCTCTCACCACCAAAAACTAGTATTTAGGAATATTTCTGTTTTCTGTTAGCTAGCTGCGTCTCAACTAGGGTTTTTGTTCTTAGATTTCTAGGGATTTTGCCGACGGCTAACGCAGCTAAGGCTACTCTCGTTGTAACAGTTCTTACGCAGATTCGGAATAAGAACCTCTTTGCTCTCAATTTCGTTTATTCTCTTTTAAATTCTAAGTTCGTCGTTTTCTTAATATTCGTTGTGCGGTTCTGCAGATAGCCGGTTCCTCTGGAAAATTAGGGTTTTCCCGAAGTTTCCTTATTTACGATTTATTGACAGTAGGTGGATTTCGGTTCCCACAAGGAGGAGCGAAGATTTTGGAGGAATTTACTGATGATGGAGAAACAAACTCGAATGGTCTTCCTTTAGTAACATACCAAAAGCCACAATCAGAGGGAACAACAACAAAGTCAAGCTCGAATGACATAAATGATTTCTTGAGTAACGCTGACATGTTGAAGTTCTGCTTGGATGAGAAGAGTGTGCCATTGATCATACCTGATTTGTATGATGATGGGGCTTGGGAAAAGCTTTTGTTGTTGAGCCCTTCAAAGAAGAAGAAGAATGTGCAGGAGAAGAATGTGAAGAAGGGAAAAGATGATGTGACATTGGAGGAGAAGGATGATGAAAATGGAGGAAGAATGGAACTAGACAAGAGTATTGCACTCGAGCTGATAGAAGAAGAAATGGAGAAAGCAGATGATTATGATATTGGACAGCTTACTCCAGAGAGGTCTAGGAATCTTGAGATTCTTACACAGCATATGAGATTGCTGGCTTCAGATTAGTAGCCAGAGCATTAAAAGAACGATGAGTGTTTGAATATATATATCATCAGCCTGGAAACTTTTGTTATATAGTGAAACAACAAAGTTAGTCTCTGGGTTATTATTTTCACCAGAGCTATTCTTATAATGTCTTACTAAAAAAATGGACCTTACAAGTCTGCTGAATTATAGTTTTGTTAAGTAGCATTTGGTAAACTGCATTTTTAACCAACATATATACAATAATATGGTATTAAATGTGACGGTGTATCCTAAATTTGTTGAAACGTTTCTTTCACGTTTTTTGGTGAAAAAGCGGACTCAACAATAATATATTGTCAGTTCAAAAACAGTAGTATATTGTATGTTCATAAACAATAATATATTGTAAAGTTACAACAACCAAAAAAAATTATATATTGTATACTGAATACACAAATATTAATTATGTGTTAATTTAGAATTAATATAAAATATGAAAACACCAGGTGGAAATATTAATGTATTGTATATATTTAGTTTAACAAAGAAAACAATAAAACAATAAAAAATAGTAAACTAAAATATGGTTAAACTAAGAAGTAAAGATACAAAAATATACAGTAGAACCTCTATAAATTAATACTCGATAAATTAATATATACTAAATATCTCTATAAATTAATATAATTTTATAGTCCCAAATTGAGTTTTTGGTACAATTAGTATATCTATAAATTAGTTTTTGGTGTATTCCCAACATTATTAATTTTAAGAGGTTTCACTCTATGTGAAAGTCTTCTAAAACATATAAAAAAGATATATATTCACTTTTACTTTTTTTTTATACTACTGCAGTTCATATTTACCTTCATTAAATGATACTCTTACAAATACCTTCTTCATTAAATAGTAAAAAAACTTATATATCCTTACTTTATCGATGTATAAACATAAATAATTATTTAAATAAATTATAAAATAATTTTATTATATAGTTATTGAATTATACAATTTCAAATTGGAACTTTTTTATAATCTTATTTTAAAAAAAAAATTGTTCAAATTTTTTTTTTTCAAATTTTATTTATTTCAAATTATCATTTTTTTTCAAAGTTCCATTTTCGAATTCAATTTTTTTAAAACTTTTTAAAAGTTTGTTTTATAAAAAATAAGTATTTGTTTATATATTTATTAAAATCCTATACCTCATCTTTCGAAATAGTATCCCTCGAATCTAAACTCTAAAATCTAGATTAGTTAATTCTATGATTATAAGTATCTTTTTAATTCTTAAAAATTGAGGTTAAATGCGGCTAATGTAAATATAGACATTTCTATTCAGAATGTAGTAGTTTTGAAATAACAGAAAATAATAATAAAAGTTATGAAAAAAGCAAACATTTAGATAACATATCACTTATTTAAAATATTATTAAAATATATAATAATCATTCTTTCATGGACATTAATGCAAATAAGCAAACAATAGTTAAAAAAATTAATATAATTATATCTAAAAAAAAATAATTCAATATTTCAAGGTATCATTATCATATTTTAAATCATAAGGTTATTTTGTTAATCCAACCAAGGTATTACTATCAATTTTATTATTAAATATAATATAATGTAAAATATCAAAAAAAAATGAAATGAAAAAAATTACTGTACACTATCCGCGCGTAGCGCGGAAAAAGGATCTAGTATATTTTAATGGCTGTTGCATCCTTATTCTTTATGTGATAAATTAAGTTTTAATTTACTTACTAGTGTATATGTTTTACTGAATTAACTTTTCTAATAATTTTAAAATATCAAAAGTATAATATTGAAAATAAAATATAGTAAAAACTATTTATTAGTTTTTATGCTTGGTATCAGGGTAAAATAACGCATGGTCCTTTGTAATACTACATAAACAAGAATCTGTCAAGACAATCAATAATAACTTGTTTTTATCTCAATACTAGAGTTTAATGTTAAGTGCTCTTCTTCTTTCAATTCTCTCCTTGGTGGTCGTTTCTCTCACCACCACCGGGGATGGACTCGTTCCTTCGTACTCTAGTTGTTCATGTCTTTTTTGGTGGGTTCGATTGAAGATGTGGATTGATCTAGAGTTCGGATGGACTGAAAATCCATATCGTTTCTAGTTTTCACGGTTAGGTTTCTCATCTATCCTCTAGCTTTCGTTCACAAGTCTGTGTGGATGGTGTCCGAATTTAGATTTGAGTTAGTTGCGACTGCAGTTGAAATAGTTCTCTTTTTGATTTTTTTGTGAAAGTTTAAGTAGTAGGTTTTTTTTCTTCATATAGATGGTTGTTTGTGTTCGTTTATTATTTTGTGAGTGTTTCCGGAGTGGTTCATCGGTTAAAGCTTCGTGTTGGTTGAGACTATGTGTGGACTTCTAGCTAGGAGTAAGTGGATGTTGAATGCATCACATCCGTATCTGAAGGTTGTGTGGACTGACTAGAGTTCCCTCCTGTCGGGTTATGAAGTCATGGGGTTTTGGTTCTGTGGACATTATCGTTTGGCATGCATGAGCAGCAATGATAAGTCATGGTGCACTAGGTGTAGGAGGTGGATATTTTCGCGTGCGGACTATTGGCAGCAGTAAAAATTCCCGATCATTGGACACTACTTGGATTTAAATTGATAAGTCATTAAGTTTTAAGTTGGAATTTTTGTTTGTTGCCGCATGTTGCCTCGGAGTGGGTTCGGTCTGCTGCCTTCATGTGGGCTCTTGTGTTTGGGGATTACTATTTCATCCGTCAGATTATGTGATACGTGCTCATATTACCCTAAGAAGAGATTTACTCTCTCAAATAAGAGATCAGTTGTAATATTTAGAGATCGAATCCACAAGGAGCTAAGGAACAACTTAAATCTAATAAAGTAATAATACTAGGTTGATATTAAATGTAAAATTACAGTAAACAAGTAAACAAGAAAAAAGTAAATATTCTAGTTGAGCAAGACAATTACTCCACAGAATAGAATGAGGGTTTGAACTAAACTGAAAAGGTGTTAGACTAAGGGCTTTTATTCAGGTGTTGGATATTATAATCCTATAGGTGATAATTAGTTGTTTGCATGGTATTAAAAACTTAAATATCTTAATAACAGATTCACTAAACTCTCACTTAATAAATAAGTTTATTGATTAGATTGTTATTGACCCAAACAATAATGTCCGATTAATAACAATGTCGATCGACTATTCTATATGAATATTCATCGATACACCTTACTCGACGTCGATGGATTTCCAATGGCTATATCGATCGATGAAGCTAGTCAAGCGTTATTCGCGAGTTAATTTTATACTCACTATGGACCCCCTAGATCAAGCTGTCGCATTCTCTCTATTAAAATCCTAGCTTAATAAGATGTATTCAGGAAAATTAGAGTTGTCTAAAGGTTGGTTAAACAATCCAAAGTTCCTAGATCCAGGTTTCTAGTTAGCAAGTCTTGAACATAAGCATTAACAACATCATATTAATGAATACCAAAACAAGCGATCATATAAATGGGGCTAATCCCACTAACCAATTTAAACCCTAATTCTAACAGATGAATTATTCAGACATGGCTAAGCAAATCATAACACAAGCAAGGTAATTAAACTGCATAGTATAGATAAATAGAAATCAATGGGCTTTCAATAATAAATCTCACTCGATCTTCTCTCCCAAAATATAAATCCTAAAAAGTTTCTTATTTGTAAAAAGGATACACGAAAGCTCTCTTCTGCCTAAAACACCTTTGCAAAGTATAAATACTTAGGTTAAAAATCATCAGGGGGATAATTGGTCATTTGGTGAAGACTTGGGTTTCAGGTTGGTTATCTCGCGAGTTGGTCTTCCGCGCCTTTCGCATCGATTGATATTGCAGAGTGCATATCGATCGACGTGAATCACTCTGTGCCGACCTCGTCGTCTTGGTCGATTGAAAGTTGAGTGATTTCTCCAATTCACTCTAAAATTCTCCATAAACATCACTTTCTTCCAAAATACTTCTGAACCTATAAATATGTTTAAAAGCTTCTATAATATAATAAATAGTTATAATACACCATTATACCATGACTAAAAGTGGGTCAAAATCATGGTATATCAACTCCCGCAGAATTACCCTTTTGCATGTCCTCAAGCAAAACAAACAAGCAGTCTCTTTGAAAGAGGTTTGAAAAGAGCAGAGACTCACAGATTTAAAAATTTGAAATCATCACCTCTATAATATTTCAATCCATAGCTAAGCAGTTCTAATCACATAAGTTTATTATGACATATCCTAGCTTAGCAACCAAATTCATCTAGCCATTAGCTTAGAAAATATTATCTGACATTCTCCTCAACTAACCTCATTTCTTAACATAAAATAAAAGTGCAAGATTTACCTTGGGATCATCGATCACAGGATGCAAGGATTTTCAAACAAGTATCTGGATCTGCAAGTAAAATTTAGTTCATATCTGTTCTCTTTTATAATTTCTCTCTTGAGTCAAAATCTGCTTCGAAGGCATGATTATAGACCAAGATTGGACAGGCTTCCATGAAACAAGCCTTTATGGTGTTTGCCACCAAGTCCTGGTCACTTCTTTTTGAACTATATCCAAGAATACATATGAAGTGAGGCTTAATGGTTGTAGCCACCAAGTCCCATTCAAATCATTTTTGTTGGAAACATTATGAATCAAGCCTTAATGGTTGTAACCACCAAGTCATATTCTAATTGCTCTTAACTAAAAACCTATAAACTTAATATTATTTATATATATATATATATATATGTGTGTGTGTGTGTATTGTTTTCAAACTTCATAAATATACTTAACTATTTAGGATCGTAAATAGAGAAAGAAAAGGTGATAAATCTACACAAGGATTTACCTTCTAGACTTGTTTGAAGAATCCGATCCATGTGTACCAAGCCCCAAAACAAGCAATCGTGTTAGGTTTAGTGTTGGGGGTCAGCTTTGGTTCCTTCAAACAATCTAAGAAAGTGTGAATAGTTGATAGATTAATCCACTTTAGTATCTATAGTACTATCTGTAATCATTAGATCTAGAATGGTGCTAAAAAGTGGTTAGATGACAAGTATAAATCAAATAAGATTATCATCCCTTTTCTTGAGCTTAATAAAAATTGTTTTGAAAACAATTTTCTTAAGAACATAGCAAATAAATATCACTAAACCTCCCACAGACTTAAATTACACTATCTCCAGTGTAAAACCGTCGGAGTTATGGCGAAAGAAAATAAATCATAAGTACTCAATGTAACAAGGAAGAATGATAAACCTGAACAGAATGAATATCGATCGATGTGTATGTGTATGCATCGATCGTCGCAGGCGATCGATAACCACTATGTCTAGTCGGTCGATAAGATGGTAATCTGTTTCTCCTTAGATCTTTTTTTATTTATAAAAACCTGCAAAGTTAAAAACGAAAAAGAATTAATAAAGTAAAAGAAAACTAAAATAAAAATTACTTAATAGTGGGTTGCCTCCCACAAAGCGCTTTGTTATAGTAATTTAGCTTGATTGCTGAGGTATGTTGAGCTATTGTGTGGAAAAGCAGCTACTTGTTGGAAAACAAGTATTAACATCATGTGTGCTGGTTCTGAACCAAGTAGCCATGAAACTTCTTTTGGCTTCATCATTTCTGGCCCATCTTTCATCCATCTTGGCAACTGTGTTTGAGATTTTTTTAAGTCTCTCATCAAGACTCTCATTGATGATGTTGTGCCATTTAACCTTATCATAAGCATGTACTGCCAATTTCTTTGATTACTGGTGCATTGAATCAGACATGACTGGCTTCTCCTGTAACAGCTTCGCCTGGTCTGGTGCGGACTGTTCCTGCGTCGATCGATTCAGATGTTGTACCGTCGATTGATTTATCGATGCTGCAGTTTCAAGATGACATGCGAGTAGGTTCTGAATTGTCCTGACTTCCTTATGCAACAACTCTGTTCCTGAGTGTAATCCACTGATGTTTTTGTTGAAGGGGAAAAATACGTCATCACAACTCTTGTCAAGCCTATCCTTAGTAGTGTTCAGAGCTTTGTAGACTCTATCAATGATCTGGTCAACCTCTGCTATCGTATAAACTTTCTGCGCTGGTAGCTTCTTCGCGTCGATTGATTTACCTCTTTGCGTATCGATCAATGTCGAGGATGGTAAGTGAAAATCAAGTTTCGTCTGGATGGTGGTGACTTCGTATTGTAAGGCAGTCATCCGGCTGCCCAAAGTGTTCAAGGACAGCATAAACGGGGACGTGTAGCGATCATGCTCATCTTCGAAGATCTTCATTCGTTCCTCTATGTCTAAGGGCTTGGCATCGATCGATATGATAGCATATGTGTCGATCAATTTGCCTTTCTCATGTTGACGCTTCTCTTTGCGGAACATATCCAATTCATGCTGTATCAACTCAATATTTGTACTTAGCTAGTTGACATTGTTTTTGAGATGATGGTAGACTTCATCAATCTTTGTGTTGAGGTATGTCTGTTCCATGGGTCTACCTTTCCTGTCTACATCCCTTCTTGCGCTGGTGCATGATTCGCGTAAATCAATGCGTCTTTAGTGGAGTCGATCGATGATGCTGTTGCGTCCTCTTCACATTGTGTCTTCACAATAGCTAGTTCTACGTCCATCTCTTTCATTCGTGTAGATAATCCACAGATACTTTCCTGCAGAACCACATAAATCGTATCCAAATTATTGTTGAGCTTAGCCACGGATTTTTCCTAGCAATCACTGTTGGGGTCAAAATCGGTACGACGGAATCAATGACCAAAACTTTCCGCAAAAATAAAAATATGTTTTATAAAACACGAGAAGTTGTTTTATAAAATTCTAAGGACTTTCCGAATAAAGAAAATCCGCGCGAAACTTTGAAATTATCATCATGTAAAAAATGAACGAAACAATCTTCGATTACACGATTGGCCAAGTTAAGCGAAAAACCACAAAAACCGCATCCGCCACACTACGAGCAGGTTCGACGTGCGATGAACTGGTGGTCACGAACCAGCTCGTCGTAGGGCGAGCTGGTGGCCACGAACCAGCTCGCCGTACGGTGAGCTGAACCGGATCAGTTCAGTTTTCTGTACGTCGAGCTGACCAGTCCGAGCCCTGCTCCCCGAACTCCCCCACAAACCATACGTCCTTTGACTCCAATCGTGCTCTGAACCGTGATCGAAACGTCTTTTGTTTCATCTCGATTCGTCTTATCAATCAAGTTTTGCGATAAAAAGCGTAAAGTATTGTTTTCTCGAAAGAACTCGATATTTCTAAGCTATACGATTAACTCGAATGTTTCATAAAAACAGTGTCGTATTAAGGAACGATCTCGTTCGAAATCGCAAAACAGTTAAGTCGCAAAAACAGGCTCCGAAAGTCCTAAAACACGATAAAAGCCCACTCGCGACTTTAAACGAAGTCCAGCCCAAAGATACGACAAAGGTGTGTCTATTTACTCGCAGAAAATGATTAATGTCAAGTTTGAAGATGAATAGAAGATTTCCGAAGAAAAAATGGAAAGATCGAGATAAATGGAAGATTTCCGATATAATCGAATCTGGGCGAAAAGGAAGGACTAAACCGCCTAAGGAGGGAGTAGATAAGTAGAAGGCCAAGTCTCTGAGACACAATCTGCCTTTGTGGCAAAACGATTGATCACAGCAAATGTTCTGATAGCACAGGAGAATTTCCACGTTTTAAGAACAAACAACCGATGCAGAGTAGACTTTATGGCCATTAAGACAGACATGAGTAAAGCCTACGATAGAGTGGAATGGAGTTTCCTGACGACTTTGATGCTGAAGATGGGCTTTGATGCACGACTGGTCGACCTCATTATGTGGTGTGTCACGTCGGTCTCATATCAAGTCCTAGTTAACGGACAACCGAGAGGGCAGATCCTACCAAGGAGGGAACTGAGACAAGGAGACCCCTTATCCCCCTTTTTATTCATTCTGTGTACGGAAGCCTTGATCTCGCTTCTTAATGGAGCAGAGGCGGAGAAGAAAATTATAGGACTCCGAGTGGCTCAGGCAAGCCCAAGGATCTCTCATCTTCTCTTTGCTGATGACAGCCTTTTTTTCTGCAAGGCAGAAGCTAGCCAATGTAAGGAAATCATAGACATTATTAACATCTATAGACAAGCATCAGGCCAAAAATTCAATGCGGCAAAATCCTCAATGTTTTTTGGAAACCGTGTGGACCACTCCCGGAAACAAGAAATAAAAGAGGCCCTGGGTTTCTCGAATGAAGGAGGCATGGGAATGTACCTTGGATTACCCGAACTAATATGTGGCTCGAAAACAAAAGTTTTTTCCTATGTACAAGACCGGCTAAATAGACGAGTGAACAATTGGTCATCGCGACTTCTGTCCAAAAGGGGGAAAGAGGTCCAGATTAAAGCTGTGGCACAAGCTGTCCCAACCTACCCAATGTCATGTTTTTGATCCCTCAAGGTATTACTGATAAACTAAAAAGTACGACTTCAAATTTTTGGTGGAGCTCAAAACAGAACAGTCGAGGACTACATTGGATTTCATGGGACGAGATCTGTACCCCTAAGGATCTAGGGGGACTAGGTTTTCGTGACCTACATGACTTCAACTTAGCACTTCTTGCAAAAAAACTATGGCGTCTTCTCCACTTTCCAAACTCGTTATTAGCGCGTATTCTAAAAGGAAGATACTACAGACATACTTCTCCTTTGGACGACAACAAGACATACTCGCCCTCTTATGGCTGGCGTAGTATCATGGCATCTAGACCTTTGCTCCTCTTGGGACTACGAAAGAGAATTGGATCGGGTAGAGACATGAAGGTGTGGAGCGACCATTGGATCCCTGATACAATGGCCCGACCACCCATACCTGCCGCCATATTGTCTATAGACTCCCCCAACTCCCTGTTCAGGCTCTGATTAGGAATGATACCAAGGAGTGGGATATACAACGCTTACGAGATTACTTTCAGCTGGAGGATATCACTCTAATCCTTGGGATTAAACCCTCCGTTTCATCTGGTCCGGATGGGTATATTTGGAACCATACAAAGACAGGAGTATACTCAGTCAAAACCGGCTATGATCTACTCCAATCAAACAAGACGAGCCCTACTCAAGATTTGTTCAGCGAACCAAGTACAACTGGCCTCTTAAGTCATGTGTGGAAGCTGGAGGCCCCAAGCAAGATAAAACACTTTTTATGGCAAGCGATCTGGGGTTTTGTGGAGACGGCAGAAAGGCTCACTTATAGGCACATGGGCACCGATAGGAGTTGTCCTAGATGTGCTGACCCAGTGGAGTCGATTAACCATCTTCTTTTTGAGTGCCCCCCAGCCGTGCAGGCCTAGGCTTTATCGGACTATCCGTCCATTCCGGGTGTCTTCCCGAGTACATCTTTATTCCAAAATATGAATTTCCTTTTTTGGAAAAGAAAAGAGGTGGCTCCTCGGAGACCACAATTCGATACCTTCCCATGGATCTGCTGGTACATTTGGAAGGCAAGGAACGACATACTCTTCAACGGGAAAGTCGTCTCCTCGATGGATACTCTACAACATGCGTCGTTAGAGGCTGAATGTTGGAGGAAGGCAAATGCGAGGGAGGAGGACGAGGAGGCCTATGAGGGTCCTCCCTTATTGGAGATTGCGACAGAGTCCCCTCAGCCCCCCCCCCCCCACTGTAACCTGTCAAATCGATGCTTCATGGATCGACCATGGCAAGGTCAGTGGTTTAGGGTGGAGTCTCAAGGATCAGATGGGCTCTGAATGCTTCGGATTACGGGCATGTAAAAGGAACCGTTCAGCTTTGCATGCGGAGATGGAAGGTCTACTTTGGGAAGTTTCATGCGTGCGTCATATGGGGATATCCTCGGTACGGATCAAAACGGACTGCTCTGACCTAGTAGATATGTTTACTAGCTCGGAGGAATGTCAGCTCTTGTAGTCAAGGCTTTACCTTGTTGTACCACTCTTACACATAATCGGAATAAGATTCTTCTTGCTCTCAATCTCGTTTTTAACATCTTTTACTTATTCTCATCGTTTACTTGATTGCTTGTGTGCAGTTCCGCAGACAGTCGGGTCCTCTGGGAAATTAGGGTTTTCTCTAAGTTCCTCTATTTACATAAAATCGACAGGGTGAATTTTGGTTCCCACAATTTTGCGCTAGAAGGAGGGCGGGGGGTCGGATTTATCTTACACTCAAGCCGCAGCACGCTCGATCAAGTACGATGTCTGATGAACAACAAACACGCGTCGAAAGTGACAACGTTGACAAAACACCACCACCAGATGCGGTTAAGGCTAACGCTGACACTGAGACCATCGAGAAGATGCTCGCCGACTTCAACAAGAAATCGGAAGAGCAGGAAACGCTTATTGGTTCACTCGCAAAACAGGTCTAAACCCTAACTGCAAAAACCAAAGCAATTCGCCCCCACGGAACTACTAAAATCCGCGGAAGGAGGCTTGATTTTGCGACTCCTATGGATCGTCCCAGAACCGAGCAGGGTAATGTACTGGAGCAAAACTCTGAAAAGATAACCCTG
The DNA here is from genome assembly GCA_932364175.1 of Eruca vesicaria subsp. sativa. NCBI lineage: Eukaryota > Viridiplantae > Streptophyta > Magnoliopsida > Brassicales > Brassicaceae > Eruca > Eruca vesicaria. The sequence goes on from CAKOAT010512932.1 coordinate 150,305, forward strand.
ATATGCTGGACGAATCAGACAAATCTCCTACTCGCAGACAGGAGACTGAAGAAGACGGTGTCGAAAGGGTTAACCTGGAAATAAGCGACCAATCCGATCCGTCGGATGAAGATGCGGACGTCCATCCAAGGATGAGGAAAAGTCGCAGCCCTCAGCCGGAATCCTCTCCCGAGCGTTCTCTTAATGAGGAAGAGGAGGAGTTTTACTGCATGCAACTCACAAAAACAGCCGAGGAACGATCTCGAGTTACTCGCAGCAAACGTCGTCAAGGTCAGAAATCTTCTGGTGACCCAACTGAGATTTGTAATCTCCGCGACTACATTACTAAAACAGCCGCAGTTGTAAAAGCGGTGAAATCCTAAATTCACCATGCTACCAGCGCCCACCCGAGATAGATCGGCTGCTATACGAATCTTAGAAAACTCCTTCTACGGCTCGCATACGAGGTCAAGCTACCCAATCATGGAAAGCTCAGAGTGTCGACTTACGACAGGACGACCGATCCCAAAGCGCACCTGCAGACCTTCCAGATCACCATGGGACGAGCCAAGCTCAAGGATGACAAAAATAACGCGGGCTACTACCGTCTTTTCGTCGAAAACCTAGAAAGAGCAGCGCTCGAGTGGTTCGCCAAGCTTAAGCGGAAATCAATCGAGAGTTTCCGCGAGCTCGCTTCCGAATTCCTGAAGCAATACTCCATGTTTATAAATTGGGAAACTTCCGACACCGACCTCTAGAGCTTATCCCAGAAGGAAGACAAATATCTCTGCGACTTCATGAACAAGTTCAAACTTATCATGGCTAGGGTTAGCAGAATAAGCAACAGAGCCGCCATCGACGCGCTCAGAAAATTGCTCTGATTCAAGTTGAAGTTTTGACAGTTGATAACTCTCGAGAAAACGAGGATGATCTAGGATGCGCTCCACAAAGCTACCGATTACATAACCATCGAAGAGGAGACCAAAATCATGTCTGAACAGCATAAGCTGGCGAGGTCGTCCGCAAAGGATATCGCATCCCAGTAGAAGCTGAGAAAGAAAAACCCTCGTAACGACAAATTCGTCCATAACAAGGGACATGATCTCCAAGGGGCGCACAACTACGCCATCAATTCTGGATCGTAGCAGGGGCGAACTATGAGGAACACATGGTCGAGGACTTTGAATTACGACGAAAATTCCTTCTGCGATCTCCACCAGACTCGCGGGCATTCCACCGTGAACTGCAAAGTTCTCGGCGCCAAACTGGCCGCAAAGTTGCTCGCGGGAGAACTCTCATTTTCCGCCGAACCAAGTGAGTCACAGAACCATATCGAAAATATTTGCGACAAAGAAAAATCGAGAACACAAGTATCAGCAATAGAGAACACGTCCTCCTTGCTCGCCAACTGATCGTATCACTGGTCAAGTGATTCGTTCCGCTCAAGAAACCCGCTAAAAGGTTCGCGACTGGATCTCGATGAAATAACCTTTGGTAAAACTCCATGAGTGATTCCAAGAAACTAACAACGAAGAATCAAAAACAAAGCTGAAAAGTCTTCTCGAAAATCCGCGGAAACGTTGTTATCTCCATGCGTCGTGTCGATTTACTAAAAATCATCACCCGTTACTTATGTGAAAAATCCTTCGTATATTCAGGATCATGTCATAACGAAGAAACTTTCGAAAAGAAACCTAACAGGTTTTGCGAAAAATACTTTCCTTATAGGAAAAACCAAGTTATACGATCCGGCACTGAGCGACCAATCTGAACTTTGTTTCCTCGCATCACGATCTGAAAAATCTCTTTCCTTAGCCCTGCGGTTCACGAGCATCTGCTCTCATTCCTCTCGATTACATTAGGGAACTTAACCATCCCGCAACTGACTTCGCATGGGCTCGGCACCGAGCTTCTTAAGCTTCATCTCCCTCGGGCAAAAAAAGATAACAACTTCCATACGAACAAAGGAAAGATTATACAAAACTTTCGCCATATAAATAAAACCTAGAAACGGAAAAACGTTTACTACGACCATAGGTATACTTGGCTATGCGACTGAATACAACCTTCACGCCAAGCCAAAACATTCAACGGACGATGTAAACTTATCCAAAACCGACTAAGTTTTACATTATCTCGATTCACTCTATTTCCAAAGCATGCTTAAGACAAAACCCTCACAACACCGCGCAACATCTTCGAGCCCGCAAACGTTTCTAACAGGAAATGCAACATATAACATAAAAACCAATCTTCGGCTCTGCGTGACGCCGGAAGAGTAGTTTTTTTGACACAAATACCTTCCTCGATAAAGTCATTTTCTTGGAAGACTTAACAGTCCATCCGCGACTATAAAATACGCACAAGATACAAATCCTTCGCGAAGGCCAAAACAACGGTAGCATCTACCACCAAGTTTGTTGCTGATCACAACAAACTCGCAATTGTCCTAAACAAACTTAAGTTATCTCCCAGAGATAGCTCTCATACACCCGACACAAGGGTAATAGCGCTATAAAGAAATCCAAATTTTAGTCAGCACCTTCGGGGATGCTAGATTTCGATCAGACAAGTCGTATAAGCCGAGAACATATTGTGGACTTTAAATCAATATGAAATCAGGTTAAAATTGCAACAGGGAAAACGAAAGCCGACTAGTCATCGCATAGCCTTAATCCGAAAGTAAACCTAGATCTTGTCCTCAACCCAGCACACTGGTCTCTAACGTCTCAAGGCGTGAATTGAGACGACAACTCGTATTCTTCCCTCTATATTCATACGATTAAAAACACGCTCTTAAAAATGTAAACTCCGATGATTCCATTAATAACGCCGCACACGGAGAGTCCGAAAACTATAACGGCCACACTCGGCCAGAGCAAACAACGTACTAAGCTAGTCTCAAGACCGACAAAGGTCCACTACAAATAACTAACCTGTAAAGGTCTCACTGGGAAACAGGTCATACGAACCTTAACTCCATGACAAATTACGAAAGGCTTGATCGGTTCAATAGGGTACGTAGGCAGCCTTCACAAGGCGCAGCCCTAATCTTAAAAAAAAAATTTTAACTATTCATTTTTTGGACTTTTGGCCATTAAAGTTCCGCCTAATTCTACCAAACTTGCTAAACAAGTTCAAACCGCTCGCAAGAACTCTACGAATCTTACGAACTGGGGGGCTAACTGTTGGGGTCAAAATCGGTACGACGAAATCAATGACAAAAACTTTCGGAAAAATAAAAACTAGAAATGAACAAAGGAAATCCGCTCGAAAATTGGAAATTCTCCTATCGGAAAAAATGAACGAAACAATCTCTGATTACACGATTCCCAAAGTTAAGTGCAAAACTGAAAAAACCGCATCCGCCACACGACGAGCAGGTTCGACCAAACCAGTTTTACATGCGACAAGCCGAACCAGCCAGTTCAGCTCGCCGCACGGCGAACTGGTTCATCCCGGACCAGCTCGCCGTACGGCGAGCTAGTGACCACGAACCAGCTCAACATAGGGCAAGCTGAACCACTTGGTTCAGCTTGTCGTGCGGCAAGCTGGTTCACTCAAATCAGCTCGCCATATGGCTACCTGATCGTCTCACAACAGCTCGCCGTACGTCGAGCTGACCAGTCCAAGCCCTGCTCCCTGCACTCCCGACACAAAGCATACGTCCTTCGACTCCATTCGTGCTCTGAACCGTGATCAGAACGTCTCTTGTTTCATCTCAATCGTTCTTATCAATCAATTTTTGCCATAAAAACTGTAAATTCTTGTTTTCTCGAAAGAACTCGAGTAAATCATATAAAACGGAAACGGTTACACAAAACATCGGATATTGCTAAGCTATACAATTAACTCGATTTTTTATAAAAATAGCGTCGTATTAAGGAACGATCTCGTTCAAAATCGCAAAATGGTTAAGTCGCAAAACAGGCTCGGAATGTCCTAAAACGCGATAAAAGCCCACTTGTGGCTTTAAACGAAGTCCAACCCAAAGATACGACGACGGTTTGTCTATTTACTCGCAGAAAATAGAGAAATGTCAAGTTTGAAGATAAATAGAATATTTTCGAAGATAAAAAGGAAATATCGAGATAAATGGATGATTTCCGATAGACTCGAATCTGGGCGAAAAGGAAGGACTAAACCACCTAAGGAGGGTGTATATAAGCAGAAGGCCAAGGACAGAAAAAACACACGATTTTTCAGAGCTCTCACCACCAAAACTTAGCACTTAGGAATATTTTTGTTTTTGTTATCGAGTTGCGTCTCAACTAGGGTTTAGACTTAAGTTGCTAGAATTAGGAAACTCGCCGTTATCTCTTGTAGCCAAGGCTGTACCTCATTGTACCACTCTTACGCTAATCGGAATAAGATCTTTCTTGCTCTCAATCTCGCTTTTAACATCTTATACTTATTCTCCTCGTTTACTTGATTGCTTGTATGCGGTGCCGCAGACAGCCGGGTCCTTTGGGAAATTAGGGTTTTCCCTAAGTTCCTTTATTTTTGTAAAATTGACAGGGGTGAATTTTGGTTCCCACAATCACCCATGCAATCAATCATCTTGTTGATTTCGTCTTTGGTGTAGACCTTTTGTTCCAAAATCGTTCCATATTCTATGTCTCTGTCAATCAATGCACACAAACTTCGATCAATTGATGGACGAGGGTCGTTGTCGGTTTGAATGTGTTTGTCGACGGTTGCATAAAGATGCCTAGTTGCTGTTGAAAGAGATTATCTTGTGTATTGGCCATCTGTATGATTTCTGCTATGTCTTCTTTGGAAACTTGTAGAATCCTCCCATCCATAGCTCGTTTGTGACCTTCTGGATCCCTAATATTACGAAATACATCTGGTTTTAGAAAATCATCAATAAAATAATCCTTGACTAAAGAAAAAGTATTGGGGTTAAGAATCGATCGATGCGTATGGAGCTGTGTCTATTGATGGTAGACAGGGGGTGGTGATCTTCGGCTGGTTGAATGCTGCACTTGTTTCTCTTCTATGAAGAGCTCTGAAGTTGGTGCCTCTCTTGCTTTGTCTCTGAAATGGAGTAGGTGCTTGCATCTTGTCTGATTCTATGGTATTAGACGTTCTCTTGGTTGCAAGACTTCTTTTATAGCCAATTGTTTCTCTAATAGGAATTGAAAATTTCAATATTCCTTGAAGTTGGTGGCTTCCAAATCGATTGATGTGCACATGTGTGTGTCGGTCTGCTTGATGAAGAATGGTATCGATCGATGTTGTTGGTTCCATGTTGATTGATTCTGTGAGCTCCGTTTTGTGTATGGGCTCTAGGAGTCTATCATTTGTATGAATGACATGGATATCTCTAGCATACTTTTCATCATAATCCTCATCATGCTCTTCCTTATGGTCCTCTGAATCTGATATGATTGCAGTGTCTATTGCTAAACTCTCATGGAAACCATTGTCTGCCAACTGCCTAAAGAGTAGTCATCCTGCTTGATGCTAGTGGCTTAAAAGGCAAAGCTTAGATAGCAGTGATCAGGTAAAGTTCCATGCGTGAACTATTGGTCGATTGATGTGATTTGATGTACATCGGTCACTGGCTGGTTGAGGGAATCGGTTGATGTCACTAAGTGTGTATCGATCGATTATGAATAATCGGTTTCATACTCTGCTCCACAATGAAATGCAGCAATGAATCCAGCATCTCCAGTCTCTATAAGGTGTACCTGTTTCTTAACAACACAAACATGATCATAAAAAATATTGGGATCAACCAATGTTAGACAGAACTTATTAGTACTCATGTCACAAACTGCTCCTACTGTGGCCATGAAAGCTCTTCCAAGTAATAGTGAAGAAATCCAGATAAGCTTGATATCCGGAACATGAAAATATACAAGAATGAGGGCATTACCAATCTGCACCTCTAGGTCTCTGATTATACCTCTTGATTTCCTCTTAGAACAATCCATAAAAGTTAATGATTCTTGTGAAGGTTCTACTTTCAGACCCAGATGGTCTGCCATGACCTTTGGTAGGATGATGACTGATACTCCTGTGTCACATAGTGCATGTGGGAATTCAATACATTTTACTGAACATGGTATTGCAAACTTCCCAGGATCACTCTTCTTCTTTAATGTGACCATATGCTTCATCCTTTCCCTGACATGATGAAACATTCTGTTAATATCCTCCTCAGTGTCTCTGGTTTCTCTGAAGAACATCCACAGTCTGTGGGTAAAGTAAACCTCCTCAAAAGGTTTGTCTAGTGGGATCCAGAGGAATCTCTTACTGAAACTATCCATCTCCTTCTCATTAGGTTCCCTCTTCAAATGTTTAGGAAATTTCTCCTTCCTTTTCCTCAAGATTCATTCAGTAGTGGCCTTGTCAATGTCCATAGGCTCTTATGTAGGGTTGGAAGGGTTGGTTAATGGTGGTCGGAGTGCGTTGATTCTTGATATGTCTATTGTTGGCAAACGCACTCAGCATGTGAAAGGGTCGCGTTGATCGATGGTGGATGTTTGATCGACCATGGATTTTACCCATTTTTAACCATGGTCTATTGGTGTTTTTATGTATATTTACTACAATATAGAGTCTATTTATAGTATTTATAGATTCAGGTACGTTATGGAGTAAAGTGGTGATTTTGGTGTCTTTTGGAGCCTTTCGAGTGCAGAGCTGCGCAGACGCGTCAGATGATTAGATATGGATAGAGATATTCCAACGGTGAGATTGAGCCCATATTTTGACAAAAGATAGAGCTTTGAGTTAGCTTTCCAATGCCACCGGTTTGGGGCTGATCCAACGGTTATATCAGAAGTTATGCCCGCTTTACTAAAGAGTGGTCAGTCTGCCTCGCGAGAGAAAGCTGCCGAGAAGATATGTGCATGTCGATCTATGGGAGACACTTCACATCGATCGATATGAATGCCAGAACGTGGGCTGACTATATTTNATAGAGCTTTGAGTTAGCTTTCCAATGCCACCGGTTTGGGGCTGATCCAACGGTTATATCAGAAGTTATGCCCGCTTTACTAAAGAGTGGTCAGTCTGCCTCGCGAGAGAAAGCTGCCGAGAAGATATGTGCATGTCGATCTATGGGAGACACTTCACATCGATCGATATGAATGCCAGAACGTGGGCTGACTATATTTCATGATCGACTGAATCCCAGAAGATACCACAAAGTTACCAAAATACCCTTGACGACTTCAAACCCTATTTATGTTATTTGCAAGCCATTGTTGACGGCTACGCTTTCTTTTTCATCTTTTGTTTCATTTCTCTTAGTTAGGAGAGAAGGGAGGAACTCCTATCATAGACCTCCTGGAACTCCATTTGTTTTGGTTTTATATTATTTATGTTTTTCATCTATTCATCTATGATTTCTGTGACAATCTTCATGTCTGAATAAATCCACCTGTTGGATTTAGGGTTCAGATAGGTTGTGGGATTAGCCCCAACTATAGATTGCTAAGTTGTGATATTCATTATCATGATGAACTATAATGCTTGATTCTAGAGTCATGAACTAGAACCATGAACATGATGGCATTAATTCATTAATCATCATTCTGATATCATCCTGTATAATCTAAGATCCTCTAGAAATAAGCTAGAGCCAGTCTATGATCTTGGTGGGCACTATTTCAACTCGATCTAAATCTATATCGATTGATACTCCTATAGTGTAATCGATCGACGACAAATATATATCGATCTATATTGTCGGCATCAGATTCATGGACAAGTCTAGACAGCGAAAGCTGATAGATTCATCTAATAGTTGAAGCTTTTTAATATCATGCATGCAATTTCTTAGGAATCTATAGCATTATAATCCTGATTACCTGAATAGAAACCCTAGATCTAGCAACCATCCTTCCATAAAAAAAATCCTTGCCAAGCTGAACAATTACCTTATTCATCTTGTTTACTGTTTTCTAGTTCACTATATTTATTTACTGCATTAATACCTATTAGCTTAGCTTAATTATATAACTATTAGATCTATTAGGTTCTCTAGCTCCTTGTGGATTCGATCTGTAAGTACTACAATTGAACCTCTTTTGATGAGAGTAATTCACTCCTTAGGGTAATTTGAGTGATATCAAATTTGGCGCCGTTGCCGGGGAGCTTTGATCACCATTAGTTCTTGTTTAGTTAGAATCTCTTATTCCACCAGATAAAGGTCCACAGCTGAGTTCTTACATAAAGGTATTGGATGATCATCAGCACGTAGAAGCTTCATATCGAGGGTTGAGATTTAGAGATGAAGTCGATAAAGTCCCAGCAGACGAACATCGATCGACACTGACCAGACACAATCGATCGACACTACCATTGGTACATCGATCGACACTACCATTGGTACATCGATCGACACCAGACGCGAATTAGAGCAGAATGAGTATGAAGTGTGTGGAAATATTTTTGATGGAGATACCACCACGCATTCATACAAGTCTGGGGGAAAGAAGAGGATGAATTGGAAGAAAATAAAAAGAATCAATGGAGGTTCTCAGTTATCATTGATTTTTCACTTCTCGGATGATGTCAGGAAATCCTAAGTGAGATTACACAAGTCTGTGGGAAAGAAGGGGAGAAATTGGAAGAATCGGAAAGGAACCAAAGGAGGTTCTCAGTTACCATTGACTCCTCACTTCTCAGATGGTGTAAAGAAATCCAAAGTGCGCAACAAATGCTTCTCAAAGCCTTTTGCAAAGCTTAAAGCACTCCTTATTGCTGAGATGATAGACAGAGGAGAAAAGTCTATGGAGGAGGCTTTCACACAAGAATGATAAAGCTTCAAATAGTAGATATTGAGACTTGAATTGGAGCACGTTCTCATTCTCCTCCGGACTGAATCAGATCACCAGAAGTCAAGCTAATGACTAAAAATAAGCGCTGAGTAGGAGGCAACCCACTGTTAGTGTTTTATTTATGTCAGGTATTAGGAAAAAGATTCAAGGAAGATGAGTTTGCATAAGAATCGACAATGACTAGCTAGCATCGATCGACAGAGCATCAAGAATATCAATCGCCACTTGACTGTGTTGATCGATACTCACATCAAAGCAGTTATACAGTCTTTCTTTGTTAAATATTTTCCTTATGGTTTATTGTCCCACCAATCTTAGTCTGTATAACATTGGTCACAGTGTTATTTTAGTATGGGGGAGGTTCTACTAATATTGTGTGTTTAGTTAGAAAAGCAGACCCGAGTAGCTGATTACTATGATAATCGATTGACGAGAAACAGTCGATATCGATCGACAGTACAACACTTGCAGCAACCGATGGTAACTCTTTTTCATCGATCGATACTTACTCCGGTCAGGTATATCGTTCTTTCTTGTTAAATTTCGTACTTCTGCTTTATGATTTTCACCTTACCACCGACTGTGTTACACTGGGGACAGTGTAATTTAAGTCTGGGGATTACTAATGTTTATCTATTGTATGAGTCTTTGTTAAAATATTTTCAAAATTTTCTTATTGAGTCAAGAAGGGGATGATGATCTATTTCGATTTATTACTTGTCATCTAACCATTCTTTATACCAGTCTTAGATTTACTGACTGCAGAACTTCTATAGATACTAAAGTGGATCAACCTGTCAACTATCCACACTTGCTGAGATTTTTTGAAGGAATCAAAGCTAACCTCCAACCTAATATTGACTTGATTTGCTTGTCTTACGGCTTGGTATACAAGGGATCAGAATCCTTCTGCAAGTCTGGAAGGTAAAAGTCTTGATAATTTTGGTTTTCTTCTCTTCTTCCTTTGGCATCCCAAAAAGAGAAAAATAAAAGATTGAGATGATTTCCTGATAGGCAGAGGGAGAGGTACATTACCCATGACCCCACTATTCTAATTCAAAGGAATAATCACACATTGTGGAAGCGAGGGAGAGATACATTACCCATGACCCCACTATTCGCCTACACTTTGTCTGAAAAGCTACAAAAAGTAGAAAGATCGATACGGTGAACATTTGTTGTTTATTGGGATTGATATAAAAGAAAAAAAAAGAAAAAAAAAATTTGGGATTCAGAGAAAAGAGATATAAGGCGAAAAGAAACCAGAATGAGAATGCCTGAAACTTGATTGAGTTGAATCCATGTATTGCTTGATCGATACTCCCAAGGTAAAGCCTGCACTTTTATTTTATGTAAGAAATGAGGTTAGTAGAGGGGATTGTCGGACATGATCTGTTGAGTTGTTGACTAGGTGAATTTGGTTGCTATACTAGGATATTGTATAATGTGCTTCTAAGGTTAGGATGTTTATGATTTGGTTTGCACTACTAGAGAGATGGTGACTGAGTTTTAAAATATTTTGAGTCCCTCCTGTTTTCAAACCTCTTTTAGAGAGACTGCCTGTCTGTTTTGCTTGAGGACAAGCAAAAGGGTAAGTCTGGGGGAGTTGATCGACCATGGATTTTACCCATTTTTAGCCATGTTCTATTGGTTTTTTATGTATAATTACTACAATATGGAGTATATTTATAGTATTTACAGGTTCAGGAACGTTATGGAATAAAGTGGTGATTTTGGTGTCTTTTGGAGCCTTTCGAGTGTAGAGCTGCGCAGACGCGTCAGATGACTAGATATGGATAGAGATCTTCCTACGGTTCGATTGTTCCCATCTTTTGACACAAGATAGAGCTTTGCGTTAGCTTTCCAATGCCGCCGGTTTGTGGCCAATCCAACGGTTAGACCAGCAGTTATGTCCGTTTTACTAAAGAGTGGTCAGTCTGCCTCGCGAAAGAAAGCTGCCGAGAAGATATGTGCATGTCGATCGATGGGAGACACTTCACATCGATCGATATGAATGCCACAACGTAGGCTGACTGTATTTCATGACCAACTGAAGCCCAGAAGATACCATAAAGTTACAAAAATACCATTGACGACTTGAAATCCTATTTATGTTATTTGCAAGCCATTGTTGACGGCTACGCTTTCTTTTTCATCTTTTGTTTCATTGCTCTTAGTTAGGAGAGAAGGGAGGAACTCCTATCAGAGTCCTCCTGGAACTCCATTGGTTTTAGTTTTATATTATTTAAGTTCTTCATCTATTCATCTATGATTTCTGTGACAATCTTCATGTCAGAATAGATCCACATGTTGGATTTAGGGTTCAGATAGGTTGTGGGATTAGCCCCAACTATAGATTGCTAAGTTGTGATATTCATTATCCTGATGAACCATAATGCTTGATTCTAGAGTCATGAACTAGAACCATGAACATGATGGCATTAATTCATTAATCATCATTCTGATATTATCTTGTATAAGCTAAGATCCTCAAGGAATAAGCGAGAGCCAGTCTATGATCTTGGCGGGCACTATTTCAACTCGATCTGAAGCTATATCGATTGATAGTCCTATAGATATATCGATCGACGACAAGTATATATCGATCGATATTGTCGGCATCAGATTCATGGACGAGTCTACACTGCGAAAGCTGATAGATTCATCTAAGAGTTGAAGCTCTTTAATATCATGCATGCAACTTGTTAGGCATCTATAGCATTATAATCCTGATTACCTGAATATAAACCCTAGATCTAGCAACCATCCTTCCATAAAACAAATCCTTGTCAAGCTGAACAATTACCTTGCTCATCTTGTTTACTGTTTTCTAGTTCACTATATTTATTTACTGCATTAATACCTATTAGCCTAGCTTAATCATATAACTATTAGATCTATTAGGTTCCCTAGCTCCCAGTGGATTCGATCCCTAAGTACTACAATTGAACATCTTTTGATGAGAGTAATTCACTCCTTAGGGTAATTTGAGTGATATCAATGTTTCCCACCGATCGATGGCGTGATCTTCCTGTCGATCAATGTTTGGCTCATGATGTCGATCGATGGTGGAGTAGAAAGGGATGGGTGGATGTTGGTGTCTTTCTGCGAACTCGTGATTCAATATTTTGAAACTCAACAATATTCTATTGAGCACGTACCTCTCATGTTACATTAGGAGAGAAATCTTGAGTCCCAGGCTATTGAGACATTGGAGATAAAGGTGTCCCACTTGATGGCTCCGTGTCATTCTGCAAAAATCAGGAAGGCACTCAAGAAAATGTACAAGAGCTTCCAATCAATATTACGAAACTCAAACAATGTTTTATTGAGCACATAACTCTCCTGTCACATTAGGAGAGAAATCTTCAGCCCCAGGCTGTTGAGACATTGAAAATACATGTGTCCCACTCGATGGCATCGTGTCATTCTCCAAAAACCAGGAAGGCATTCAAGATTCTGTACAAGAGTTTCCAAATATTACTTGAAAAGTCCAAATGTAAAACAAGATTTGTTTTTGAGAATTTACCTGTTGTATCACATTAGCGGGAAAAACTTCAGTCTGAGTGTGAGGAGCAACATTCAGGTTTCCTTCCAACTCTGACACACGGGCTTTAAGCTACATGTTCTTTTTTCCAATAAGAACATTATGTCCTTCATGCTCTTGACATTCTCCTCCATTACCTCGATGATCTTGTTCAGTTTGTTATTTACTGAATCCTCCTCAATCGAATTTTTAGATTGGCCAGTCTCCTCATTTCCCAGCATTTGAACAAGAGCATCCAGTGCGTCCTATGTGTCTACGTACCTATTTCACCAATCTTCGGCTTTAAACTTTTAGCCTTTCTTGGATATATCTTTCACGGACTCCAGTTCGTCACTATGTTTGTCTTCCATGGAGACATCATCCTTTGGATCATGAGGAATTGGAGGCAAGATGCATTTGACCTGCAACTGAAAAAATTTAAAAAGAAAAACCACTAAGAATAAGTTTTTAAAAAGAAGAAGCTAAATATCTACAAAACAAGATCATTGTAAAAGCTTACCTTTGTGTCACCTTCAAACTGCAAACCCAGTTCAAGTGATGGATGGTATACAGCAGTGTAATACTCACACAAGTAAACCAGTCCAGAAACCTCAAGAGGCGGTACGCAGACACTGAACGTATTTCGGAGCAAAGGGATAGACTCTAGTATCCAAAGATGGAATACTAGTGGATGTCCCTGCAACTCAAACTTTGAAGTCTCCTCCAAGTGATTGTTGACAGAGTTTTGAATTGACTTCAGGAGCACGATGTAAGCCTCTCTTTCCCATGGATATGTTATATCCTGCGTTTTTTTTCACATACTCCAAAGGGAAATTTCACGTGTTGTTCTTCCTCAGAAATATGCTCTCAACAAGGAGGAGCATTGCCAGGCATACTCTCTCATCAGAAGCATCTTCTCTTGTCTTTCTAAACTGGTTCTCGACGTCCCTTAAGTTATGAATACGCCCCTTTAGCAAGTCCCACTTAAATCTCTCGGTTTCCCTTCGTGGTCCTTCTCTTTCCCAACTACATTTCAACCCAGTCACCATGTGGAATTCTCTAATAGAGAACCTCATAGGCTGGGCACCGAAATGGAACCAGCATTCATTCTTTTTGAAAGTAATAATGCGCTTGCGAGAATGGCATAAACCGTCTTTTCTGATAATCTCATCCCACTCTCACTGAGCCTCAGTACAGGTCCCATGAAAGACCATCGGATTCTTCTCATCTCATCTTCTGTTTGAATGCTCTCAACGATTGAGATATAGGCTGAGTTTGAATGTTGGTTGATTTCCGATTTTTCTTAGGTTCTGAACCAATCGGATAAATCAGCTCAGGTAGTGCTAGTCTTGATGGTAATGAATCTCCCATCTTGTTTCTGTCCTGCGTAAACAAGAGAAAATTTTTTTTAACTATTCTGGAAGGCTTTCCTGAAACTACACAAATGCTTCCTGAATTTTTTATAAGCATCAGACAGCTTCACAAGCACGAGCAACAAGAGACTCATAAGCAAATTTAAGAGCATATCAAAGATATCAACATGCCTAAACAGAACAAGACACCAAGGGAAAAAAGTTTCAAAATTTCAAACTATTCTGGAAGGCTTTCTTGAAACTATACAAATGCTTCCTGAAAACTTAATAAACACTAGACAGTTTCACAAGCACAAGCAAAAGCAAAAAAAATAATAATAAGCAAATTTAAGAGCCTATCAAATATATCAATATGCCTAAGCAGAGTAAGACACCAAGGAAAAAAAGTTTCTTGAAAGGCTTTCCTGAAACTGTACAAATGCTTCTTGAATTTTTTATAAACACTAGAGAGTTTCACAAGCACGAGCAACAAGATACTCATAAGAAAATTCAAGAGTCTATCAAAGATATCAACATGCCTAAACAGAACAAGACACCAAGGAAAAAAAGTTTCAAATTTCCGAGTTTCTGGAAGGTTTTCCTGAAACTGTACAAATGCTTCCTGAAATTTTTATAAACACTAGGGAGTTTCACAAGCACGAGCAACAAGAGACTAACAATGTCATAAGCAACATTTCCTAAACAGATTCCATAGATGCAAACAAACAACAAATGAACATGTAAGCAGGTTTCGTGTTTCATCACTATCTTGATGGTTTTAGAAACTATACAAATCCTTCCTAAAGTGAGAAAAAGAAACACACACATACTTTCACAGGCAGGACAAATCAAGCAATCGAATAAATTTGACTTCCCAGTCCACTCTTGTGTTCAAATTTTGTCAGTGAAATCTTATTAATACCTTAGACCCATATTCAAAAGCAACAAGAAGTGAAAATACACAAATGCTTCCTGAAATTTTTATAAACACTAGACAGTTTCACAAGCACGAGCAACAAGAGACTAATAAGCAATTTCAAGAGCCTATCAAAGATATCAACATGCCTAAGCAGAATAAGACACTAAGCAAAAAGAAAAAAAAAATCCGACTTTCTGGAAGGCTTTCGAGAAAATACACAAATGCTTCTTGAAAACTTTATAAACACAAACAGTTTCACAAGCACCAGCAACAAAAAACTAACAATGTCATAAGCAACATTATTCTAAACACATTCAATAGATGCAAACACACAACAAATGAATATGTAAAAATGCATCACAAGCACAAGCACCAAGAGACAAACTTTTATTTTCTACATTTGTCAAAATCCAAATTTCAGGAAAGCTTTCCTAAAACAATACAACCCCTTCCTGAAGTGAGAAAACGTAAATACCTCAAAGAGATAGAGCTCTGGAGATGGTTTCCGTTAGGAGAAGATTTGAGCTCCAACAACATTGTGTTCCCACAATTTTTTAAAAGCCTTTGATTTGAGCTTCAACAACTTCCAAGGACATTTGCTTCTCTGGAAAAAAACACAAGCTTCTCAGGTTAATAGTTATTCTCTTCAGTTACAAATAGTACCAAACAAATAAAAATCAACTTTTTGACTAGGAAAGCTAAGCTAAACAAATCAAATTCAACATTCAATAGAGTTGAAGAAACAACAAATGAATATGTAAAGTAGAAATCAAATCAAACGCCCAAATTTCATAATCCCCAAACTTTAAATCAAAAACCCTAATTTCAAAAACTTACATTGTAATTTGTTTCCAACGGGATGTGTGTCTGATTTTGATAGTACAGAGTGTGACGGTGGTGGTTCAGTGCGATTTTTCTCCGGCGGCGTCTCAATGGAGACCTCGGTGTCGAGAGAGGAGGAAGACGATTCGAGTGAAGAGGAACACGATTCCAGAGAGAAGGAACATGATTCGATAGACCTCGATTCTTTGTCTGCTTCGTCGGAGATGAAGTCAGCCTTCTTCGCCGGAGATGATGAAGGCGAAAATTCACCAGTGAACAAAGGTTTCGTGAAAGAAAGAAATGAAACGCGAAGTGTTTTTTTTTTACTTATTTTATGAATTATAACCCAAGAGCATGAGAGACATTTTACCCTTTAATGAATGTCATTTATGTGACTTTCTCTTTCTGGTGTCATTTTTGAGATAAATACTTTAGAATTGCTATTTTGGTCAATTACCCTTTTAATTAATTGTAAGAAAGATGAGGTTTATTTAATTATCACCATTATCTGTTTCTTCAGTGAGACAAAAAATTCTCACCATTACTTTTTTGTATGAATGGTTTCCAGAGGTATGACTTGCTATGAAACAATTTTAACGAGCGACCAATAGCTCTTTGGAGAAGAAGAAATAGGAGACTCGAGCACAAAGCGCTTAGATTCACGCTTATGTCTCTGTAGCGGGTGTGGTGCAGCTGTTACTGCTATCGCAGGAGCCACCAACGTGTCTTCAAGCTATGGGAAGGATGACAAAATGACTAAAGCCAAAGTGACGGTTACCGTGATCCTTGGCGGATGCTCTGTTAATGCTGGCTGTTGAAGTGATTGGAGCTAAGAGAGAGCATTTGACCTATGTTGTCAGCTCTGCCATTGATGTTCTGTACTTCCAGAGATATCATGACACTCAATGCCCGTAGAGCACATGTTTAGTAACTTCAAAAACAAGTATTTATGGTATTTTAGAGTTGATAAAGTTTTGATTTTGATGATTAAAATCAAATCATTTGATTTTGAAGAAAATTAAATGAGTTAATTTTATGTGAGACATGCTTAATACATCTTGACAATGTAGTCATCATTGCTAAATTTTTTATTTTGATGAAGAAAATGTAAAAACCACTAAATCACAAAATGGCTCGGAAAGACCTAATACGCGATAAAAGTCTACTCACGCCTTTAGATAAGATCCAGCCCAAAGATAAAATATAAGTTTTCTTAAGAAAAATGGAAAGATCGAGAAAAATGGAAGATTTCCGATAAGCGCAAGCCAGAGCGAAAAAGGAAAGACCAACCGCATAGAGAAAAATTATATAAGCAGAAGGTCGAGGACAAGAGAAGGACACGATTTTCAGAGCTCTCATCACACAAAAAACTTAGCATTTAGGCACCTTTACGTTTTTGTTATTGAGCTTCGTCTCAACTAGGATTTTCGTCTTAGGTTACCAAAACTAGGAAACTCGCCGTCAAGCTCTTGTAGCCAAAGCTAACCTCGATGTACCGTTTTAAAGCAAAATAAAAATAATAAACCTCTTTGCTCTCTTTTCGATTCTCGTTTTATTTTGTCATCTTTATTGTATTTTTATTGTTTGCGTGTGGTTAAGCAGATAGCCGAGACCTTTGAGAAATTAGGATTTTCCCTAAATTTCTTTATTCATGGAAATCGACGGTGTGAATTTCGGTTTCTACATCATTGTAAAGCTATTAACTGTTGAAAGTTTTTTTCAAAGAAGGGTATGACACCAACTGAAACATGGCCACATGGACACCATTATGCCAAAAAGAAATATAAAATTGGTTGGAAGAAAAATCAAGAGCAATTTAGCTACAAACCATAGGAGAATGTCGATATTGGCAGAATACCCAAATGATGTTATCACGTGTGTACGTGGCAACGTAAGTGGTGGTAGAAAGACCGATATACCCTACCCGCTCAACCTCGAGGCTTCCCGGATTTAGCTAATCTCTGACAGGAGATATATGTTAGATTTGGAGAGATAATTAAAAGATTTAGTTTACAGTGTAACAAGTTGCATTGGTAAAGCAAAAACTCCCCCTCGAGATAAACTCTCTGACGCAAACGGCGAACCTGTAGACGAAATCTAGCAAAATATTACGTTGAGATTTTATTAGGATTTTGCGAAAATAAAAATTAAAAACCTTTCGTTTTCCCTGAGCGTCTATATATGAGACTTAGACGGTCTCTAGTTTTTCCAGGAAAATCAGTCGGTTTACTGAGAAGGAAAATTCTCCGATTATGTTAAATCAAAGAGAGCTTGTGTGAAAAAGGTAATGAAAATTCTTAAGTAGCTTTAAATGTAGAGAATGTTTATCGAAGATGGGACACTTACTAGATGCCGGTGATGATTGTTGATATTAAACTTGTCGAGCATTTATTTCATCTTTCTCTAGTTAAGATTACATCAGTTATTGCGGTTTGTTAACCTAATATCTTTTTTTTTTTTGCAGAGATGGGTCGCGTTTTCAGAATATGGTGTGGTGATTGGAAGAAGAACGCTCAAGATCAGTGGTATTTTGTACCAAACCATGAAGACTACGGTTTCACTATGTACATGGATTCTCCCGAAACTTTCCATGTAATCGATTCAACTGTTCGCGAGTACTACATGCTCACACCGGCAACTCCGGTTCTGATAACCTACGGCATGCCTAACTGGATGCTCCTCCCCAGCGGACCTTCCGCTCCAACAACCATTGCTTCAACATCGTACCTTGTCTCCTTGATGAACCAGAGACTACCTCTAACAGACATAACGCTCCTGTGTACTATAGGTGCCAAGAGTGTTGCAGAGTTTCATTTTCTCACTCGGTCTGATTTCACCATTGGATTTTCGACCTATGTGGTTGGAAATGGTCAGGATGGTAGTGCCAGAGCAAGATACAAGGGTATGTCAAGTTTACAAGTTGATTATATATATATTTTTTTTGCTAGTAATGGTTTGATAATGATATTTGATATGTTTATTCTAGGTTTGGTGTTGGGTGAGAGACTTCTGCTCAGTGAGAGTGTGCTCGAGGAGATATTTGGTGAGGAAGAGATGGTTATAATCCATCGTGTTGCTCTGGAGATGGCTCATGCTGATCGGACAAGGCAAGCTCAGACAGGAACTGGAGTTGTCCAGAGAATGGAGATCATTCAACTTGATGATGATGATGAGATGGTTGATACTTTTCAGCCTGGTTTAACAGCAGATGTGACACAAGGCCCTCCTGGAGGTAAGAAGTTTCATAACTGGGTAACAGTTTGAGAGAAATCGCCAATATTTTTGTTTGACGGATACTAGGTTTCGTAACCGCGAAAATCTAATCATTTTGATGTGATTTTTTGCCTATATAGGGGCTATCATCCCATATTAACCCCACCCTCTTCCTACGGTCGAAGCCGCAGATGCGCTACCAGTGCTGTGGGATGTTGGGGTTGACCTTTTGGAGTACCCTGAGTACTACAACAGCCAGAGGAATGTCAGCCCGAGTGGAGAAGACACTTTGTTTTTGAATGGGCTAATCTAAGAACATTTTCAAACTGTTGGTCGAGATCTAAACAATCCTAACAACAATGAAAACTCTGTTGGGATGACTGAAGGAACTACCATTGATGTAGTTATAGCCGAAAAAGAAGGTGAATCTTCAACTACGTCAACTCCTATTATTTGCTCTCAACTGGGAGCAGACGTGTGGGCCAATGAGAGAGAACGAAGGGGTATGAATTTGTTAAATGATTTTTTGGTAAATGTATAACTTGAAACTCTATTCAGATAAATTATTAAACTTGTATTTACAGGCGCACCACCTGCTGTTCTGGAGGTCAATGGGCTTGAAGACAAAGGCGTGCCAAACCAGCCAACAGCAGCCACAACAGTGGTGATCACGGTGGAGTGCGCAGCAGATGGAAGTGCTGGTCAGCCAAGAGCATTGCCTGTGGTCGGGAACTCATCTTCTGAGGGGAGCAAAAGCGAGGGTGGGTCGTGATTGATAAATGCAGAAAATTTCTCTATGTTATATATGGTATTAGGTTAACTATAGGTTTGCTAAAGGAAGGGGATCATTTGCTTCTTAAACGGTTACTAAAAAGTTTAGCTTGATTTGGGAATTTTTTTTGGTGGGTTAAACTTGTTTGTAACCGCGGGGTTGTTCTGGTTTTCCCGGGTTATGCATCGGGTATTTTCTAATCGGTATGTTGACGGCATAAATTGACAGTCCGAAGGGGTGATTTCTTTTTCTAGCTTATGCATGTGATGTAATGTAACAAACTCTTATGAAATATTGTTGCTATGTTCAATGTATGTGATTTTCTACTTTGATTTGGTTTAAATCGACCATGACCGGTTAACACGGCCTGTATGTGCTAATAATTTAGATAACTAGTTATTTTTTTAAACTTTAACTAATGTGAGAGCCAGTTATGTTTTCCAACTTTAACTAATGTAATAACCAGTTATGTTTTTCCAACTACTTTAGCAAAAATTTATGAACTGTTTTGTATTAACCTCACAAAATTCTAAAACGAGATGTCTGTTTATTTGCAATATAATTTATCGGTTAAACATAAAACGAATATGTGCTAACATTGCCCGTAGAAGGTTATATTGTTATCTTGGATCTAGAAGTTGGGTGCAGTTATAATCTAAGGTTGTTTTCTATAGTTGCAGTACACTTATTTCCCATCCATCTGAATCAAAAACCATATAATTATCTTTCAGACTTAGAGCATGGAAGAGTTGCGGTTATTAACTCCAAATCTCGAAAGTGAATATCAGATAAGAACCTAATAAAATTGTTTTTGTTTATACAGAAGATCTGAAGCAGAACGGTGATGACCTAGAGGTTGGGATGCTGTTCAAGAACCGTGAATCTTTCAAGCAGCATGTAGCCATGTATGCAATTGCCAAAAAGTTTTGCTTCAGAAGCCAAAAGTCCGACCCAGGGAAGATGATCTTGCAATGCATCAGCTTGACTTGCCCATGGCATGTGTATGCAATCAGACTTAAGGATTCTGAGGTTTTCGAGGTGAGAAAACTTGTCAGCCTCCACACATATTCCATATCAGAACGTGGTAGATACCAGAGCCAAGCAACGTCAGCTGTCATTGGAGAGCTGATGAAAACTAAATTTGCGGGTAACAGTTTGGGGCCAAGGCCAACGGAGATCCGACTAATGATGCGTGGTGACCATGACGTTTCCATCTCATACTGGAAGGCTTGGAAGTCTAGGGATATGGCAGTTGATAATGGCCATGGTACGTGCAGAGCTTCTTACCTTAGCCTCCCTGCTTACCTGAATAACCTTGTATTGGCGAATCCCGGTTCTCTAGCTATTGCACACAGAGCAAACCGAGATAGGAGGCCACAAATTCAATTACATGTTCCTTGCACTAGGAGCTTCTATTGAAGGATACGAGGCAATGAGGAAGGTGGTCATCACTGATGGAACACATTTAAAAGGGAAGTATGCAGGTTGTTTGCTTACAGCTTCAGCTCAAGATGGTAACTACCTAATCTTTCCTTTAGCCTTCGCCATAGTTGATAGCGAGAATGACAAATCATGGAAGTGGTTTTTTTAAAACTTAGCACTATTTGTAAAGCCTGAGGATGGTTTGGTTTTCGTGTCGGACAGACATCCTTCTATCTACAAAGGCATAAGCAAGGTTGGTAACTCTGCTAGAGGTGTATTCTTATGGTTAACAAGTATTTTATATATTTAATTTGTTATCAATTTGCGATATATATTTAATATAAACTTTGAAGGGTTAGAGAATCTATTAACCAGAAAACTGAACTTTTATACACCAGGTCTATCCTACTGCTGGGCATTGTGTCTGCATTGTCCATCTGAAGAGAAATGTCAAGGCGAATTTCCGTGGGAGGCATTTGGAATATCTAGTCGGGAAGGCTGCAAGAGCGTACAAGCTGCACGATTTCAACACAACATTTACCGAGATTAAAGAGATGAATCCTTCATGTGCAGTGTACCTAATCGAGCTCGGCTTTGAGCATTGGGCACGGTCTCACTTTCCAGGTAACCGCTACAGCGTGATGACCAGTAACCTGGCGGAGTCATGGAATTCTGTTTTGAGAGAAGCTAGAGAGTTTCCCATTGTCCAGTTGATAGACTTCATCAGTGGTAAACTTACAACTTGGTTTGCAAGTAGACGCAATGCAGCTCACAAGAGTGACGGAGTACTTACTCCACGCATTGAAGGGATCGTGACGACAAACTTTGAGATGACTGGTGGGTATGAGGTTACAGAAATAGCTGATAAAGAGTTCGAAATCCAGAACAAGTTTGGGGTTAGTTTCCATGTTAACCTCAACACCAGGAGCTGCAGCTGTTTGGGGTTAGCTATACCATGTTCACACGGTCTATCTGCTGCACTGAAAGCCAACATAAGTATCAACGATCTGGTCATTGATCAATACAAACGCTCCAACCTGAGGATTGCTTATCAGGGAACGGTTATCCCTGAGACAGGTTCAGCTGATGGGGTTGACATACCCTCCTGTCTCTCTGATATCCATCTGGCTCCGCCCACAACACGTCGTCCTCCAGGGAGGCCTAAGAAGCAAAGATACTTCTCAAGAGAAGAAAAACGAGTGAGTTGTTTTATTGTTTTTTTAGTTGTTAACATGATATATCTAACAGTCTTGATTGGAATGCAAGCAGATGAAAAGCATTCGCCGCAAGACTTTATGCACCAGGTGCAAGGGCATTGGACACAACAAGGCCACTTGCAAGAACAAAACACTAAAACATAAACAATAAGCCCTAAACGCTAGACCCTATACGGTAAACACTAAACCATAGACACTAAACCCTAAACGCTAAACGCTAAACCCTAAACCCTAAACACAAAACGCTAAACCCTAAGACATAAACCCATTAGCCCAAAACTATATTAGCTGTTTAAACAATTTGTTAGAATTATCGGTGGATTTGTAGCCATGATTTAATAATCTATGTTTCCGATTAATAAATTTATTAGCCATATAATTTAAAAAAATGCCACATCCCGTGGGAGATGTACACGTTCAAATCTAAAAATATTTGAATAATTTGGATATCAAGTTGCAAATCTAAAAGACTTGATAGATGACACCTATAGTTTAAATGTTAACACGACAACAACAAATAGTGGTTTCCTCCCGTCGACAATTAACATACGACTGTTTGACCAGTTCGAATGACTTAGCCAAATTAACAGTCTAAAATCATAAATAACCGAGTAGAAAATCTAAAACATGGCTAACAAACATTGTCATTTCCGAGACTTCTTTGACAAAGCTGCGACGACCTCAAAAATCTCCGTTATGTCCTTCTTCATGTCCTCTAGTTGTTCCTTAATTTCAACCAGGTCGTCCTCCATACACGATTGTCTGGTAGACAATGCTTCTAATTCCTCAAAATGGGTCGGCCCATTTAAACAAATGATTGTCGCCGAAAATAGCTCCGCATCTGTAAAAACGCCTACCAGGGTTATCTTTTGTCTTTGATGTTAGAATGACAGCGAGAGCTCCATAGTGACACCTCCAAGGTATCCCAGGACCAAGTTCCATTACTATCTGCCGACCCTACTGGATATACGCAAAGTCAGTAAATCGGTACTTTGATCTAGTAATTATGTAGGCACTAGAGTAAAGTACAGGGATACAAGAAAGACGGATCTGCTAAATTACCAGAGGAAGAGATGGGGTCGTAAAAAGTTGTGAGGTTTACCTTATCGGCAGAGCAGTTTTTGGAGAGAAGGCGCCGCTTGGTTGTGGTATCTGAGTGGTATTTAGCAGAGTAAAAACCTAAGTTGCGGACATTCCTTTATATATGTTTTTTTCCCTTTATGTACAGTGATTCATGTGCCACTGAAAATAGGGGCCCGTGAGAGTTAAAATGAGTGAGGTCTAACAACAACATACGCCGGTAGGATTGTTATGAAAGAAAATGCGGATCAGAGGATTAAGTGAGAATAAATGGACGCACATAGAAACATAAATAAAAGAGATAAAATATGAAGGTCTGGAACAAGAGTCCCATGATGTTTCAAGTTTTACGCAAATAACAACTAATGAAGATCATAGTTTATACACTAGATATAGGGGAAATCAAAGGGGATCGAGAGTTGCTTTAAATAGAGACACGACAAGTCTCTCCACATGGCTGTCGAGAACGTCGGATGTAATACATTTGCAGGCTTCAATCCCACCAACAGCATGGGTTTGGATGAGTAGGACGGATGATATGGAAGATTGTGTTAACGAATTTTGCTGAGGGATGTTCCGGGGCCTGTCAATTGCCATTGCTTTGAACTCTCTATTGCCAAAGTTTCTTCCCACATATTTCAAGAGGCATGGAAACATAAGAGCGATTGGCCTTATTTCTTTGTTCATCATGTAGTCTGTGCGGACACTATTGTTGGTGTCCAAGACTATAACACTCCAGGTACTGCAATCAACGCATATCCCAACCTAGTACTTTTTGTCCAGGTTGAATGGAAAATAGAAACGGCCAGCCTCAGCGTAGGACTTCTGCTGCATGATCAATGAGACCACTATCTCATTGAATTTGAAGGTTTCCTTCTTTGAGAGCTTTGAGAACTTTGTATACAGTTTGGTGAACTGAGAGACAAACTTCGTATCCAGAAACAGTGGCATAGGCTGGTGATTCGGAGATGTTAAAGACTGGAACAATGAACCAGTGTGAAACATAAGGACATCCATAACCTGTTGGTAGATGAAAGATGTATAAAAACGTATATTAAAAACTATCTTGCATGGAAGTGGAGTTTAATGTATTAACAGAAAGTAAGATTGTATGTAACTGATCCAAAACAAACCTCAGTCGACAATTGAGTTGATCTTTCTACCACTTTGTAAAGCTCCGTGCTATCAATATTCCCCCGTTCAGTTGAAATCGAACTATATGTGTTAGACAGATTTAACAATTTAAATGGCTAAATTGATGTCAGAAAAGGCTAATTTATTAAATATCTCTCTAACTACAGAAGCTGAAATAATGACTACTTTAACTACCAACGGTTCAGTTAAAAATCAAACCAAGAATGTCTAGTAATGGGACATATTAGACAGGCGACAGGATTCCAAATTGCAAATGTAATTGCTATCTATCTAAGTATAATAAGATGGACTTACAAAGCCGTCTTCTTTTTGTCCATTAGTGCTGAGAATTTTGCCGCATAATCAATGTTTCCTCCTTTATATATAGCATCGGCCACCGCCTCTCTGGCGCGGTTTAGGAAGGCCTTATCGCATTCATACTCATCCATCAGCAACTTATTAGGGACCTTCTGTCTCTTGCTTTTCCTACACCCAGGTGGTCCTTCTTCCTCATCAGCAAGAGCGGTTTCATCTTCAGGATCGTCTGTCGCTTTGTCATTCTTGCCGCACTCCACAAGTGTCTCCTGAGTCATCCCAAGCGAGAAGGATGGGTTGGGAAAAAGCAATGCAGGATCAAGGTGCTGCAATTAATTTTTTTCCATCTATAATCAGGTACCAAAATACTGGTGGAGGTATAATAAATTAACATAGGACAATTAGAGCAAACCAGAAACCTGATCTGCCACAGACTGTTGAGGTGGTGATGTAGGAGGGGGATCTCCTGATTGAGCATCCTTACCAATCACCCCACCCAAATCTGGAGTTCCCTCCGATCCATTGTCGCCGTCCTGTGATTATCTCAAGTGAGCTATGTATCAAAATATTAAAAGCGTAAACGTTGTTTGTAGACGGCTATTATTAAAATTATCCCAGCGGAGGGATTGGTTGCACGGTTTGCAAATTTTATTTCATCTGAGATGATATTGTTGCATCTTGGTTTGTTTGTGTACTGGCATCAGCGACTGTAGGACGAGGGATTTCACTCTGCGGAGGAGACTCGGTTCTGATGGCGGCGAAATTTTGGATTTCAGCGGTTAGAGTAGTGATTTTAGCAACACAATCATGTATCACTCCAAAAACCTCACTAAAATTAGTAAGGATTGTGTCAGTATAGCCATTGAGTTACTCCTGCATAGATGCAATGTTGCCGTGCACAAGTTGAAAATCATCCCTGGGTTTTACTCTGACTAAAATGGCCAACAAATCAACATCTACAACATCTTGTCCCTGAGAGTTGCTGGCCGGTTTGGTTTTCACAGATTTGCGGTTGCCCAAATCAGCTTTGGCCTCCTCGTGCATCCTAAGAACATCATCTTTTGTTGACCCACCAACGAAGTGATCCGAGGTGAATGGGAAATGGTCGTCGATTAACTTCAGCAAATTAGAAACTTTTTGATCTTCCTCGCCGTCTGACCATTGGTAATTTTCATTGTCCCTAGTCTGACCATCTTCATCTAACATGATCGAGTGTACCAAAGCCTGGCAGACACAATATACAGTCCAACATTTTAGTAATTTATCAGATCTCAAATCTAGTAACACGTTTTCTTCCTCCCTTTCTCGTTTTCAGAGGTGTCGTCATCAGCCTCAGAATCCGAGGAGCTTACATCCTTTACTACTTTGGTCAGTGCTGGTACACATTCAACAATGACAAGTTGCAGAACAAGTACGAATCCTTTCAGAGCTATTGTGTTTTGAGACAGTGATACTTCCTTTCTCTCTTTTGTGCTTCTCATTAACATGTCGAATTAGACCCTACCCCAAGGATACGCAAAAAAGGCATCCAAGTCTTTAATCATCTCAGCGCATTCTTGAGAGATGCGAGGTGTGTGTGTCGCCGGAAGTAAAACGGCGGCCAACAAGGCCAGATATGCGTACTTTAGCCTAACTTCCCTGTCAACCACGAAGCATCCTAACAACGGATGAGACTGGAATGTTGGTTAGGGATCCAAAAAGCTCAATCCAGTAGGGTTTATCTTTAATGATTTTCTTGGACGACGTTTTTTTGTTTTTCAGAGGAAATCTCTTGCAGTTTAATCCCGTCACCAACTCGAACTCCCTAATTGAAAACCTAATTGGTTTTCCGGCGAACAGAAACCAGGCTTCATGCTTCTTCGAGACCTTTAGTTGTCTTGATAAGATGTATCTCCCAAACCTACCAGAGAATCTAGGGCAATCTCAATCATTTTGCCAAAAGGAGATTTTCTAATTTCTTGAATTTCTTCGGGGTCAAGAGAATTGAGAATTTGTTTGATTTCGGATGCTTTGTGGTATGGAGTAACTTTGACTCCGGCTGGTTCTTCCCCGGCGTGGAAAAGTCTCTCCGGTAGAACACAAGGTAGCCCTTGCATGTCGTCGCTCTGCTTCATTTGTTCAATGATTTGTAATTCTGTGAAATTTGTAAATGGAGAAGAAAGAGAAGTTATCAAAGATTATTGAGAAGACATAGATACTGGGATAAAAAGTGAAAGTTTCAAATTTTGAATCTTACTTTACGCTAGTAAGTAACACTCTGACAAAGCAGATATGGCAAAGATCGGCTTTCTGAGTAAAAAGATTACGAATCTGCAAAATAGGATTTGTCTCTACCCAACGGTTTCGCGCAGGTAAGAGGTTTGTGTGTTTAAGGGCATTATCGTCAAAAACGCTATGAACAGTCGGGAGTCGTCATGGTTTTGGTAGATTGCAAATTATAACATAAGTTTTTGGCATGGTTCCTAATTTCTCAAAAATGAATGACAATAAAGTTCCATAGAAATAGAAAATTGGTTCGAAGAAAAATCAATCTGAAACGTCTAAAACCAAATATATTAATAACAAATAACGTGGCATTTATAGTCCCAACGTAAAAATTTAAAGGCTATTAACTAATGGGGTCCTTGTTACCCATTTCATTCAACAATAACACGTTCTCCTGATTTCTCTCTGATCTATTCTAGGGTTTGTTCACGCTGACAACGATGATCCAGCTCCTTTACTCGGTGATCTTCGCCGAAATGGCGTTGATCCTCCTTCTTCTCTTCAAGACGCCTCTCCGAAAGCTCATCATCCTCACCTTTGATCGCATCAAACGCGGCCGTGGCCCCGTTGTCGTCAAAACAATCGGCGCCACCGTCTTCGTCGTTCTTATGTCCAGCGTCTACAGCTTGCTTAGTATCCAACGCAGATCAGAGGATGGTGCCGTTCTCAATCCTACAGATCAGGTCCTCGCCTCCAAGCATCTTCTCGAAGCTTCTCTTATGGGTAAATTAACTTCGATCTCTTAAATATGAATTATTGTTTTGACTCCATTAGAGAGGAACAGATTTGACTAGACTATTATAAAAATCTATTCCATGATCTGGCGCTGAATCAACAATTCCAAGTTCGTTTCTTGGTGCTTCTGATAAAACAAAGTGTTAATATGATCTAGGAGTTGGATCTGCGTAAGAATTAAGGAGTTTTATTTAGAGAAAAATTGTGATCTTTAACACTCACATCGTGATATCAGATAGATTTCAAAAGGATTAGTCTACTTTGCTTGGGGCTTGTTGCTGACTATTTAATATTTCAGGGTTTGTGCTATTTCTCTCGCTAATGATTGATCGACTACACCATTACATAAGAGAGTTGCGGTTGCTGAGGAAGACAATGGAGACTGCTAAGAAACAGAACAGAGGTTTTGAGGATGGGAAACACACGAGCGGGGAGGAAGTTAAAGCTCTCGGGGAAGAAATCACTGCATTGAAGGCAAAGATCAAGAAACTAGAATCTGAAAGTGAAAGCAAAGGTAAAGAACTGAAAAGTGCACAAGCTGAAACAGAGGCTCTGAGAAAATCAGCTGATGGGTTTCTGATGGAGTATGATAGGCTGCTTGAGGATAATCAGAATCTCAGTAACCAGTTAGGGTCCATCGGCCATAGCCCAGAGGGAAAGAAGATTATGTGAAATATATGAAACAGAGAGATACAATGGTAGAGCACAAAAGAAGATTATGTGTAATATTCTGTTTTGTAGAGCACAAAAAAAACTTTAGGAAATGTGTGATTTCTGTTTGCTTTCATGCGTTATGATATATTTTTCTCATCTTTGAAAATACTTGAAAGTGTTTTGATATGTAGTGGACTTGAATTGCGGTATATATATATGAATCCTAATTGGGCAAAACGAACAAACATACTAAACCCCTAGGTTCTAACTTAATCACGAGCAAAGGGCTTTGTTGTTAAATCCATTTAATGGATCTACTGCCTGATTGTTCGCTTTCTTATACTATTGTAATCGGTCCAGCCTGATCGTTCGCTTTCTTATACTTTTGTAATCAGTCCACAACGGTTGATGATGATTTCATGTGCCATTGATAGATCACTACCTAGTTTACCAAAATGAGATATTGTTCATACATTCAGATCTGAAGGAGAACCTTTTTTTTTTAAGGAGAATACTTTTGGACACAAGAGGATACAAGTTAGAGAAATTACACTCCATACACTCCACTTATTGACAAATTAGGAGAATATCTTTACAATCTGCTTGACACCGTGCAGAATGTGTAAAGGATACCATTTCCCCTATCAACACAGGACTTATCCTACGAACTAAAAGATAACAAGATCTATTGTTAAAGATTTAGAAAGATTTAGAGAGATATGCGTATCCTTCATATCTTATGTCAGAGAAGAGATCTATGTTAAGATTTGGTATTTGAAATTTGAAAGCGTGTGATTTGGGAGCTCCTTTTGAAAACCTCTCTCCATTCAAAAACCTCTCCCAATATCAAAACCTCGAGAAAATCACTGATAATGGAAATGGGAAATCGAACGGATGAGGAGCTGTCACGGAGAGTACCAGAGAGGATGTTTGCTCTTGACGAGGAACCCGTTGGTGTGAGAGTTACACCTTACCACAAACCATTTGCGATTAGTGATATAATTCTCGCACTTGTGGAAGATGAAGTCGAAGTTCTGCGTCGATCCCTTTTCGGCAAGCTTGTAGAAATAGCAGAAAAACCAACATTCTCAGGAAGATTTGGGAGATATATGATCTCGAGGCAATTGAAGGTGAAGAAGAAACATGAAATATGGTTCTTGTTTGCAGGCAAACCAATTCGATTTTCACTGAGGGAATTTGCCATAGTCACGGGTCTCAACTGTCGTAAGTTTCCAGCGCGTGGAAAATATGAAGGCAAAGAGAGCAGTAAACGAGAGGCCATACTGGGCTGAGCTTTTTGGAACATTGATAGAAGTCCCTGTCAGCCAAGTCGTAAGAATGCTGAAAAAAAGAAGCGTAAGTGATAAAGAAACAAGGTGTTGGTGTCAAAAACGGTAATCTCGAAATCAACGTCTACGATTATTTCTGTTGAGATCAAAATCGTTACTTTTCGCAAAAATAAAAATAAGTTTTATAAAACACGAGAAGTTGTTTTATAAAATTCTAAGGATTTTCCGAACAAAGAAAATCCGCGGAAAAACTTGGATCGTTATCTCGAAAGAACGAACAAAACAATCGCCGATAACACGATTGCCCATGTTAGGCGAAAAACTGCAAAAAGCCGCATCCGTCGTAAACCGCGAGCAGGTTCGACCGAACCAGTTCAACGTACGACGAACCGAACCAGCCGGTTCAGCTCGCCATACGGAAAACTGGTTGGTCCCGGACAAGCTCGCCGTACGGCGAGCTTGTCGCCTCAAAGCAGCTCGCCGTACGGCGAGCTGAACCAACCCAGTTCGGCTCGCCGTACGTCGAGCTGACCGTCCCGGGCCTTGAACTCCCCCATCCTCGACAAAAGGCATACGTCACTCGATTCGATCGTGCCCTGAATTCTGATCGAAACGTCTTTCATTTTGTCTCAATCCGTCTCACCGTTCAAGAGTTACGATAAAATCGTAAAAGTCTTCTTTTCTCGTAAAGTTCGGGAACATTGTAAAAAACGGCAACGATTAAGACAGAACATCGTACATTGCCAAACTATACGATTAAAATCGAGAAATCTAATAAAAACGACATCGTATCAGGAAACGATCTCATCTAAAATCGTAAAACGGTTTTTATCGCAAAACAGCTCGGACAGCCCGAAAGCGCGATAAAAGTCCACTTGCGACTTTAAACGAAATCCAGCCCAAAGATACAACGATGGTTTGAAGATTTACTCGCAGAAAGAAGATAAATGTCAAGTTTGAAGATAAATAGAAGATTTCCGCAAGGAAAAATGAAATATCGAGATAAATGGAAGATTCCCGGTAAACTCGAATCTAGGCAAAAAGGAAGGACTAAACCGCCTAAGGGGGGAGTATATAAGGAGAAGGCCAAGGACAGAGAAGGGGGACGAATTCTAGACCTAGAAAAATGGCTGTTAGCTTAGGCGAATTTAGGACTTAGGTGGCTAGACTAGCAAGTCGAATCCTTAGAACGTTTTGTCATCTAAGTTCCGCGATTCTCTTTGTGACAGCATTCAATCTCTTTATCAATAAAAGCTTTTACGCAAATTCTTCATCTGTATTCTGTCTATATTTTTCGTTTTAGTGGTTTCCGCAGAGATCAAGGACCTCAGGAGAATTAGGGTTTTTCCTAAGTTTCCATGTTTGATGGAAAATTGACAGTGCGAATTTCGGTTCCCACAGTTTGGCGCTAGAAAGAGGGGGGGGGGGTCGGATTCTCTTACACAATAACCGCTAAAACGAACAAGAAGAGATATGCCTAACTTAAACGGCGACGTCATCTCGTTCAAGGAAAGAGCAACGATCGATTCGATCAAACCTTTCAACGGTCTTCTTGTCATCGAGCTGACGATCCAGAATATGGATGTCGCGAGGATATTAGTCGATATCGGAAGCTCGGCTGATATCATCTTCAAAAGCACTCTCCAGAGAATGGAAATCGATCTGTCTGAAATCGCGGGAAATTCAAGCCCGCTAGTAGGACTCTCGGGAGAAGTCACCATGACTCTCGGCACGATCAACCTTATTTTTCGAGCCGAAAGCATAGCCAAAAACGTCGAATTCCTAGTCGTCGATCGGCCCAGTCCTACAACGCAATCGTAGGGACGCCATGGTTGAATTCGATGCAAGCGGTACCATCGACGTACCATATGTGTCTTAAGTTTCCGACTCCACGCTGAATCGAGACCATCTGGGGAAATCGGAGAACTTCGCAGGTTTGCTATGCCGCGGATTTAAAACGGAAAAATCTGCCGGCTGACGCTCCTTCCAAAAAGAAAAAGAAATTTTCTGCCCTCGACGACGCCCCAGAAGTAGATAAAACGGAAATATTTTGGAAGTTGCGAGCAGCCGAGGCACTGGAAGGTAATCGCGAGCCTACCTGTGAACCTGTCATCTCGGTATGCATCGATGAAGCCTTCCCAGAACGCTGCGTCAAAATTGGTGCGAACCTGAGCGAGACTTTGAAAACCGAGCTTCTGACTTGTCTGAGAAGAAACTCAAACACGTCCGCATGGACTGCGGAAGACATGTAAGGAATTGACATTAACATCACATGTCACGAACTCAATGTTGACCCAACATCCCAACCCGTCCAACAAAAAAGACGGAAACTGGGGGCCAGAACGCGCCGAAGCGGTCAACAACGAAGTCGACAGACTCCTCAAAGTCGGATCGATCACAAAAAGTTTGATATCCTGACTGGCTTGCTAATCCTGTCGTCGTTAAGAAAAAGAATGGTAAGTGGCGAGTCTGCGTCGATTTCACTGATCTCAATAAAGCGTGTCTTAAAGATAGTTACCCGCTGCCGCATATCGAACGCTTAGTTGAGGCAACCGCAGGGAAAAAACTCTTATCTTTCATGGACGCTTTTTCCGGGTACAATCAGATCATTGATGAACCCTGACGATCGAGAGAAAACCGCGTTCATATCTGATCGCGGAACTTACTTCTATAAAGTAATGCCCTTTGGCCTTAAAAATTCTGGCGCGACTTATCAACGACTCGTCAATCGCATGTTCTCCGAACAACTCGGAAAAACGATGGAAGTGTACATCAACGATATGCTTGTGAAATCACTCGAAGAGTGAGATCATGTTGTGCACCTCCAAGAATGTTTCGAGAGACTCAACCTTCAAAACATGAAGTTAAACCCTGCGAAGTGTCGGTTTGCTGTCGCATCCGGAGAATATTTAGGGTATCTCGTCACTTACCGAGGGATTGAGGCCAACCTGAAAAAAATCACGGCACTGATAGAGATGGTATCCCCTAGGACAAAACGCGAAGTACAAAGACTGACGGCAGGGTCGCAGCGCTTAACCGCTTTATCTCGCGATCAACGGACAAATGTCTTCCTTTCTACGAAACATTAAAGGGAAAAAAAGTTTGAATGGTCCGAAGAATGCGAAAAAGCTTTCCAACAGCTAAAGCATTACCTAGCTACCCCGCCAGTACTTGTGAAACCCGTAGAAGGAGAACCACTATTTCTTTACATCACGGTATCAACGACCGCCGTAAGTGGTGTCCTCATCCGAGAAGAACGCAGCGAGCAAAAGCTGATCTTTTACTTAAGTAAGACGCTACTAGACGCGAAAACACGATATCCGATGATTGAAAAATTGGCGTTAACGGTGGTCATGTCGGCAAGGAAACTAAGACCATATTAACAGTCTCATACTATTGTCATGCCCACTTCTTTCCCTCTCCACACAATTCTGCACAGTCCCAGCCAATCGGGAAGATTAGCAAAATGGAAAATCGAGCTGAGCGAGTACGACATTGAATACCGCGCAACGACTTGCGCGAAATCGCAAGTACTCGCAGACTTCTTGGTAGAACTCTCGACGGAAGGCACACCGGACCAGAAGCCGAACTCGACCTGGATCCTTTACGTTGACAGATCCTCATCCAAGCAAGGCTCCGGGATCGGCATCCGACTCGCATCCCCGACAGGAGAAGTGTTGGAACAATCGTTTCGACTGATTTTCCACGCTTCAAACAACGAAGCCGAATACGAAGCCTTGATCGCAGGACTGCTACTAGCTCACGGTTTAAAGATTTGTAATCTCCACGCTTACTGCGATTCTCAGCTAGTGGCTAGCAAGTTCAGTGAGGAATACAAAGCAAGGGACGAAAGGATGGAAGCATACATGACCTTGGTCAAGGACCTAACCCGAAAGTTTGATCAATTCGCCCTTACTAGGATTCCTCGAGCTGAAAACGCCCAAGCAGACGTCCTGGCCGCCTTGGCATCCAGCTCCGATTCTGGTTTGAGCAGGGTGATTCCCGTGAAGTTCATCGAACACCCTAGCATCGGACCGCCCGTTGTCATAAACCTGATCAACGAACCGGAAGACGATATCGGTGAAAAAGGATAACCGTCCAGCCGCAGATCAGTCCGAATACGGATTTGGCCATCCATGGATGGAAACAATCCTCGCATACATAACCAATGGAGAACTCCCAACGGAAAAAAGGGCGGCCGGAAAAATAAAGACTCAGGTCGCACGGTACGTTCTAGTTGACGGAGAACTCTATAAGTGGAGATTCTCCGGACCACTTATGACATGCGTGCAAGGGAAAAAAGTGCTGCGGATAATGCAAGAAGTGCATTCTGGTTCCTGCAGAAACCATTCCGGCGGAAGATCTCTTGCAATAAAAATCAAACGCCACGGGTATTTCTAGCCAACGATGGTCAAAGATTTCGAGGATTCTCGCGAAAGTGTGAGAAGTGCCAACGGCACGCTCCAACTATCCATCAACCAGCCGAAGTTCTTTCGTCCATCTCGGCACCATATCCGTTCATGTGATGGTCGATGGATATAGTCGGGCCAATAAACGCGTTGAAACAAAAACGTTTCCTATTAGTCCTAACAGATTTCTTCTCCAAGTTGGTCGAAGCGGACTCTTACGCAAGCATCAAAGACGCCCAAGTAGAGAGTTTCGTATGGAAAAATATTGTTTGCAGACACAGAGTCCCATACGAAATCGTAACGAATAATGGGTCTCAATTCAACTCGACTAGATTCGATGCTTTCTGCGAAAAATGGAAAATACGATTGACAAATTCAACTCCAAGATATCCTCAAGGCAACGGACAAGCCGAGACCATTAATAAAACTATCCTCAACGGCCTCAAAAAACGCCTCGACGCCAAAAAGGGTAAGTGGCCTGAGGAGCTCGAGGGAGTTTTATGGTCACACCGCATGACCCCGAGACGAGCGACGGGTGAAACTCCTTTTGCCCTCGTGTACGGAACAGAATGCATGATCCCAGCAGAAGTCGAATTTCCGGTAGTACGCAGAATGTTACTTCCGGAAAGGGAAGAGTCGAACAACCTAATGCTGCTCGACGAACTCGATCAGGTTAATGAACGACGGGATCAGGCCCTCATCCGAATTCAGAACTATCAGCAAGCAGCAGCAAAGTACTATAACTCAAACGTACTAGGCCGCAGATTTCATGAAGGCGAACTAGTCTTACGAAAAGTCTTCCAAAACACCACAGAACAAAACGCTGGGAAATTGGGAGCCAACTGGGAAGGGCCATACATGGTCAGAAAGGTAGTCCGGCCGGGAGGAGCGTACGAAATTGCGAACATGCAGGGCACCAAAATTCCCCGATCGTGGAACGCGATGCATCTCAAAAAATACTATCACTAGGCAACGCGCCCGCAAAACACTAAACTACGAGACGGCTTGATCCTCCCTAAAGGGTACGTAGGCATCTTGTCGCAAAACAAGACCAGCTGTCTCCCCTCATAAAAAGGGGGGGGGGGGGGGTAGGTGAGTATACGTATACTCGTATACTCCCAAAATTCCGAACTCGAAATTTCTCAAACTTTTATCCGTAACGCAACGAGAGAAAAAACGAAATCATGAATATAGCGAGACGTCGCCAATATTCGAAAGAAATTGTTTCTCTACAAAAAACAAAAAAAAGCAGTCCGTCCGTGACTATAAAAATACATACATAGCTTCTTAAGATATAATCCCTTCGCGAAGGTCCAAACAACGTTAACATCTATCACCTAAAAGTTTGTTGCTGATCACAACAAACTCGCAACAGTCCTAAACAAACTTAAGTTATCTCACAGAGATAGCTCTCGAACACCCGACACAAGGGTAATAGCGCTATAAAAGAAATCCAAACTTTTGGTCAGCACTTCTGGGAGACTTAGAAATTGTCCTCAATGAGATGCTCGATTCCATCCAGACGAATCGTATAAGCCGAGAACCCATCGTGGATTCTAAATAGGTTTGGAATCAAGTTAAAATCGCAACAGGCAAAACGAAAGCCGACTAGTCATCGCATAGCCTCAATCCAAAAGTAAACCTAGGTTTTGCCCTAAACCCAGCACACTGGTCTCTAACGTCTCAAGGCATGAATCGAGATCCTAAAGGCATGTCTCTTCGTCTACATCTAAACGCTCACTCGATTTTCTAAACACCCTAAAACGAGCAAACGAATAAGGCGATCCACAAAGGAAAAGGAATGCGAGACGACAACTCGCAGACCTCCCTCAATATTAATTCAAAGCAAAAAGTTAACGAAAACTGATTGTTTAATAAAAAATTTCTGAAGCAACAGGGATTCAAAGCCATAACGGCCAGTCCCGAATAAGTACAAAGGCCATCCTCGGCCAAATGCACAAAAACATATTTTTTTTTAAAAAAAAACAACCCTAGACACCCTCCGCACACGGAGTCTCATCCTCATCCATCGCCGCACTAGCACACACAACCACGCCTTCACCTTTCTTGGCAGCCTCAGATTCTTTGCTCTTATCCACGCTGGGCTGGAGGGTGCACGCTGTCGCAAGAGCCGGGTCGGAGTCACTTCCCTCGACAGGAACATCCTCTTTGAACTCACGGACCGTCAGTCTCTCAATGCTCTTCATCTTGCGCTGAAGTCTGCGTAATTCCGAAGCCTTAGCCTTCTTCGCATCTTTCGGCTGGAGCAAAGAACTCGCAGTCTTTCCGAGATAGCGCTTCAATTCGCTGATCCTAACGTCGAAGTGAGATACCTCCGCGGAATGCACATCTTCAATCACCTTCAACTTCCCTTCAAGCTGAGCGGACCTTTCATGCGACTCAGCCAACTCTTTAGCTAAACGCTCAACTTCGGATCCGCATTCGTTAATCACTCCATCGATTAACGAGACAAACTAAAAGAACCAAGGTAGACGATTAGACACAAAATAAAAAAAAATCGAGACTAAGGTGTACTCACGAATCAATACCTTGGCGCGGTGTTGCGACATCAGATCCGAGATCAGCGCTTTGCTCGACGAAGGACCAGCCTCCGGACCCTTCGCCTATCTCTTTCTCTTGGGAGCATCAGGGTTCGCGCAAGGTCTCTTACGAGCTTTTGTTGGAGCAGCCAACGTTGCGCTAAGTGCTGGAAGTCCTAAAATGATCACCCTCTTGACCAGAGGAGGAGGTTTCGAGGCAACAGCCGGCTCGACCTCGGCAGGAGCAACAGCCGTTTCGACCTCGACAGGAGCCACAGCTATTTCGACCTCGGTAGGAGCCGCTATGGTTTCAATCTCAGCAGGGGTCGGGACGGTGGACGAACTCGATGGTTCGACGGTGGCACTTGCCGCAGGTTCCACTGCAGCACTCACCACCTCGCCTGAGACAACATCGGACTCTTCCGCAGGAACGGGCAGAGCTGCCGGGGCTGCGAAAGTCAGCTCCGTAGTTTCCTCAGCATCGTGGCGATCCATCTCTTCCTGGAACAAGACGAAGTCAGAGATGTGAGAATCCTGCGACTCCATCATAGGGTTGGCATTAGCTGGGGCGTCATGGTTTTGTTAATCACCTTGAGAAGAAGACATCTTGACAAACCAATTTTCTAGAGAAAAGTTGGAGAGAAATTTGAAAGATTGAAGATATGTGAAGTAATGATCCAATACTTATAGAAAAGAAGAGCTCATCTTTAGCAATGAGACAAATCGCAGCCGTGGATTTCCATTAAAATAACTCCACTCGCCCGCAAAAACCTTCTTCAAAACTTGCAAGCTGGGGGGCTAACTAGTGGTGTCAAAAACGGTAATCTTGAAATCAACATCTAAAATTATTTATGTTGAGATCAAAATCGCTACTTTCCGCAAAATAAAAATAAATTTTATAAAACACGAGAAGTTATTTTATAAAATTCTAAGAACTTTCTGAACAAAGGAAATCCGCGGAAAAACTTGGAGATCGTTATCTCGGAAGAACGAACAAAACAATCGCCGATAACACGATTGCCCAAGTTAAGCGAAAAGCCGCAAAAAAAACGCATCCGCCGTAAACCGCGAGCAGGTTCGACCGAACCAGTTAAATGTACGATGAGCCGAACCAGCCGGTTCACCTCGCCATACGGCGAGCTGGTGGCCTCAAAGCATCTCGCCGTACGGCGAGCTGAACCAACCTGGTTCGGCTCGCCGTACGTCAAGCTGACCGTCCCAAGCCTTGAACTCCCGCATCCTCGACAAAAGGCATACTCCCCTCGATTCGATCATGCGCTGAATCCTGATCGAAACTTCTTCCATTTCGTCTCGGTCCATCTCACCGTTCAAGTTTTACAATAAAAATCGTAAAACTCTTATTTTCTCGTAAAGTTAAGGAAGATCGTATAAAACGGAAATGATTAAGATGGAACATCGTACATTGCCAAACTATACGATTAAACTCAAGAAATCTTATAAAAACGGCATCGTATCAAGAAACGATCTCATCTAAAATCGTAAAACGGTTTTTATCGCAAAACGGCTTGGACAGTTTGAAAGCACGATAAAAGTCCACTTGCGACTTTAAACAAAATCCAGCCCAAAGATACAACGACGGTTTGAAGATTTACTCACAGAAAGAAGATAAATGTCAAGTCTGAAGATAAGTGTCAAGTTTGAAGATAAATGTCAAGTTTGAAGATAAATAGAAGATTTCCGCAAGGAAAATGGAAAGATTGAGATAAATGGAAGATTCCCGATAAACTCGAATCTGGGCGAAAAGGAAGGACTAAACCACCTAAGGGGGGAGTATTTAAGCAGAAGGCCAAGGACGGAGAGGGGGGACGAATTCTAGACCTAGAAAAATGGCTGTTAGCTTAGGCAAATTTAGGACTTAGGTGGCTAGACTAGCAAGTCGGATCCTTAGAACGTTTTGTCGTCTAAGTTCTGTGATTTTCTTTGTAACAGCATTTAATCTCTTTATCAATAAAAGCTTTTATGCAAATTCTTCATCTGTATTCTGTTTATCTTTTTTCGTTTTAGTTGTTTCTGCAGAGATCCAAGACCTCAGGAGAATTAGGGTTTTCCCTAAGTTTCTATATTTGACAGAAAATTGACAGTGTGAATTTTGGTTCCCACACAAGGATAAAATGCCTTTCTTGCTCTCCTTGCAGCAGTAGTTTTTCCCACAACTCATACACCTCGTATTTCACATGAATATGCCGAAAAGATTAAAGATTTGGATGCGTTCCTGGCATATCCTTGGGGTCGTGTATCTTTTGAGTTGCTTATCAGCAGTATCAAAGAGAGGAATGAAGTATCTCTATCCCAAAACACAATAACTCTAAAGGGATTTGTCCTAGAGTTACAATTTGTAATGATTGAAGCTGTGCCTGCTCTTACAGAAGCGTTCAGGAAGAAGGTTTGTCAGGATCAGAAAATGAGTATTGAGATGATGAAGAACATGTCGATGATGAGAGAAATGGGAACCAAAGTATATGTCCAGGCCATGTTCGTGAAACATACCTCGCTGGAAAGATATTCAGTAAGGGGTATTGACGTATTTTATAATTAGAATGATTTCATAATTTTTTAACTGTTTTAAATTGAGATATGCAGGAAGGTGTATTGTCAATTATTTCACTTGGGAACGAAGAATTCAACTGTCAATCTGAGTTTGGATGGTCGGAGGATGAAGAAATGATGGTGTAGACTATCTAGTTAAGTTAGTTGAAGATAGTTTTCCCTTCAATCCTTCCGTGTTTACCGGTGGTGCCTCAAAAAACGATGTGGAGAGGATGAGGGAAGAAACAAAAAACAAAGCAAAGGGGAGGAAGATAAAGTAAAAGAAACCCAACCACTATAGATCTGCTGTTCATGAAGCAGAATCCATTGCAACGGTCGTTAAGGATCGTTTATCAGATGATTTTAACTGTTTATCATAAGAGGTTAGTCGACTATCCAGTGATCTTTCCACTATGGCAACATATATGAAGATATTTAGAGCTGAGTTTTCAAGTATGGAAACCAGTATTGTTTCCAATGTAAAAGACATGTTAAAGACATTTTAAAAGGAGATACTTAAAAATATCTCAAATCCTGTTAATGTATCATCTGCGAGGACAACGGAAGAGGTCCCATAGCCTATGGTTGTTAACTCTTCTAACAATACAACATTTGGCGCTTATAAGAGAGTGGATGGTCGTCCACATATGACGGATACCCATTTCGATGATGGCATTGAAGCACCTGCTGCAGCAACTGATGTAAGTTTCTATCAACCTGATTATGGGAGAATGACTAATTGATTTGTAAATTATATGCAGGTTCCTTTGGTTACAAAGGAGCTGTTATAGAGTAAAAGGAGGGGCACAAACAAAGTCGTTGGTGGACTGTTATAAACGACACATTGTGCATTTAATTTTTCTGTGATTATTGAGAGTGCAATGCGTTTCGCTGAGAATATGGTAAGTTTGGTTTGTAATGTACGTATGTGCTTTGATTCAAAAAATTAGGCAAATACGGAAGCTTCAATGTTGTATGTTGGGTCAAAAAGTTAGGCAAATTCGGAAGCTTCAATGTTCGGTTTGTAATGTACATATGTGCTTTGATGCAAAAAATTAGGCAAATTCGGAAGCTTCATTGTACATGTGTATGCTAAATTAGATAACATAGTATAAATTAGCTAGCTAAGATAAATAGTAGCTTCTTCGGGATAGTTTTAGCCGTCCAAACATTTTTATAACCATGAACAATAACCTTGTACTATCGATGCAGATATCTCCGCTTGTGGTTAACCAAAACCTCGATGTTGCAAGTCCTCATGTCACTGCTTCTGAAGGGCTTACATCTCAAGAGGAATCACATCCGGAAGAAGAAACGGTATGTTGTCTACTATACTCATCATCAGATTCTGGTGTAATAACTTTATCAATATGTCTTTATCTACAGACTCTTGATCCAGGTCTTCAGTTTGAAGAACCACATTTTTCTCTAGGTTTGACTCATGAAGAAGTGAACAACTGTAATATAGGTTCAGAAGTCGTAAACGACGATTGCGGTGAAATATGTATGAACAACGTTGCTGCTGTTACAGTAGAAGATGGTGGGGCCCCTTGCCACCAATTCAGGAAAAGCAAACGACAGAAGGTAGTTCTTAAAGCTTTAGTGGGTGACTACGAATGTGATAAGCAATTTCCGAGTCGAGCTTGGGAAACACACCTAGCTCTTAGTAGGACTGGTGATGACATTGAGGAACTTCAGAAATACTCTAAACTCAAAAAGATTTTAAATGCTTAAAACCTTTTTCTACGAAACGGTCGGCCATTTGTTAGACAATTTGTACAAATAACATAAACAAGTAGTCCCTGTTTGACACTAGTATTGCTGTGTTTCTTTAGTTCTTTCATGGTAAACAGTGTTAAGATTGAAAGCAAAGATATTGCTGCACTGGTGGACAAGTCATCACATTTACCAGCGAAGGTTAGTCCCATTTTATTAATTTTAGATCCTTTATTGTTTCCCTGACTTTCATATTTGAATGATGTGGAACGTAATTGTTTTCTATGGTGTTTTTGTAGGATTTTGACGTCCACATTCAGCATACGCCCTCTGTCTATGACTCTGCCTCTGATCAGTTAGCAACAAGTCGGGCCGTCTTCTTCGGCACGAAGTTTGTATCTCAGTTGTCAAAGACTTATGGTAGGTTCTCCAAGGTTGGAAAGAAGAAGGGTTTTAAGTTTCCACCTACCTTGTGGGATACATTCAATTCAGGTTGCCCAAGCGCCAAGTTAGCATCTAGGTTTTACTTTCTTTTTAACTTTGATAAGACTCATTAGGTTGGTGTCTGCACTGATGCCACATATTGGCACTTTCAAGTTCTGGACTGCAACATCTCAAAAAGAAGAGATGTTATGATGTTTAAAGAGTTGGACCACATTGCTTAAATGTTTCTACACTTACTAAGACAAAGTGGGAAACATAATAGCATGAGGGAGTTTAAGCCTTTATTCATTGATAGACCCCACACAGTTCCCCATATACAGCATCAGTTCTACTCGGCGGTAACGGCGGTTCTAATTATTCAAGCTCACGCATTTGGTGGTGTGGAAATATGTAAATGCATAACCCCCAACGTTGTGGACTCGGAGGTTGAACGAGTTGCAGTCACCATTGTCGAGAGTAACCATGGCATCAATTGAACTCTTTTCCTGTTTCTTACCTAATATATATCGACGGATGTATGGACCCTTATCTTTTGTTGTTGTTTCCGTTGCTTTTACCTATTTTTTATTTAACCCAAATTCTCGGACCTATTATCATGCAAACTTATGGATTAGTCATCTAAGTTAATTTATTACATCATGTTACACTATACTATTGTTGACATAAAATGGGCCAAATTTCGTAAACAATGTTGGGCCTAAACCCTAGTGTTGTGTCCACTAGAGTTTACCCCACTCGAGTTTTTATTACATGTGTATGTCACCTCATAAGTGGCTACATCGCAGAGGTTTAACAGGGTTCGATTTATGGTGTCCGGAATACGATTTAGGGTTTATTATTTAGTGTTTAGAGATAAGTTTTTATGGTTTAAAGTTTAGGGTTTTAGGGTTTATTGTTTATGGTTTAAAGAAAAAAGTTTTTAGGGTTTAGGGTTTATGGTTTAAGGTTTAAGGTTGACGGTTTAGGGTTTATTTTTTGGGGATAGGATTTTTTAGTTTAGGGTTTAAGGTTTAGTGTTTAGGGTTTAGAGTTAAGGTTTTAGGGTTTAGTGATTATCTGTTTACGGTTTATGTAAGGTGGTGTTATGTGCTTATGTTGTTATGTATTAATGGGATTGTGTCATGTGGTTAGAATATCTTCTACCTGGCTAAAGTTTTTATTACATGTGTATGTCACCTCATAAGTGGCTACATCGCAGAGGTTTAACAGGGTTCGATTTACGGTGTCCGGAATATGTTTTAGGGATTATTATTTAGGGTTTAGAGATAAGTTTTTAGGGTTTAAGGTTTAAGGTTTAGGGTTTATTGTTTAGGGTTTAGAGATAAGTTTTTAAGGTTAGGTTTTAAGGTTGACGGTTTAAGGTTTATTTTTTTGGGGAAAGGATTGGGTTTAGGGTTTATTTTTTAGGTTTAGAGGTAAGATTTTAGGGTTTAGGGTTTAGGGATTATCTGGTTTAGGGTTTTTATAA
Source organism: Eruca vesicaria subsp. sativa (assembly GCA_932364175.1). Taxonomy (NCBI): domain Eukaryota; kingdom Viridiplantae; phylum Streptophyta; class Magnoliopsida; order Brassicales; family Brassicaceae; genus Eruca; species Eruca vesicaria. The sequence goes on from CAKOAT010512932.1 coordinate 192,921, forward strand.
GGAGGTGATGTTATGTGCTTATGTTGTTATGTATTATTAATGGGATTATGTCAAGTGGTTATGAATATCTTTTACCTGGCTAGAGTTTTTATTACATGTGTATGTCACCTCTTGATTGGATACATCAGAGAGGTTTAACGGGGTTCAATTTACGGTGTCCGGAATATGATTTAGGGTTGATTGTTTAATGTTTAGAGATAAGTTTTTAGGGTTTAAGATTTAGGGTTTAGGGTTTAGGGTATATGGTTTAGGGTTTTGGGTTTAGTGTTTAGGCTTACGGTTTTGGGTTAAGGATTTAGGGTCTACAGTTTAGCTTTTAGGGTCTAGGATTTAGCGCTTAGGGTCAAGGGTTTAAGGTTTATGGTTTAGTGTTTAGGGTTTATGTTAGCTGGGGATGTCATTTAAGAGTTCTGGAATTTTGGATTAGTGATTATTGGGTTTAGCAGTTTGGGTGGGTTTAGCAATTTATTATTAGTGATTTATCGGGTTTACGGTTTAAAGTATTAGTTTTTAAGTTAGCTAACTAGAGTATATATTAGCTGGGTAAGTCATTTACTTCTCGGCTACATCTTAAGCGTGTTTAAATTCCATTTCTTGGAATACCCAACTTTGTGAACATCACAAACTATACATAAAGGAGGAAATTTATTAACATATACCAATCAACGTTACCCAACATACATTCCCTAGATGGATTATGTTATCCTTCAACTATTTTACAGTACCACCTTATTTATTCCTCCATCTAAAATCCTCCAACGTTTCATACACCTTGCCAAAGCTCCACCTTCATTACATACATCATTCCCACCCAACTACTATCCCCAAAACACACAGTTTAACTTCTTATATTGGTTTCTCGCAAGTGGCTTTGTTGTGCCCCTAACTTCTTGCACCTACTACAAGCTTTCCTGCGACGAATTCCTTTCATCTGCATTAACCAACAAATTTAGTTAGAAACCTTAAACCTCTAAATATCCCATCTAATATATATTCGAGACAGGTAATATATACTATAGCCAGCTAATTTAAAAACTGACCTTAAACCCTAAACCCATTAATCATTAATCAGAAATTGGTAAACCTTAAACCATAAATGTATAATCTACATTACCACTATCTCTCCTTTTAAGAAAATTCTTTCCTTTTTTGGACTTCCCGAAAGACATCTTGTTGAAGGCGGGTAGATTTGGAGCCCATTAAGATTAGCCACTGAATCTCCAACTCCTTTAAATCCTTCTAAGGAATATATACTCCCACCGTATGCTGCTCACAGTTGACTAACCCCATAAGCAGGGGCGACCAAGGATTCAACACCAATCTTCTCTTTTAAGGCAGCAGCAATCCCATGAGAACAACACATCACAAGCATTTGAAACTGAAATCAGCTACACGTCTTATTGACGAGGTTGACATGGAACCCCCCACCTTCTTTCTCACGTACTTCATATTCCTTCTCAGCAATCTGAAAAACTTCATACCCACCAGACATCTTAGAAAGTTTTTGTTAAAAGACCTAACACCTTTGGAGAAAGCTGTGATTTAATTTTATTCTTCTTGGCGAGATCCCGACGAGAAACAAACCAAGTCATCAGCTTACTACGAATGAATTTAACCAACCATAGCAGAGGTAATTCTCTAGCCTCACAGAACACTCCATTCCACGATTCCGCAAGATTGCTAGTCATCACATTATAACAGTTCCCTTTGAAATGAGCTCTAGCCCAATGGTGAAGTCCAATATCGATGAGATACCCAGCCTATTTATGAACAATACCCTTAATCTGGTTGGACGTTTCGTAAAATTCTTGAAGTCTGAAGCATCTTGCAGCTTATGCAACAAGATACTCTAGCTGTTGCCCTTTAAAGTTGGAACGAATGTTTCTTTTCAAATGGACAATAAAAATGCAATGACCCCGCAGAAGGAAAAACCTGCAAATGTATATCACAATTTGTTAGAGACCATGTATGTGATTCAAAAGTTCAACAATCATTTGACATATATTTCAACAATGTAACCACATTTTATAAACTCTTACCTTGCGTACTCCTTTAAAAATGGATGGGTGCCTATCAGACACAAATACCAACTCCTCCGAACTGTGAACAAATTTTGCAAGCTCCCGAAAGAACCACTCCCCCGACAAGTCATTCTCGCCATCAAAAACAGCAAATGCCAAGGGAAATATCTGGTAACTTCCATCTTGGGTTCACTCTGTCAGTAACCATCCACCGTACTTCCATTTCAAGTGTGTCCCATCCACCACCACTACTTTCCTCATGTACTTGTATCCCTTCATAGAAGCGTCGAATGCTACAAAGAAATATTTGAAGCAGTGGCCACCTTGTTCGTGCGAGACAGTTAAGAGTTTGAAAACCGTACCAGGGTTAACAGTAACAAGCTTGTTAAGGTAGTTTGGGAGCTTAATGTAACCGGTCACATCTGATTCTTTTGTGTTGTCCATTGCGACATCTCTTGACCTCCAAACCTGCCAGTATGATATATTTACGTCTAGGTCACTCCTCATCATTTGACGTATCTCCTGCAGTTTGGGACCTGCTTCTGAGGGTCCAAACTTGTTTCGAAAAATCTCACCTATAACTGTGGATGTTGCTTGGGTTTGGTATCCACCACGTTCATCTATTGAACATAGATGTTCTGTGTTGATTTGTGAGAATTAAAGAGAGATTAAGGAGATGATTCTGGAGAAAAAAGAGAGAGAGATGGACTAGATCTAGAAACAAAGAGTGAGGAAGATATTTTCCTTAACTTTTAACTCATTGTGCATTACAGCAAATAAATAGGCAAGTATGCCTGAGATAAAAAAATAATTAAAATACTACAAGTTGGTACACAACGGTCAAATGCACGTGGGAAGAGCAGAAGTAGAGAATTTGAATTTGCCCATATGGTCACTTTCCATCATGGTCATCGTATTTGGAGTTGACCATATGGTCAAGCTTGTACCATCGCTCTCCTTATGTCATGGTCACACTTTGCACCAATGATCATTGTATTTGAAGTGGACCATATGGTCAGGCCCTTCATGGTCACGCATGTACCAATGGTCATCTTAATTATGGTTGACCATTGGTCAAGCTCTTCATGGTCACACTCGCAACAATCTATGGTCACGCTTGTACCAACCATCTTATTTATGGTTGACCATTGGTCAAGCTCTTCATGGTCACGCTCGCACCAATGGTCATCTTATTTTATCTCAGTAATTCCTTCATGTCAATACTCCCCCTCAAGCTTGACCATGTAGAACAAGTCAAGCTTGGAAGCCATGAAGCAATCCCTCATTAACAACTTAGCTAAGTAAAACCCAATGGGATAAAACCTAAGCCAAGGAAAAAGAGTAGATCACTTCAAGGAGGAGAGATTAATGACATGAGAGATCTATGAGTCCTAACCTTGGGAGGATGGACTCACAAACCTTAGCGCTTGCTGCCTTTTTAAAGATATCAGCCAGTTGATCTTCACTTCTAGTGCAACATGGGAGTATTATTTGCTGCTCCATTGCTTGTCTCACCTTGTGGCAATCCACTTCTATGTGCTTTGTTCGCTCATGAAACACTGAGTTGGTTGCAATGTGAATGGCTGCCTGGTTGTCGCAGTGCATAGTCATGGGTGTAGTGATCTCTATGCCCAAGTCTTTCAGAAGTCCCTTGATCCACATCAGCTCACTGGTTAGTTTCCTCATTGCCATATATTCAGCCTCAGCACTTGAACAAGACACCACCTTTTGCTTCTTGCTCTTCCATGTCACTAAGTTGCCTCCAATAAATGTGCAATATCCAGTAGTTGATCTCCTATCAACTCTATCTCCAGCCCAATCAGCATCACAATAGCCAACAACCTCAGTGCTTTTGTTACACGCCATCCACACGCCTTGGCCAGGAGCTTC